>OZ026614.1:61622480-62084980 GCA_964020975.1 Hermodice carunculata | reverse complement strand
ATTGTAATGGCATATTGAATTAAATATCTTTATCCAGTAACATTTTTAACATTTTCAAAATTGTATCCTTCATAATTCACTTTGCTTAATTTTCAGTGTTGCAGCTTCTGGTTACTGTTTATCAGCAAATTGGAAGTTGGAATACCAATTCTCATTTTAAAAAATTATAAAAAAAAAATTAAGTTTTAAATTTTGTTTACTCCCCGTATTCCAATAAATTTAAAGGCTACAACTTTTGTTCCTTGTTCATTGGATATGCCTGTATCACAAATCGATAAATTGAAATTGGAATAGCTCATAGGTCATCTCTATAATTACAGTTGTTTTGAAGATATTCAAAGGTTTGAATTTTGTGTATTATGTCTACATATCATTATCGATTTTTTCTTTTATTCTTTTATAGTTATGCCTCAGCTGTCAGAGACGGGGGGGGGAGGAGACAGAAATTTTTCAATTTGTAGCATCAAAATTTTTTTTGTGCGAAGGCTCAGCGATAGACTTACCGTTATATCATGAAGTATCAGAAACTGACCCAGACAGGTACAATTTGAAAAGATGTATATTTCAACCATCCATCACAATATCACAACGAAGAGTTAATCAAGCTTACGACCAGGGTTTCAGCAAAGCCACGTGGTAAACTGAGACTTGAAGCTACGCAGAGACACCTAAGATATAGACACACACACACACGCACACACACACACACACACACACACATATATATATATATGTATATATATATGTATATATATATATACATGTGTGTGTGTGCGTGCGTGTGTGTGTGTTTTGCTTAATGGCGCGGTGTTTTTTGTTCTGAACGGCTTTTGTTTGTACCTTTCATATTTCATGATTTCATACATTCAATAATATGATAGAATATTTTATCAAATTTGAAAAGATATTTAATCATATCATTAAGCGGCCACTGCAAACAAACAAAACATGATGTGCAGCGCCCCCCTCCCACACACACACACACACACACACACACACACACACACACACACACTGGCAGGGGTAAAGGTGGATCAAACCAAATGTTACTGAAACCTTACAGAAATGTATGAATGACTATTACTGTACAAATTTAAAACAGGATCATGGTATTTTGTCAGTCTCATCATGTACACATCCTTACAAAGAAATGATACAAACAACACAAGACCATCAATATTACTGACCAAATAAATGGACACATTAATGAGTAAAATGTAAATACAAAAGAAAAACAGGAAAACAAAAGTAATCACGAAAAGGAATGGAAAGATGAAGAAATAAAAAAAATCACTCATTTTAACCACAGGCGCTCGTAATGTGCAGTCAGTCAATCTTTCGCGCCAATAAGAGTCGGGGGTGGGGGTGGGGGGAGGGTGAACATAAAACATCTGCACGTGCAATAGCCTTCAGACGACCTTAAAAACAATAAAACTTTGTGAATTCGTCTGTGCAATCAATCATTCATGGGGATGGAGCCCCCACACAGAAAAGCTTAAAACGAGGATCACATGTGGGCCACCATCTCGCTACCATGTTTGACATGATTGTTTTCATTTCTAACATGCCAACAAACTACAACTCACCAGTTTATTCCAAGACTATTTTTACAGATATATCCAACCGATAATCCATTAAAATCCACATATACACATAGCAGCATGCATATAATTGTCGCAAATGTCTCACAAACCATTTCGGGCAAATCGTCCGACATTCCATTCAAACTGGTATCCCATCCTGAATCAAGTTTCTTCCGCAGCATCAGCCATACGACATCTGTGTCTTCAGTTGTCAACCACACCGTATTTTTTCATCCATCCTCGTTTTTATCCTGTGTACATTGCCACAAAGCGCTAAACCGGACCAAAATCCGGCGGCCATAAATCTGACCCGACACGCACAGCAATCTCAGCTGTTCTCTGATTGGCTGAAAGTTTGCCTTAGCGTAGTTTGTTGGGAAGAAACTTGTTCTGCGGTGGTCCCGGAAAAAAAATTAAACTTACATGTAGATGTTCAAAGATGGTATTTCCTGCACTCTGAGGACTTTTTGTGATGCGCCCCGTCTCTGAGCAAATACAATAATGTTATCATAATATGACAGAATATCATGTGTAACAACTGATAAAGAACAGGAGACGCATCAAAAGTATTTTTCAGCATCTGCTACATTTGCATATCCATAAATCGAAAAATGTTGGTGCAAACATGAAAACTTGTATAACTAATCATTTCCAAAGGGTAATATGCTCATTTGAAATGTGGGTTAAAAGTAAATTTACAGGCAAAATCTCTAAATAACCATGCATTGTTTACAACACAGTATTTTATATGCCCGTACCAAACGCAAAATAACTTTATATTTTTAATCAACCGAAGAAATTCCTTACAGAATTGATGCACAACTATAGGAATTAAAATCGGCTCCTGGATTTTTTTTTATATTCAATCTAGAGTCTATGGAACTTGCTACTACCCCAGAATGGGTCATAATGATCTAAAACCTGAATTCTTCATAATTTTAAAAGAAACACAGATAAGAAAATCTTTGGCATGTTCTATGTCATGAATGTCGACATTAACGCAGCAAATACAATTTGAAATTTGATAATACCTTTCAAGTTTTTTATCATTTGTTTTAAATTCCACATTGTTGTGAGGAATAATTTTTGATTCTCATCAACCAATCACGTCACTAAATTTATTTTTAAGATATGAAATCCTTAGATAATTTCCATCATTCCACCCAAAATATTTTCCTTTAACACACGGAACCTCCATTAATATTTCAAAATTTATAGGCCTCAAATGGTAATGGTTGACCAACAATAGTTACGGTGTATCTTGTGTCTCTGTAAAGCTTATAGGCTGAAAAGGCTTGAAAGAAATCTCTTTCCACCTGAAGAGTTTCTACCTACTTGTTTAATGAAATATTGCCGACAGATAGAAAAACACCTTCGGGAGTGGCTGTCTCAGCTTAGTTTTGGTTACTAGTGATAGAAAGAAATGGATTTATAGGCCAACAGCTTTCCTCAAGGCCCGCCGATGAGGTTTCTTTCTTTTTCTTGTTTTGTTTTGTTTTTATTTTATTTTATTTATTTTTATTTTATTGTAATTGGCACGAAAAAGGTGCCAGTGGTACCGAGTAAAAATGACTAAGAATACTCGAATTAGAATGGTCAAAAATGACTAGCATTTTACATTACACAAGCCGGGTGTTAATGAATTAGCATCCCATCGTAAAACTGAAGCGTTAATTTGACCAAATCCACTTTAGACTTGCATCATGGAAAAAGTACGTTGCTGAGGTGCCTGCCATGTTTGTTTGTTTGTTGTTGTTTTTCTTTTTTTTTGGGGGGGGGGGGGTAAATAATCTTCTTGTCCAAAAATCGCTTGGCCGATTGCTTTGCAGTTACATCAGGGCATTTCAGGGTACCCTTAAACTTTAATTTGTTCAAAAAAAAAACCAGACGGTGATGTAATTTTTATTTTCATTTTTTTAATACTTTTTTTCTTTTCTTTTTTAATTTCGACGAGTTTTTTAAACTGCAAACTGGATTTCCGTCAAACTTGGCTAAATGTAGTTTGACTGGATGGCCACCAAGAATAGGCACTAAGTGGGAGTATATTCATTTCATTGTTTTTAATGCATTTATAATTACTGCATGATCGGTGAAAGTACACATTTGCACGGTTACTGTAAGGATACTGGTGTACGTGCATGTGCATGTAGTTTTGTCCAAACCCATTGCCTAGATTCACATGATATTTTGGTGGCGATGTATATTGGGTGGATTTCCATTCAGAATTTCCAACAGGTCATATTTCAGTGATTTTTGTATTTTTTATAAATTTTTTTCTTTTCATTCGGAGAACTCCTTAAAAATATTGTTTTCCAATACAGTTTGGCCAATGGCTTTGAAATTGCAGATGGACACTTCTGGGTACCCTCAGGCCCTCATCCGCCAGGTGTCGCGTTGTGATCCTCGCAATCTTAGGAATACGAACCTCCAAATACCTAATATTTTCGTCAAAACAGTCATAATACTAGTAATTCATAAACAAAGTGCTTGAATTGTTTTCTCGGACGCAAAAAAATTATAGCACAAACCTTGTGGTGATCAGATTGTCTAAGTTTAACACTTCAAATCGACAAAGTCATCGAATGATGTGTCGCCGTTTTGTGAAATCCGATTTGCCGTACCATACACGGTTGAATTCCTGTTCACCCTGTGTAACGTCATGCCATAAAATGACTTCTTTAGCAAATAGGGGGAAACAGAAAACTTCGTGGTTGTTCTATATCACTGTTTTATGGTGCACGGTTGGCTGAGCGGTAAGACGCTCGCCATTCACCTCTGCGACCCGGGTTCGATTCTCGTCCTGGGCAGCATGTGGAAAAATTCCTACCACTTTAACCGTGCACGGTGGTTTTCTCCGAGTTCTTCGGTATCCTCCACCACAGACAAGGTAGGAAGTATACGCGAAACATCTGTACCATGGAGAGTGACTCGATTAGTCAATACTTGACTTCTTTCACAATCCATGTAAAGCAAGTGTGTCTATACTTTTTTATCATTGTTTTATAACAATGGAAAAGAACATAATCACCCGATAGATACAAACGATCACTCCCGTTTGTTTATATTTGTTGTGTGTGTACACATGCGTACAATTTTGCAAGGAACAATTATGACATTGGCAATGGCCAAATATAAGGGTTTCACATTGTCATAGCGATGTAGATGTGTATTTACGGGTTATGTGGTATTCAGTTACCGTTCAAGATAATATGTTACATCACGTGTATATGCATTCATTAACAAATGAATTACGAGTGCAGTGTCGCTTCTGCATATAGCTGTACAGTATATCAGTATATGTTATACACTATGATGTTTGATGAGTAGTTATGCAACTTGGGGCAATTGAAAGCTTTGATCCAGAAAAATTTATACATACGTAATTTACACATGTTTAGTTTAAACATATTTATTTATACTGGATTACCCTATAGTACATAAAATGACTAATATAATGGGTTCTCCAGACATGGAGAGAACGCACAATATATATACAGTACATACAGGACATTACAAACTATGTTACCAGATCATTTGTAAATATGTAAATATGAATGTCGTAATATACAAGTAAATCGGGGTAGTAATACCCAGTACAGAATATATGGTAGAGATTGCGACACAAGGCATATAACTATTCACTCACTGTTGACAGGGGAATAGGAAAACAAAACCAACAACAGTAATTGGAGCAGGTATATAAAAAGATAAGTACATACATAATTACGTCACCAAGAGGTTATACATTATAATATTGACCAAAAAAAAAAGCTTTTTCTGTTTAACCAGTAGGTCGCATCAAAGTTAAAAAACAAAACGTCTGCTTTCTGCTATATAATTTTGAACTGCATCGAATATTTGTATGTTCAGGATATCTGGTAATTCCCTGCTGCCAAAAAGGAAAATACGAAGCAGTCTTTCGTTAGCGATATGGATTATCAAGTTAGGATGAACATCCGGAGCAATGAGCGGTATAGTAGTATCGAGAAGTTTTTTTTAAGGGGAAGATATTTAGGACAAAAGAAGAAGAAATGAGAGATATCTTCAGTGAGGAAAGAGCAGGAGCAAATAGGACTTGGAATAACATTTACCTTACAGAGGTCAGAGTTAAGCCTAGAGAAGCCCAGTCGCAGCTGGGTCTGACAGATATTCAGGTAACGTTGACCATGGGAAAAGAAGGCAGGCACATCGTCCATGGCTAGTAAGGTTGCCTTGAGTTTGGATTTAAAAATTTTAACCAAAATGGAATTCCGAATATCTGAAGGAAGGTTGTTCCAAAGTTTGATGGTGTCGGGGAGGAAAGATTTGTCAAAACGTTGAGTTCTGCACTGGATGGTGCGTAATGGACTGGAATGGCGCAGAGCTCGACCAATGTTAGTAGGCGGAAGGGGGTTGGAGAGATAGGAAGGAGTAAGATTATGGGTCATTTTGTAAAGTAGGATCAATTTAAAGTATTTACGTCGGCTAGCGAGGGTAGGCCATCCGAGTTCGTGTAATAGTTTGATATGAGAAGTGTGTCTTACAGCGCCAGTGCATATTTTGGCCGCCTCATACTGGACAAATTCAAGTAACTCTGTTAGGCCTTGCCCACAGTTATCATAAAGAACACATCCATATTCTAGGATGGGTCTTACCATGGAGAAATACAGCCTGGCCAGGGCTTTTCGGGATAGTTTGAATTTAAACCTACAGAGAAGGGCAATGCGCTGGCCAGCTTTATTTACAATACGGGTTATGTGAGCATGCCAAGATAAATTACTGCTAAAAGTAATACCAAGGTGGGTGTGGGAATTAGCCTCGGGTATAGTTGACTGACCAAGCTGAACAGGTGGATGATGTGGTTTATTGATTTGGGCAGAGAAGACAACAGATAAAGATTTAGCAGCATTGAAAATGACTCGCCATGATTTTCCCCAATTTTGAATATGAGCAAGATTGGTATTCAAGTGTCGAGAAGATTCTGTTGGATTTTGAAAAATTTCGAGCAAGCTTGTGTAATCTGCGAAGAGTCTTACGTCGCAGGTAAGGTCGTCGACTAGATCGTTTACGTACACCAGAAACAAGAGTGGACCCAGTATGGATCCCTGGGGTACGCCAGCTTCAATTGGCAGCCATGAAGACGCTTGACCATGAATAATCACACGTTGAAAACAATTTGATAGATAACTTTCAATCCATGCCACGATATTATCAGCGATACCTAGTTGACGAAGTTTGAGTAAAAGGCCAGGATGCCAGACCTTGTCGAAAACCTTAGATACGTCTAAAAAGACCATACGGGCTTCATTAGAGTGTTCAAGGTCCGCGTATATATTGTGAACAATATACATAAGTTGATTTCTGGTAGAATCTTCAGCCTGAAAGCCAGAATTTTTGGATGTGAGAAGGTTATTGTCGAATAAGTATTCATAGAGAGCATTAAAGACCAGTCGTGCGAAAACTTTGGACACGTTGCACAGTAAGGATATAGGACGATAGTTACTTTTTATCTGCTTATTAGACTTTTTAAACGCAGGACATATATTGGATTTCTTCCAAGAGTCTGGAAAATAGGAAATGTTGAGAGAGAGTTTAAAGATTTTAGTCAGTGGTTTGCAAATAGACTCAGCCGTATTTTTAAGTAAGATGTTCCCAATATTGTCAGGACCAGACGCAGAGGTAAGCCTAAGGGAGGAGAGGATTCTTCTTACACTTTCTTCATCAAAGTTGATATCATATAAGCGTTCCTCTGTACGGAAAGTAAGTTGGGGCAGGGGTGGGGCTTCAATGTCGGGAACAGTTCTACATTGGCTTGCAAAGTATGCATTGAAAATGTCACACTTTTCTGTTATGCAAGACACAATTTTGTCATCATCGATGATCGGTGGGATATCTTCGTGGACTTTGCATCCTAGAATGGACTTCGAGAGGCTCCACCACTGCTTAGGATTATTATCATTTCCATCAAGTTGTCTGCGCAGTTTACAGAAATATAAGCGAATAGATTGTCTAATTAAGTTGACTACTCTGTTCCGACACTTTTTGTACAGCTGAAAGAGCCTATCAATGTTAGTGTTAATACCATAGGTATAGGGGCGAGGGCTAAGAGATATCCTCTTAAAACGTTTCCATGCTCGATTTCTATGGCGAATATGTTTTTTTAATTTCTGAGGTTATCCATGGTTTGTCGCTAGGCCGAATAGTAACTTCCCTGTATGGGATGAATTCTCTGGCAGTGGATAAAAATAGGTCGGACCAGTATGACACAACATCGTCGACCGTATCAAACACATCGTGACCAGTGTTCCATGGGGCGGAGGAGAGAGCAGCATTGAGGTCTGGGAAGTTCGCCTTTTTAAAGTTCCATACTGGCCTTTTAAAGGGTGTGTCCTTGTGATGGGAGAGCGAGAAAGAGCAGAATACCACAGAGTGGTCAGAGTTAGAAATGGGAGCAAGAATACCACTATTTAGGACAAGTCCAGGTGAATCGGTAATAATGACACATGATATGACACATGCAAAGAACATTGTCAAATATATGTATAAGGAAGTAGATCACAGGCCATGCATGGTGAGTGTGACACACTTTTAATCAACACAGGGGATTTTTATGAAATATAAGCCTGTCCTGTATGTGCACTATATGCCATATTTTCACTATGCTTGTGTGCGGAGGTCATCAAGTACGTGTACATTTTTACCTTTTCTGGATCTGTTCACATTCAACTTCAGCTAAACAGACAGATGCATGCGCATCATTACCAATGTAACACTTTTTTTCTGCGCTGGTTTATATTGGCAGATGGGCTAATACCTGCTTTACAATGCGGAGGACAATGGCGATATTCGGAAAATAATTTGTACCCCATGCCAATATTGTAACGTAGGCTGCACAGAGCTGTGTTTCCTTTGAGGCACTCTTCGCTGAAATTTCACGACAGCCTCCATACATTGTAAACGCTTTTGTAGCACTAAATTTTTGTGGCTCACATGGTGTTTATTGTGCATTCTGTTGTGTATATGTAATGATCATCGAATGCTTTAAATTGCTATCTTTTCGTGTGAATATGAGAATCTCTGTGTCAATTGTTGTCAAAAACCAACAGATTGTCTTACCAATGGCAAAAAGCTACCAAATGGCATCAGTCTTCAGAAGTTCCTGTTCACGACTCTGCACATAAAAGATCAGAAATAATATACAGGTCCATTAATGGTAGCACTAAGGTTTACTCTTGGCACGCCCCTGATGAGATAGGTCTAAAAAAATTACTAATAAAGATTGCAGTGGTGTTTGTCAAGGTAAAGGCAATTCCGCGTAGCAGGCGTTGGACCCTCCAGCGGTAAATATCAGACAGAAAACAGGATCTGCACAGCAGGCAACATGCATATAGATCTACTAGCAAATATAGCAAGAAATTGTAAAATGTTATACAAACATGGAAACTTAATGTCAATTTTCTACACAAAACTTTTGAAACCAAGTAGAAAAAATCTTGCAAGCTCTGTACCATTATATATATATATATATATATATATATATATATATATATATATATATATATATATATATATATATATATATATATATATATATATAATTGTGTGTGTGTGTGTGCCCGTGTGTCTGTGTCTGTGCGTATGTGTATTATAATATATATATATATATAATACATGCGTGTGTGTGTGTGTTTTATTACAACTGTAGAAACGTACATATACAAACTAACAGTGAGGAAAAGCACACAGTTCAATTCATCAAAAATATCAATATAAACATCAAATTACACATATTGAATATATCATTTTTGTTTGAAATTTTGCCCGTATCATATCATATCAACAAATGAAATACTCAAACTGTATTCCATGCATGCGATTATATACACAACCACATTCTAGCCTGCTGGTATTTTCCTCTTCCTGTCGTTTTAATGTTGGTCAATAAATAAATGTATTTACTCTTGATAAATTTCCTTCTTCGAGCGTCCAAATTCATCAACACACAATGATGTCGTAGTCCATGCATAAACAAGTCTGGCGTGGATATAATTACCCTCCAGAGTAATACATTTAAATACAGGGTTAAAAAAACCAAATGGTTATGAATAGAGCATCTATACCAGGACAACTAACCGTACATGATGTGCGTATGAAATGCATGTTTTTTATTTATACTCACAAGTATCAGGTTTATGACAAGGTTATTGAAACTGTCTGAACACAAAAGCTGGTCATGGATTTGTAATGCATTGCTTAGTTTTGTCAACAGATCCAGCCAAAGCCCAGTCCTTTTGATGGGTCAAACTGGAGGATGCGTTAATATCTCGGTAACAACGTTAATATCTCGGTAACAAAACGAAAAGTATAAAAAAAAACAGCTTTTTGGAGAAGTATGTGAACTTTCCTTTTTTTTTACAAAAATTGAAACAGTACTTCCTATACAAAAAGTTGAATCCATATTTCTTTGAAAAATGGGATGCTACATTTCTCTGATTGGCGTAAAAATGGCGCAAAGGAAATAATGTCAGGAAACAAATCACGAGATTGATACCTTTCCAAAAAGTGTAATTTGTAGCACTTTTTTGTTTAAATGTATTGATTGATGGAATAGTTTGTGCATGTCTTCGTGAACCAGTTCTGTGTCCTTAGCGTCAGCTGCTGAGTATGTTTACTAATGGCCAGTTTAAGCTCAAGTGGGACGTTAGAAATATTGAGAAAATACTGAACAGACCTATCCATTAGGACCCTATGCACGCAAAAAAATCACAATGGTAAAACGTGAGGAGCTGTGCGAGTACACCTTCAAAACGAATGAGGACGCACGCATGCGTCAAGGGAAAACCCGCACGAAGAGGCTAATAGACTAATCTTGAATGTACAAATATAATTTCTCTGTGGGAAAACTGAAGAAGACAAAGCAGAAATGCAAAAGGGTTTTCATTTGTTTTTGCTTTTTAAAATAAAATTTACGTTGGCCTATCATACTCATAGCACAATTTTTGTTATGTGTGCTTCGACTGTCAGAAAAAAAGAGAAAAAAATTTACGTTGAAAAAGTGTGCTTTCGTGTACAGGTGATACAGTAGGTGTATTCGTGTCATGAAATATGACGACATGGCCATAACGAGGGTAAATTGCTGTACATTCAGCTTATTTACCTCCAAAATTGAGTCTATGAAATATATAATTATAGGATTTTTGGCTACACCTCGTGCCATAAATCACAGCTTGGAACTACCCAAGGATATAACCTGGTTTACTGACCAGTTGAACACGCCAGTGTTAACATCAAGGTCAAAATGATGTCACAATGACGAACCGCTCATTAGAAAATTGAAGATATATTACATTTATGTCACACACACACACACACACACACACACACACACACACACACACACACACACACACACACAGACTTGTATATTCCCTGCTTTTAAAAACACATTATCATTTAAAAGGAAAAGATAATTCAGCAGCTTTTGATTTATGTACTTTTATTTCATTTGAATATATTGACCTACGGGAAGATAGTCCCTGTAACAAATTTATTTTTTATCGGGATGGTCGAATGTCACTTACAACGCGCACACACACACACACACACACACACACACACACACACACACACACATGCATGTCATTTTTATAAATTTTATTTATGGTCGAAAAGGGGAAATTCCAGTATGTATATGTGCCTGTCTTTTTTATTTGTTAATTTGAGCAATTGGCTGTATGCTTTATTTTTACGTTGGGTTGCTAAGGTCTATTGTGTGAAGTCAGAATAAAAGCTGGCATTTGCTTTTATACTCAGATCGCTGTTTATTCTCACTGTCGTGCTTTAAGTGTCAAAACAAAGGTGATACGTTTTATTTAAATTTTGCAAAGGTTATTATTGTATACAGGTTTTTACTGAAGTTAGGCATATTTATTTTATAAAATATTGCAAACAGACGACAAATGTGGACACCGATACATATCACCGGTAGTTGACACTACAGGTAACGTCCTCTTGTAACCACCTGTTGCAGCTGGAGAGACCTGGGAATATACAAAACGTATTTTTCAGCCGAAATGAAACAACATTAGGATTTGACCAACCGACAGGTGATAGCAGCGATTCGGATGTAACCCGAGGTTGTCTGTGAAGCCATGTTGTGCAAACCAATCCTTAGGTTACCACGAGATAAAGTTTAAAATAACGTGCATTCAGTTCCACCAAGTTTAGTCAAGATAAAATGTGTCGTGGAACCGCCGTATAACTTTCAAATTCATCTGTAGGCGTATAAATAATGACCTTGAAAGAATCTTTGTTTGGGGCAAACAGTGGAAAGTTACATTTAATGCAACTTAGTCTCTAGCCCTCTTGTTTTCAGGTAAACACAACAAACCTGATCATCCACCCTTATTTCTTGGCGAATCTTTAATCCCGGAAGGTTTAAATCATACCCATCTGGGAATTACCCTTTCTCATAATTTGAAATGGAATGCTCACATAACTAGAATCATTGACAAAGCGAGAAAACGCCTAACTTTATTCTTTAGACTTAAATATAGATTATCGCGTAACACCTTAGTCAGACTATACAAAGCCATGATACGCCCTATTCTGGAATATGGATGCGTCCTATTTAATAATTGCACGATGGACCTGACAAATTCACTTGAATCTGTTCAGTATGAAGCGGCACGCATTTGTTTGGGTGCACTTAAACGTACTCCTCGACATTTACTTCTTAACGAATTAGGTTGGCCAACTTTGGTCAGAAGGCGCCAATACTACAAACTGATTCTGTTTTACAAAATGGCTAACAGGCTGACCCCTGCTTATCTTTCGGATTTGGTCCCACTTGATGCCGTTCATCCAACCTTCCATCTTCGCAACCGCCGGAGTTTGAGACAAATAAAGTTTACATCAAATCGTTTTGGTAATTCTTTCATTCCCTCTGCTATTAAACTTTGGAACGACCTTCCGGACGATATAAAGCAATCTACTTCACTTGCTCAATTCAAATCTAAACTAAAAAGTACTCTTCTGTCCGTTGATCCTGTCCCAGGTCGCTACTCGCATGGCAAAAGATTTCCCAATATTATACATACACAACTACGTTTGGATTGTTGTCGTCTTAATTCTCATCTTCATAGACTAAATATTCTCCCGTCTGCTGCATGTACTTGCTCATATCCCAATGAAAGTACATACCATTTCTTCCTCGAATGCCCCCTGTTTTCATTCCATAGAGTATCCTTGTTGCGAACGGTTTGCAATATTTTGGCACCAGGAGTCAATCCAAGCCTAGTTGTTCATTTAGCAGGTGATATAGTGCTTACTTATATGACACATGGTAATGACAATCTTTCGTCAAGCGACAACTTAGATATTTTTGATTCTGTCCAAAACATTATTACAGATACAAGACGGTTTATACCTTGAGTTGGTACGAGATGAATATTGTGGTAGTATACTGACCAATTTATTTGTCCTCGGATGTCGTTTTGTCCTGTGTGTTTTGTACATATGATTGTGTGTCTCTCTGTGTCTGGAGAGCCATTCATTTAGTATTGTTGTACTACTTGGCAATCCAGGTGAAATAAATATGTTTAAAATAAATAAAAAAATAAAATCTGTCAAGAATATTTGGACTCTTGATAGCCACACATACGCACTGAACAACATTTCTAAATGGATTTGATGTGTCCATAGTCACTGTGGTTGTGCACGTGACAAGAGACAATGTTGGGTGGGGTAATTAGTATACCGTGGTGTCAAGCTTATTGTGCATTCAAGAACTGCTTAAGTATCAATGTGATTCAACGGAATCAAGTGCACTAAAATACCTTCTGGATGAGAGTGAGTAGAAAGCTGAAATGTTAAATTGCAGAAAGAGGTTATGATCAATGTATAGAGGTACGGCTAAAGTAATAACTGAGTGATTTATAGTCGTTGTTCGACGGATATTTTTCCTTTGTGTTGACCAAGAAGGACTCACCTTGTTTGAAATTGATATATGAAGAGATATGTCCATGTCACCCATCGTAAAACTTAAATGAACGTTGGCATGGCGGGAAATGTCTTATTATGCCTCCCTCTTACCGGAGGAGGGTCATCCATTAATCGCTTTTCCCGTGCGTCCGTGTGTCCGTTTGCTATTGGTGTCCAGGCTATAATTCGCTTGTCCTTCAACTTAGATATATGAAACTTTACACACAGATGCATCTGGACATAAGAGTGTGTCATGTACCAAAGGTAGGTCACTAGGTAAAGTATCTAGGTCAAAGTGACATATTCTTGTAAAATCATGTATGGGCTGTAATTCCATTACTATGTAACTTATATTTATGAAACTTAATACACAGATTAATCTACACATAAGAGTGTGTCATGTGATAAAAAAGGGCACTAGGTCAACTATCTGGGTCACAGTGACATCCTTATAAATTCGTGACCAGGCTATAATTCCTTTACAATTTTCTTCATGAAACTTCACACATACATATATCTGGACCTAAAGGTGTGTCATGAAACAAAACTAGGTCACAAGGTCAAGTATCTAGGATACGGTAATACAATCCTATAAAACTACTTTATTCTTCATGACCAGGCAATAATTCTGTTGTCCATCAAGTCAGATTAATGAAACTTTACACACAGGTGCATCTGGACATAAGAGTGTGTCATGAACCAAAAGTAGGTTGCCAGGTCAAGTATCTGGGTCACAGTGACCCATGCTTGTAAAATCGTGTATCGGCTATAACCTCTTTCTGTTAAACTTAGTTTCATGAAACTTCACACACACACACATATATCTTGACCTAAACGTGTGTCATGAAACATAAGTAAGTCACTTGGTCACGTACCTGGTTCACGGTGATACATTCATGTAAAACTACATTACATTTCATGTCCAGTCTATTACTCTGTTGTCCTTTGCACACCTGTGTATCTGGACACAAGAGTGTGTCATACAGATATGTAGGTCACTAGGTCAAGTATCTTGGTCATTGTGATAGCCTATTTTTATTGCATACAGTCATTCCAAAATGAGACTTGTGACTAGCAAGGTTATAGATGAGGCGAGGGGGCATGGATCCAGCAATGTCTGATTGCCTTTTAATGATCATTGCAAACGCGCTTTGTAATGTCTGGCTACACAATGGAATATCATTACTGTTGCTTCTATTCATAGAATGTAGTTTTCTTAGCTACCAACATGTACACGAAACGTTATTAGTCTCGTCAACTACAACTAGCCGTTTCTTAAATCTTTGCTTTTTTCACATATGGGTGATAAGCTTCGGAATACTGAAAAGGGTATCTAATCTGAGAAGAAGTCTTAATCTGAAGTAAAAGCAGAAACATAACAAATGCATGAAGTATTTACCATGGTGTTCGAATAAAACCATGACTGGTTGTCAAAACATAACAAATGCACGGAGTGTTCACCACAGTGTTCGAAAAAAAATCTCTTCCAGTTGTCATAAAGTGTAAAACACTTTATTATTATCAGGAGGCCAAGTAATGGAATATTTCCCCACCTTATCTCAAAGAAGCTACAAGCTTGTCACAATTTACTCTAACTGATACAAAAATTGTTTAGCCCACTCAGCTTCTTCTCTGTGTTTCGTATCTGACGGTAGGATCGGAAATATAGTTCATTTTCATTCACGTAACAATTTTATACAGCTTCATGAGATAGTCCATTATAATGAGATTTTCAGTTGTGTTTCAGTTGAATAATAATGCTTCTACACTAATGTTCTTTGTAGATTTGCTGACCTAAATTAATTGTTATTATACTCACTTTCATTTATGTAACCTTCTCTCTTTCTTTTAGATGGCAGACCTACAACAGTCAGTTAAAGATGACTGTATCACTCGGGTCCGTTCAATTATTCAATTCAATAAGCAGCTGGTTAATTCTGCCTTGAAGACTGGGGAGTTACCGTTGACACTTGCCATCAATGCTGGCCATAGGGACATCGTCAAGTTTCTATTGGATTTAAAGGTGGAATGCAATACATTAGACAGACGGGGGCGTGGCCCCATACATGTTGCTGTCCAACAAAAACAAATGGAACTGTTGGATTTAATCCTCAACAGCAAGGCGGATCCTGATTTATACAACAAATGGGGCCTTACAGCTTTGCATTTAGCATGTGAGGCTGGTGATATTGAAGCAACTAATCGTCTCCTTGCTTCAGGATCGTCTGTGGAAAAGCAATGCATTCTGGGAGGAACTACACCTTTAATATTTTCTGCCGGAAATGGACATCAGGGGTGTTTGATGCTTTTATTAAAAGCAGGTGCTATGCCAAACATTTCTGATGAATGGGGAAATACACCTCTGATGAAAGCATGTGCCTACAACCATAAAGAATGTGTCAAGTTGTTGTTGGAAAATGGTGCAGATCCCAACAGAACAAATAGGTGGGATGCAAGCGCTCTTCAGCATACAATTGTCAACGGAAGTTTGGAGATGGTGCAACTTCTTATAGACCATGGCTGTGATGTCAATGTGAAGTGTGAAAATGGACGACCTTTGCTGGCAGAAGCGGCCGCAAGGGGCCTATGTGATTGTTTTGAAACTTTAATAAAAGCAGGTGCTGATGTGAATGTTAAATGTTCAAAAATAGAAGAAACCCCACTCTACTTAGCTACGACTCTTTCCGGAAGCCACGGATGTGTCGACACAGCCATTGAGTACGGTGCCCATGGTAGGCTTGTGTTTCATGAGTTACTGCGTCGTGGACTGTTCTCTGAAGGTGGCTTTTGTAAGGGTTGGTTGCCAATCCTGACGTCATACTTGCAGGCCTATTTCAACGGCTGCAATAACTGGGAGGGTCTTCGGGATGTGTTCAAGTTTGCAATAGAGTCAGGAAATTCTGATCTTGTGCAGGTATTTTGCTCTGTTGGCTACAAACCAAGTCGGTATTTGATATTGACCGCTCAAAATAAAAACAAAGACATATGTATGTGGTTAGAGAATAACTTTTCAGCTCCAAGAAAGCTTAAAGATCTCTGTAGGATCACCATCAGGCAGCAACTAAAGAATAATGTCACATTTCTGGTCAAACAATTGCCAATACCAGAATTTCTCATGGACTACATCACAGTCAAATATCCTATGCATTACACGTACAGAAGTTTCCGAGAGAGCAAGATACTGGAGACTCAGGTCTGATGTTTTCTCTTACGTCAACTGGTCAGAATTGTAAAAGAGCCGAAAGTTTTGATTTTGAATGTGTCTAATATTGCACTCTGACAGAACTGTAGTTGGTCATTCACAGCTTCTTTGGCTGTTCCAAACCGCAAGACATCTTCTTAACTGTTACGTGACGTGACGTGACGTGACGTGACGACGAAGACAATGTGAAAACAAATATATCAAAACTTCTCAAAAGACTGAAAATGCAGAAACTTGCAAGAAATACAAAATGACATGGAAAAACTTGATGACATAAAAATGTTACTTTGTCACTGGTGAATTAACCTTCATAGTTTATTTTGATATGAGTGTATTTCATAACCAGGCTACTAATAAGTCAAACTGATATTACAATTGATACACAGTACATTCATGATCTTTGGCGAGGTCTAAAAACGACGGAAATTTATTGTCATAGTCCAAAATCTATGGTTGTTCTATGAATGGGTCTATTCGTGGAAATTATTGAAATGTTGCACCTCACCTGTACTGAAAGGGTTGTTTTTATTTCCACAGGAATAGCAGATAAAATCATTGTACATATCGATAGAAAAAACAACTCACCTGATGCACTTTGTGACAACTTGAACTGACAATCCTGTTGTTTGTAATAACACTTGTTTTGTAACAGTGTTTTATAGTACTAAGAACTAAAAAAAGTCGCACACCATCAGTTGTATGATCATTGTTTAGTTGGCATGAACGTTCAATCTGTTTTTAGGGAGTTTGATAAAGGTACATTATTTTATGACCTGTTGTCAAGTATTTTATCATTGTATGCACTTTACAAACTCGTGTACAAACCCTTGTATTTAAATCAAAACCCAGTGACAATTTGAAAAAATATCAACACATGCATAAGTTGTATCAAGAATAACTAGGTCGTTTCTAAATTACGGCAATGTATCTAGCTGTTCCGAATCCGTTTGTTCTGCCTTGTGTGATATGCAAAGCTTGGAGGTCAGCCAATATGTGCCTTGATTTTACCAGCTGGACTAAAATGTATGTAAATAAACCGGAGTTATGGACTCCCGGCTGCGCCGAAGCTGGTGACTCTGTTTAGTCCTGTGCAGTGCAAAGCATTAACAGTATACCTGATGTGAGCAAATATAAATGATCTCAAAATATGTCTGCCGAGGACGCTTTAAAAGTATCAATTTGCACGAGGATTGCATTTGCTAGAAAATGTATCATGAAAAACTACACAAAATCAAAGACAACTGCGGTTAATTGACAGTCCACCCCATCTTAACGGCACATCATGGTAAACATCTTGTGCAGATAATAATGTTTGAATTGAATGAACTCTCTCTTATTAGCACTTGTGTTCAGAGAGATGTACTCTGATATGTGCTGTCCCAGTATGGTAAAATATTAAATACACTATTTGTGTAATTATTAATTATGAGCTCCACCAGACAGATTTTTCTGGGTTAGTTCTAAATTCACGTAAAGATGGTGGTGCCCATCGTGTTCATGGTTGACTGCCCACATCTCACTTTCCATGATCCTCACCTTTTGGAATATAGCAGGTATTAATTTTACCTCTCTATGTGTTGTCAAATAAGCTTTTAACAATCATTTTATCACACCATGGTGTAAGTGCAGGATGACCTTATATATACTTCAGATAGATTAGATGATAAATACAAAATTCTTCCCGGTATGCAGGGTGAAACTTTCAGGACTTCAGGTTCACTGAAATGTAATGGGCTGTGCTGACCCACTTTCACACCTGAGCTCAAATGGCATGGGTTGCTAGGTGTCACAAATATGCATGGGAATGAAAAGTTGTGTACTAAGAAATTAAACCAACCCAAATCACCCCTATTGCATGATGCCCTCACGAAAACTCGACCTGCAAGAGTACAAATGGCCAAAAAGTTATTGTGGCGGATCTTCTTACCATTACTGGCCACGTTTGGGTTTTTTTTTTCAATTCGGATGTTTCAGTTCAACATTACAAATTGAAGTGGAAATACTGTAAGGTTTTACTTTGTTTCCGGTCAAAGCGAATTTTTTTTTTAATTCAACAAGAAAATTTAATTTTAAGCACTGTTGTTCCATACACATTCCGCTAATTATTCTGGTAATGATTCCACCACGTGAGTTACTCATGCCGCTAGGAAATACTATTGAATAAGCTACCACATTTTCTGCAGGATGCAAGTGTTCTAAACCAGCGTGACGTGTATTCAACATTGAGCGTTTCTTTGAATGCCAGCAGCCGAGGAAGCGCAATTTACCCATACCCTGGAGTCCTGAATAATGTATCAACAAAATTTGACAAGAGATGCAGATTGGTCGATGTAGAGGAAAGCATTTTGAACGTCTGTAAAAGTGTGCTATTCGACACTTCTGCTTCATAGTTCGTGTCCATGTACAGCTGATGCGCTTCTATCGGGTCTTTGAAACGGTGACCTCGCAACTGGGGTTTATAAATCTAAGAAATATACACCTAGAAATGAGCTGGATGCAACGGCTGCTGCATAAATACACATACACGGACTTCAAAAGGAGGGGAAAGAAAATGTGTTGCTCATTTCATGATTGATTAAAGTGTTACCAAGTGATGAGGTTATTTCCGTAGCGTATTGAGACCGATATCGACCAAAATATGTATATCCTAATCTCAGGCAACATCATATCGACTAAAATATGTGTATCTTAATCGCAGGCAAAACCAAATATATATATAACAGTCGCAGGCGGTTAAGTCCAGGAATATGTAATTATAATGATCCATGTTTGGCTGAGTGCTAACATGCATGCCTTCTAACTCGGCCACCCGGATTCGATCCTTGGTCGCAGGACAAGTGGAGATAGTTCCTGCCACTGTGACTGTGCATGGTGGTGTTCTCAGTCCTGCGGTTTGCTACATCATACAGAAGGGTAGGATGCATACGCCTACATCTGTGCTAGAGAGAGTAACTCGATAAGTCGATATTTGACTTCTTTCTCAATTTATGTAGAACAGTTTTAAATAATAATAATTATTCTGATCAAGTGTTTCAAACGAAACACGAAGAGCTTTATCTTCGCAACCTGAGCCAATCAGTAGGGGCATCTAGCGGTTGAATCTTTGGTTTACACAAGTGAAATAGAGCTTACTTGTTTGAGGGGTAAGTGTCATGATAGAGTTTGTTTTACATTTCTGGTGCATGGTGTCCATTGTTGCAGTCCTTGTCAGGATTTCCCATGGTTTGCACAGGTGGTCTAGCTGCAACTGTTTATTTTACAATCACTGGGACTGAATATAATGCCCCAGCTTGTTTCCACTTCAGTTATACACTGGCGGGTGGTTTAACAAGGATAAGCTGTACATCTAGAAAGGGTACATGTTGGTTCAGGGGTAAGTCAAATTGTTCTTATCTGAACCTGTACTATACAAATTTAGTAATTACTGCTCTGCATTTATAAGCAAAACTTCAAGTATTTAGCTAATTCATCATTTGCCACGTTCATATTTATTCTTTATTATGTGGGTTGTCTTTGCTGAATATTTAGCTAAGACAAGGAGCCGCTACTCAGAGAGACATGTACGGGTAATAGGCTCCGAAACATGTGGAGTAGTTGCCCGGTGAAACCCTTTAATTTATTTGGGCTGATACAGCCTATGTTAAAATTTTACAGAGGAACGTGTGCAATATGGACAATAGTAATTCCATATGTATATAGGTTAGACAGGGACAGGTAAGCTTATGGAGAGTAAAGAGTCCGGACTGCGGAATAGGGTAATGACTACTAGGAAGTGGTTCTGGGCAAAAAGACACAAATACAATATCGCCTTGCAGCTGGTGCCTGCTACGGCATCTATGTGCTGTGGACACGACACATCCAAGTCTGCTATCCTCAAATCAATACAGACACCCGGTCAGACGAATAGTGACGTCATATGATAGAATCTGTGATAAATATTGGCAATACGGAACATTTAATTCACTATTATTTTTAAACTTGCTTTCCTTTTTATCGCATCTGACACACCAATCGGCTGAGCTTCTGCGATATTTGTTCATCAACTATTCACATATTTCACTTCTCAAAAGTCATTGACCAGATCCTCAACAAATTTGTTGGAGATACAGCTTGGTTAGTTTCCTGTCAAGTTTGTTCAAGAGGTGACGGTTTATATATATATATATATACATATATATATATATATATATATATATATATATATATATATATATATATATATATATATATATATATATATATATATATATATATATATACATACATATATATATATGAGTACTTCCTTTTAGTAAGAGACCTCAGGTCTGCGGAACACAGGCTGGTGGCACATGACTAAAGGTTCTTTGAAAACATTTAAACTGTAGCATCACGATTGTATTGGGAGGTTCAATTTATTCAAATGGGACGTACTACATGTTTTTTGTGTGTGTGGTTGTCATCCTCAGTAAAATTTTGCTGTATATATTTTGTGATTTTTTTATGGGTGTTTTTGTAACGTTCAATTTTTCTGCAACCATAGTCTTCAAACTTTTAAAAACTAGAGTCTTATTTCGTTTCCATTAAAGTTGTTTACGCAGTGGTGGCACTTTTATGTTCGTGATTTTAGAAAAATATATCAATATTATGTAGTGATCTGTGAAAGTATATGTTTACATATCTGATATATAGATACTTTTGTAACGTTTTACTTTTCCAAAACTGCTTGCTGAATATTCTTTAAACACTGTGAGACAGTACCTAAAGTAAACCTGCACCAACATGTGTCCCTGGATGGAACCCATGCCATCTCCTTATTTTAATGCAATTTTACAATTGAACAGACGTGCACTATGAATCTCTTTATTTCTCCTTTGTAATACCATGTTTGGAATATGCTATCGTGGTCTAGGATGGGTGCACACAGGCGGACAAACTTCAACTTGAAGGTATTCAACTGGAAGCAGCCCGGGTAACAGGAGCAATGAGTCGTACAAGCCATCGTAAAATATATGAAGAAACTGGCTGGGTACCCTTTCAGAAAGGTGGCGCAAACAAAAATTAGTTCTCATGTATAAAATAGTAAACAGACTTGCACCTGATTATCTCTGTAAATTTATCCCTCAGCCAACCAGTGGCAGAAATACATCAAAGCAGACTATTACTTCTCTTCCTGCTAAGAAAAACGTGCACTACAAATCTTTCTGCCCGTCTACCATTAGAGAATGAAATCTTCTTCCGAAAGCAAAGAAACAACACTCTGAAAATATTGACAAATTTAAAAGCAAATAAATAACAACAAACCTGAAAAGATCGAATTGTTTTACTTTGGGGAAAGCAAGACTAGCATAATCCACGCAGAATGAGAATGGGTTTCAGCCAGTCAAATTCAGACTTGTACAAAATGGGTTAATTGACTTCACCGCCATGTTCCTGCGGACATTCCGCTGAAGATTATTTCCTCTACTTTTTCCAATGTGGTAAATATGCTACGCAAAGGGACCAACTCCAAACTGAAATTACTCCCCTCTCAGCGTTTAATCTGAAAACCAAATTATTTGGCACAAGTGGCAAAAACAAAAACAAAAGCGTCAATTACGAAATTTTTCGATCAGTTCACAGTTACATCAAATTGGCTGAAAGATTTAAAGATTAGCTGATTTAAATTTGCACTATGCTCCGTGACTGTATATCCCATCGCTAGTCTAAGGTGTGGTAGATTATACTTAGTACTGTACTCGCCCAATAGTCTTCTCTTTCTTTTTGCCTGTCCTCTTCTCCTATCTGTACGTAATGTGATGTACCTACTATCAGAAATCTGGCAGTTCAACATTTTCATGTCTGTATCGTCACTGCTTGTACAAGGGGTCCTCATATAGGCAATGTGCCTATTGACCAATTGTTTCTTTTTTAAATAAAATATGTTTAAACCAATGCAATTTTAATTTCCATCACTTTCAAGACGTGTATACATTAGAATGATTACCATATATTTGCACGCTAGCAAGTTTGGCTATGTTTATGCACGTGTACACGCTACAAGCTCATTGGACTTTGGCTTAGTTCCACAAAATTCGCACATACACACACTCCTGCATCAGAACACACGGGCATGCATTGTAATAAAACTAGATCACTGCGTCAATGTCAAGGTCACCGTCAGAAATCAATCTACCATTTATCTCTCAGTTCAGTTCAGCCTGTAGATAAGAAGATGCTCGAGCAGCTCAGCTCAGCTCATCAGCTTAGGTCAGACCTTATTTTCCAGTGAATATTTCTTGATCAGTTGAGCATGGGCCTTTCTCACAGTCCTCTCTTTTATGAATTTTCATTCAATCACGAAAGGCTTCTTCTGTGAAACTACATGGCGAATTGTTTCGAAATAACACTTCTGGTAACCTTTCGTCTTTAATTCGTTAAACATGTACTTGTGCCACTTTTCTACTTTTCACACACTTGTGAACCATTTTGACTCTTTCACTGACAACTGAGACTAAGGTCGAACTACTTAAAACGAACAGTTTGAATTATAATAAGGGTACTGGATTCAGGTTCCTTGTAAACAGACCTGTCATTCAAGGACTAGCATGCTTGTAGTTGAATAAAATATGGTAGGACAGAACAACAGCTTTCTTAAGCAGGCTCTTGGCTCTTTACGCCCAAAACACGCCAAGGAAAGTTGTTGACTCAGTCCAAAGTGTGGCCCTGAGAATTTGATACAGCGAGTAAGCCTGACTTTATTCACTTACTAGTTGATGTTTACAAACAAAAACATTTTAAATACTTACAAACAAAAATATTTTGCGTCCAGGGTATTCATTCTGCACAGCTTCACTTCCCGTTGCAAATTAAAATGACCTTTTAAGTTTTTTTTTTATGTGGTGAATACCGCTCATAAAATTTAGGCTCTGAAGAATCCTGTAAGTGAGAAGAAATATTTGTCAGTTTTACGTTTTCTTTATAACAATAATTGAATTTGGAAAAGTCGAGGTGCGACACTGTAAGTTCGGAGTTCTGGCATGCAGAAGTGGCAAATGCTGGGGGGATCTTTGTTTTGTTTTGTTTTTAGCATTTTTTGGCTTTACCAGGTTCACATTGGTTTGGTGTAACGTGTGCGCGCTACCTCCTTCTTTTGCGCACGTCTACTACTTTCAACATACAGGTTTGCCTGCTGAACAGACTATGTATTCTCCACACGGTCTTGCCCTTCTCTAGATGGATACTGTCTAACTTACTAAAACGGACGCGGTCACTGATTGGTCATCCTTGGTTCTTCAGCTATCAGCATAATGATTAATGCCCAAATTGAAAAATCTTTCAGGTGGAAGGCTGCCCTTGCAGTGTCACTACCACAGCTTTGAATAAACTCTTAGCTTGAGTAACTGGGCGAACTATGGACATCTTGTAATATTTTACATGCACTTTGTCCCTCTGTTTGTGTATGCCTGTGAGTATATTCGTGTATGGCACATTACCTGGGTCAATCTTGCGACCTGTGTGTACAAAAGTAGTACGAGTATTACAAAAACAACATTGCTTTAATTACCATAACAGTGTTGCAGAACACGTTCATGTTGTTCAAAGTGTCCACATTTTGAAAAACATCATACACCATCTGGTATTCCTAAACACTGGTTGTCATTATTTTGCGTTATAGCTATTATATATGGGGCACAGACCACTGCACAGTAATATGTCAGTGTACCCTCACCCCCACACGATTCCTGCCACCAATGCACAGCAGTATACAAAACGATATGCGTGAAGCCATGAACATATTGCAAACGCAGAGCAGCCTGACATGTACCATGGTACATTATGCTCCCATACATCAGCTGCCACCAACACCGAGCAGTGCACCAAGTGATATGCGAGTGGCCATGAACATATTGCAAAGGAAGGGCAGCCTGATATGTACCACGATACATTATACCCTCGTTCCCGCAAGTCAGCTGCCACCCAGAACACAGAAGTGCGCCATGTGATATACGTGTTGCCACGCACGTTACACAGGCGGGCAGGCTGATATGTACCATGGTACGCCATCATCATGCAGGGCAACCACATGGTTGACAGTGTACCAGCGTACACGTTTTGTGTCTTCAACACAAAAGACCGGAAAAGAGAATGATGGCTATAATGTAACGTAGTATCTCATACGTTCTTTAACACTGGCTTATGTGTACCGTGGTATTCCGTAGTGTCATCATTACTTGTATTATGTAATATTGTATCCTGTGCGTTCTTCAGCACTGGCTTGTATGTAGCATTGGTTTGCTGCTGTCATGGTCAGTCAACTGCTTGGAGCCAATCTTTGAATCAGGCTCCTCCAACTTTGATCGATAGCTAGAATCAGAATATATGTTTTATTAGCGGTACCAGAGCATATCCACCTATTTCAAGATGCTAGAACATACCATACTGATACTTTAACTTTATTTTAAACCTTAATTTATTTTGAAATATAGTGTCAATCAATTCACTCCACAGATATTTTTAAATAAACAAAAATTAGAGGTTTTAAAGAATATATACAACACAGCGTAAAGACGCTAAAACCTACCACCGCTTGAAGAAGAGTTCCCCAATCCTCAGCTGCTCTGCTTCCTCAACATTGTTCGGTAGGGGGCGCCCTTTGGTTTCCGGCAGGAGAAGTGTCACGGACCCAGCCAAAAGGCTCATTATACCTATGATTACGAGTGGTAAAGGCCTACTTACTTCCGACTGAAAGTACAAGATAATTAAATAAACGGGAGAACTGCGGTGTTTAAGGACTCTAAACACATGGGACTATTTTGGAAGAAAACCAACTGTATGACCCTCTACGGTACCATTTAGTGATGCAATGGCAACTAAAGCATATAATACTGGGTTGGTATGGTCATAAACTACAAATTGGTACAAAGATCAACACTTGTCGCGGGCTAATTGTCAAACAAACACAATGATAATGAAACGGCCGGGTTTTATGCTGTTTATTTTTCTTCGATAACAAATGTCAAAACTGTAAAAATGGTTGGTTCGGTTCCTAACAATATTATCCCAAAACATTTGCCTTTTGGGGGGTATCTTGTTTAGTTTATGAAATATCGTTTTGCAAAGTTGAAAAATCTACATTGTCAAAGAAAAACACGAGAAAGTCTGATTTTTTCAATTTTATAAAGCGATATTTCCTAAAATAAACAAGATATGCAAAGAATATGGCAACTTTTTTGGGATAATATTGTTAGGAATCAAACAAAACCATTTTTACAGTTTTATCATTTGTTTCACAGAAGAAAAAGACGAAAACAGCATAAAACCCGACCATTTCATTATCACTGTTTTTATTTAACAATTAGGCAAGGACAATGATCGATCTTTGCACGTATTTATAGTTCATGACTATACTAACCCAAAAATATATACTTTAGCTGTCTTTGCATCAGTACGTAGTGCTTTATGAACCTCTAAAGTTGGTTTTCCAAAATAAAACAGTCGCATGTATTTTAGAGTCCTTAAGTTTTAAACATTATTCAATTAACAATAAAGTTTACTATTTATGAAATATAGGGATAACTCGTCAAAGACCAATATACTTCATTTGTATTTTACAATGGCTTAAATGAACGTTGGGGTTTTAAATTTTATTTTTCATTATGCATATGGAATTAGTTGCAAGTCCACATTGCATTACATCACCCTGGTGCCAAACAGAGTGACATTTTATACTAGATTGTGTCAATGTTTGAAATACCCAGACACAGATATTTATGGCTTAAAGATTAAGTCTCTAAACTCAAAGAAATGTTTAGGTGAAATATTAATTCTGCAGAACAACCGTTGGAGCCAGATGTAAAACCGAAAAACATAAATTAATATTAAAAGGCAATGAATGTGAAAGTGATTCCAATAGGGGAAACGACATGACCTCAAAACATAGTTTGTTCTGACAACTTACTAAAAGGAAAATATATGGCGCGATGATACCCCCAATTCGCGCGCAGAGCGACGCACTGCCGAGGCCCACTCCTCTCAGCAGAGTTGGGTACAACTCAGTGGTCCAAGGAAATAGGATTGCAAATGCCGCGCTGATGGCACACTTCCCAAGCATCGCTAGAATAATGCGCAGTGTGTTTTGACCTGGAAAAGGTAAGTTTTGTTGTGTTAACACATGAAAGATGAACCTTTAAAAGGCACGAAAATAGCTATAATCCCTTTATTACACAGACCTTATATGATTCGGTAAACGTCACAATGTATCTTGGTTGCCTATATTCCAAAGTGTAAGAACTAATCTGATACAATTTACAGTGTCAATATCTAAGAACAGGCTATGCTTTTAACTTTTCTTGCTTTTATTTGAGGCCGAAAATGGTAACCAGTTCTTGTCTTTTCTGTGTACAAATACTCTAGTATTTAATTGGTATTAGCATTAGCCATTACTTATAACATCTGTTTATTGTGTATCTCCTCCACTTGCTCAGTATTAGCTTTCTGTCGGATATTTCATTTAATTTTTGTGGTTGTGGGGTGTCGGATACCGCCTAAAATTATCTTGGGGATAGTTGATAATTTTTCATCAATTTTTAAGTTATCATCATAATCATTTCTCGATTTGTTTGATACGACACATCCATAAAAGAAAGTAAAAACACCGATGAAGGTGCCTCTTCGGCATGATGCGAACATGTTTTACTCAGTGGCGGCACAACTACACTCAGAGGCTCCAAGTCTCCCGAACAATCGGGAGATCCAGATTTTAGCACTTTTTTTGGCAAATTCTCCCAATTTTGCGATTTTTTAAAGTTAAAGTAAAACAAAAACAAGGGTGTTTTATATCAGTGAGGGGAAAGCGTAGCGCCTTATTTAGATCGCATCAATACTTGAACGCGGTGTAAACTTGCGTCGAAGAGCTGCAAAGCACTTGATCTGTGCAAAGCACTTGATCTGTCATGCAACAAAGGTGGAAAAGAGCTCATGTGTGCTTCCAAGAGAGCAAGTGATAATTACAAAAGAGCTTGCCAGGAAGCTACGATGCTGACAGAACTATAACGAACTGTGAAAATACATGTGACATATTCCAGACAGAATGTAAAACCCTCTAAATCTTAACTATTTTATGTAACGAGTTGTGTGGAGTACAATTGCTTATTTATTATTTTTTTATTTATTTATTTATTTATTTATTTATCTATTTGTTTGTTTGTTTGTTTGTTTGTTTGTTTGTTTGTTTGTTTGTTTGTTTGTTTGTTTGTTTGTTTATTTATTTATTTACTTGTTTATTTATTTATTTATTTATATATATATTTATTTATTTATTTATTTATAGATTTATTGTTCAATGCATGCAGTAGCGATTAACAGAATATTTTGGAGAAAGCAGACTCCTAATGCCTTATTCACTGAACTTCCTTGAGTGCAATGTAGTGATGAACACTTTCATGACTGACAAATTTTTTCACCCAGAAAGACTCTTAGATTTTTATGACGAAATGTGTGTTGGGGAAGACATGAAGTAAAAGACTTACATCCAGAAAGACTGTTGCACATTTGTGATAAAATGTCTCGTGGTAAACACACGAAGAAGCAGACTTACAAAAGGGTGCCGCCCAGACATATTTCTTAAATTTTGTGCCAACATGTAAGGAGTAAACTTAAGAGCTTTATTTATTATTTTAATTAGATTTTTGTCAAACTGAGTCTGAAGATATTAGTTGTGAGTGAAAGTGTTGACTGATTTTAGCAGATATAATTCATACCAAATGCCAAAGAACAAAATCGAAATATATTAGCTGCATTATCATACAAGGATTGTGATAACTGGCAAGAATTTCATGGAATCAACTTACAAGTTTCAAGGTGTTAATAAGTGATAGCAAATTAACGTCACTTTTGCATATATGCACTGGTTTTTGTCCATTGTTTGACAATAAAAGGTCCGTTTGAAACGCTTGAATTGTTTCAGAATGCAGCAAATAAACAAAGCCCAGATTTCAAGAATTTTCGGGGGGGGGGGGGGGAGGTCCAGGATAGCTTCTCGCCAAAAGCCTTCCAATTTTTCCTAATTGCTGATTGCAGCCTCTGCTCCACTTATACCAATTAAGCGATTGATTCTTTTAAAATGTGAGAGATCATTTACATCCATTTGCTTAGTGATTGTCCGTGGCACATCGCAGATTGGTGGACTGGAACAGAAGTAACCAGGATGTAAGTTTTACTCAGTAAGGTAATTTGTACGATATACTATATGAATGTCCCATATTCTGAGATTTCTTCGAAATAACATAAATAAAAATGACAAATATTGCACTTAGTCTGCTTTGCAGGTGGGTGTTAGCAAAAAGGCCAACTAGTTCAGACAGTGTAAGCGTGATGTGTAAATTATCTATAGTTTTCATTTTTTTCATATTATATATCATTACTGAAACTACCAAAATTTAAACCTTTATCAATACGACCTTATATTATTTCTGAAACCACAAAAAAATCTAAACCTTTATAAATATAAGCGGAGTGAGCATACAATTAAGTTTAATGTGTAAGCACTATTGATTTAGTCATTATGCTTTTACATTTTATTTTATTTTATTATTATAATAGTAACTGTTTGTACCTTTTTTGTACAGTGGTCATCCCCTTTCACAAGTATTGTTTGTTCAGTGTTTGTATCTGCGTAAATGCAATTATAAGTCCACCTGTTCAGTATTTTAAATTGCTTCTAGTACCACTTGGTGTACATTTAGAGTCACTAAATGAATTTATAAAATACAGCTGAACATTCAATACAAAAATAACATTACATCTTTTTTTCTAAATTTAGACTGTAATGTTTAGTTATGCAATGAGTTTCACGTAAGATCTTGCAAATAAATAGAGCTACAGTGTGAGAAATCACAGGAGCTGGCACCTGAACCTAACCTGACCCTGAAATACAATACTGCCATCTCAACTAACTTGCTGGTGTTTGTTTTGATATTGACTCATACAGCACAACGAGTAGTCGAGTCCATTATACCAGTCGCCCCGGTTACAGCAGCAAGCTTTTGTTTAATAACTCACACACAACTGGTAATTGTTGTCCAAGAGGTTGAATGCAAAATCACACCTTCGCACCGTTCCTTTACAGATCTGTTATCCGGTGTCATTTTCCTGTATCGTGTACTTCAGCAGCACAACTTGAAAATGATGCCAAATACAGGTGGACAGACAGAGAAACTAACAATGGTCCATCACCAGTTATAGTCATAGACAAGGGATGAATATTGTTCATGTTTTCAGCATAGCCTCCCAAAAGACTAACAAATATCCTTTTTTATACAGATATCGTTTCATTTCATTTCTTTTTCATTTAGATGACGAAAATGGTTTCTGTTTGTGGCAAGAAAGTAATTTTGACATAAAAACTCTGGTAAGGCAGTAACGGATGCTAAATTAACCCCCATCGTACATCTACCCCTAAAATGTAGCTAGCAAGATGGAAAATCACGGCTTACTGCTGCTGTCGTAAGACTAACATGTTGCCATGAAACATACTTGTTGTTACTCATCTTTCCCTACTTTAGTGCCGCCATGAGGTAACATGAAGGTCATTGTGATGAGCTGGTTACTTGTCTCAGTTTTGATGTTCAAACATGACAATTTAGGCCCTATTTCGGGTATTTTAGAATATGCAAGTGAAAAGTTAGATTTCAACACGCTTTCATTTGGAAACAATTTATGTTATTTAAACATCTTCTAGTCCCATTAACTTTACCTTAATACCAATTTAAAAATCACTAATCACCAGTTCTTTCTTCTGGTCGAAATAATACAGAAAATTGCGTATTTTAATGAATACTTCAAACCCCTTCATAATACGCTATTGTACATTATTGATGAAAATTTATTTTGATATATATATATATATATATATATATATATATATATATATATATATATATATATATATATATATATATATATATATATATATATATATATATATTGGCTTTTCAATTTCATTTACAAGTTTACAACATTGTGAGTAGGTAAGGCAGATTGCTATTATTAGGTAATTGAAGATATCTTTCCCTTATGAATACATTGTGTTCTTTTCTACTTGTATTTTAAATTTCATGAAATGCATAAAACCATCAAATGTTACCTCTTTGGTGTTACACAGTTCTCTGTGAATAAAGTATTTGCCTTTTAATATTACATTATTCAAAATATAATGGTGTTTCTATCAACATTTTGGTAACAACCAAAAATTACCTGTTCATAGCACAACCTTATTTTGCCATCAATCACTTGTTTATTGTTTGAAAATTGGAATGACCGTAATTTGGTCTCTGGTATACATTGATATGGAATAAAGAATATTTTTGACCATATGTCTTCTGTTATTGTTGGAAAAAGTACTTGCCATCGTATTACACTTGTTGGTAATTCTTGTTTTCTCTCTTCCACAAAAACACAATAGAAGTCTTTTCCATCTCATTTTACATATGTTTTTGGTTTTATTTGATATCTTGAAACTAGATATTTTTGTGGCATCATAATGTCTTGAATTATTAGAATTTAGGAATTGTTTCCATAATCCTGGAATTGCTAGTCTTATTGATAAATAATCTAAAAAGTTAACTGCTAAGTCATATCTTTCTTTCAGTTCTTTTTCTGTATAAACTGTTCCATCTGCATGTATAATGTCTTGTATGAACATGATGCCTTTTTCATACCACTTTTTGTAAAATGCAGATTTTTTGTCCCTGGTAATATAATCATTAAACCATATAACTTCCTTTCTAACCTCTTTGGCTTCTGTTGGTATAATGCCAGATTTGAAATCTTTGCACACTTCTTAAAGCTGTTTATAAAATGGTCGTATCTGTTTTTGATCCAAGTCCAAGCAGCATCTAATCAAGATTAAAAATACTAATTTAATGTTGGGAAAGTAAGCTTGGAAGATAGCTTTCTACTTAGCCTCTGGTCGACTATATATCCGTTTTATCCAATTTATTTGTAGTGCTTTTACTTGCTATTCAAAATGAAGTATCTTCAAACCTCCATCATTTGTCTTTCTATGCATAGTGTTATTTTTAACCTTTGCAATAACACTCTTCCAAATAAATTTGTAAATACTTGACTGCACATTCTGCATAAATTCTGGCTGTATATTCAGCATTGAAACAGGGTACAATAATTTAGATGCAGCTAGGGTCTTGATCACAATGTTTCTACCAATTATAAATAGATTTCCAGTTTTCCATATTTTTAATATTTCTTCAAACGACTGCAACCTGGTTGTAAAGTTTCTATCATTCATCCAGTTTTCATCTTCATGTAAATAAATACCTAAAACTATGATTTCCTCATTATACCATTTCACCGGTAAATCTCCATCCACATTGTTTTTGTTACCTCCAATCCATCTTATTACACTTTTCCCGAGGTTTGCTTTTAGAGCACTACATGTTTCAAAGTCTTTTAACACTTGAAGTACCAATATAACGACCTTTTACATAAGCAGTATGATGTTCATGGATTAATTCTGGTAACAGCTTTTGTATTCGCTCTGCAAGAACTTTCGCAATTATTTTATAATCGACGTTTAAGAGGGATATGGGTCTCCAATTTTTTTAATTTGTTCGGTTCTTATCTTTTTTGGTATCAATGTTATTATGCCTCTTCTCTGATCGTTTGATAATAAATTTGTTTCATACGCATAGTTTAAACTTTGTATAAAATAGTATCTTATTTCAGGCCAGAAACCTTTGTAAAATTCAATGGTAAATCCATCAGTACCAGGACACTTCCCCTTTTTGAAGTCCTTAATAGCCTCCAAACATTCATCTTCAGTTATCTTCTGTTCACATTTTGCTTTTTGCACAGCATTTAATTTAGGTGTTCCATGTAGGTTCAGGAAATTTGTGGTCGTGGAAGTATCCTTATTTTTACCTTAAAGATTCTGACAAAAGAATGTTTCCTCCTTTAGGATTGCCTCTGGGTTTGTTATCTCTTGATCTCTGTGATCTATTAATTTGCTTATATATTTATTTTTGAAATTCCTTTTCTCTAGGCCCAAGAAGTATATAGTACTTCTTTCACCCAACTCTGTCCATCTGGCCTTGGATCGTATCATTATTCCACGGGTTTGTTTATCGTTGATTTCTATTAATTTTGTTTTAATTTCATCTATTCTCTCTTTGCATTCTGTTGTAGGATTTTCAATTGACATCTTCTCTTCTAGCTTTGCTACCAGGAGCTTCTCTTCTTTTTGCTTATTCTTTGCTTTCCATTTTGAATATTGTATGGTTTCTCCTCTAATTTCAGCTTTTATCACGTCCCACACTAGGCCTTTGTTTTCTTCATTTGCAAATTTTTGTTTGCAATCATTTAAAATCCCTCTGATTCTCTGCATGTACTCAGTATCTATTAATAGATCAGAGTTTCATTTCCAAAACTCTGGCCCCCTATCCCTATATAACTTACCTTGGAGTTCTAGAGATATCATGTTGTGGTCAGTTTTAATTGATGGTTTGCTTTTATCATCGTTAACCCATGGAGATAGAAAGGATGCAATGAGCCATCATTGATGAAAATTTATTTTGTTTTAGTGTACTATCACAGAAAGCCAGCCATGTAAGAATTTCTTTAATTACAAAGTCGAGTGACAAGGTAAGGGACATAAATCCTAACTTCTGGACCACGCCATAAAATTCACCTGTGCTCAGCAGTTTGCCTTCAGGTGGCACAAACAAAATGATTTTCACATAGGCGACCATTATAGCACATCTGGAATATCTGAAAGAGAAAGCTTTAACTCCGAGGAAGACTATGGTCGCAAATTAAGTTAGATTCTTATTTACAAAATTAAGAGTCTTAACATAGGTCATGAACACCAAACTTGTGACTTTGCCTCACCTCAAAGCAATCACATTGGATTTTTACCTGTCCCTACTCGAGATTGTTTTTCGTGAATTTTAAGTTCCAACCCCTGGTTAGAGAAAAAATGCCCATGATTAATCATTCAGATTGCTTCGTTTCAAGATGCTTGGACGTGGATTAAACACATGTTGTGGATATTTCCTCCGACAATTTCACCTACTCCCGTCAAGCCAAACCCTGCAGCTCTTGCCTTTTGACGTTATACCAAGCTAGAACCCTCTGTCGGCGATTCCATGGTGCAACCTTAAGCACAGCCTACCGTAAGCACAATACAAATCTGGACCAATGAGCGATTCAAAAACTTTAGGGCTGCAAAGCAATTTACGTATATACAATGAAACTAGATTATACAGTTAAATTTTAAGAGTGACGTTAGATTTTGGATTATTTGCACTGTAAAAGAGTTACTGCAAGCAAAAACAACATGTGATTCACGATTGTATGTTCCTTACTCTCTTGGATATGCAATGGAGTTGGATGGTCATTTTAAATTCAGTGAAGATCATGTAGCAAGGAAATGAAATCAACGTCACTCGTTTGCATCTGTTACTTAGCTCTTACACATAATCATCATGTAAATTGTGCAAAGTCCTAGGTCAAAGGACTGTCCAGATGTAATCTGCAACTGAATTAAACAAGAGGGCTGTGTGAACAGCCCGTGCCTCAGCTGATCTTGACATTCATCACACTTGCAGCTCTATGAACTTGGGAAAGGATCAAGGACACCATGTTCTGAGTAAGTCTGACCTTTATAGAAGAACACTTACATGTGCAACATCAAAGTTCAAGTAGTTCTCAAGTTATAAAGAAGAGTAAAATTCATGTATGTTGCACTGTGACCCCACAAACGAGGTCAAGGTCATTCATGTACTGTCTCAGCATGACCTTCATACAGAATAATTAACATGTGTAGCTAACTCAAAACGGATCTCAAGTTATCAAGTAAACAGTAAATTTCGTGTCACTTGTCCTGTGAATTAGCATTAGAATGCCCATTGACTTACATAGCAATCAATAGGAAAGCTGCATTGAACGATAAGTACCCGAATTGAAAATCCTTAAAAATCAGGAATCCAAAGCAGTGCCACCTAGTAAACAACTGTTTGACCCTTCCACAAGAACATATCCATCACATTTCAGCTTAATCTGAGGGACGGTTCTGAGAACAAGTGAAAAATAGCAAAACCATACAAAAAATTCATTAAAAAAATTGCAGCGCCACCTGGTAAACAAATTGGGAACTAGGTGTCTCCAGGAGTGTATGTACGATATCAAAGCAATTGGGTGAGCGGTTTCAGAGGAGAAGAAGTTTGACGGTTTGCCCCGAAAAAGAACAAAAAAAAATCATAAAAAATCCAAAAATCAATAGAGCGTAACCATTTGGACAAATTTGGTAGAGATTTACCCAAGGCACATCCCCACTAAGTTTGAAGTAAATCTGGTCACTATTATTCAAGTTATGACCATTACAAGAAATTCCCATGTTAAACTCAACTATTAAAACTTTTGTCGAGATTTTTGAAAAAAAATCATAAAAAAATCCAAATTCATTGGAACATGACCATTGGAACAAACCTGGTAGACACTCACCCAAGGTACATTGCCACCAAGTTTGAAGTAAATCTGGATGACGGATTTGGAGAAGAAGTCGAAAATGTAAATTAGCATTAGAATGCCCATTGACTTACATGGTAATCGATAGGAAAGGTGCATTTACCCCAAAGTAGCCGAATTGAAAAAATCATTAAAAATCAGGAATCTGCAGCATTCCCACATAGTGAACAACTTTGTTTGGCCCTTCCATAAGGAACATATCCACCACGTGTAAGCTTAATCTGAGTGACGGTTCTGGAGAAGAAGTCGAAAATAGCTATAACACACAAAAATTCATAAAAAATTAGAAAAAAAATCTGCAGCGCCACCTGGTGAACACATTAACAACAAGGAGTCCCTAGATGTCTTCCTGTGTCGTATCAAAGCAATTGGGTAAGCAGTTTCGGAGAAGAAGGTTTTTTTAAGATTTGTCCAAAAAAAAAACCCCAAAAAATCATTAAAAATCCAAAAATCACTGGAGCGTGAACATTTGAACAAATTTGTAGAAACCCACCCAAGGTACATTGCCACCAAGTTTGAAGTTAATCTGGATGACGGTTTTGGAGAAGAAGTCGAAAATGTGAATTAGCATTAGAATGCCCATTGACTTCCATAGTAATCAATAGGAAAGCTGCATTGAGCGACAAGTACCAGAATTGAAAAAATCATTAAAAATCAGGAATCCGCCGCATTCCCACATAGTGACCAACTTTGTTTGACCCTTCTACAAGAAACATATCCACCATGTTTCAGCTTAATCTGAGTGACGGTTTTGGAGAAGAAGTCGAAAATAGCTATAACACACAAAAATTCATAAAAAATTAGGAAAAAAATTGCAGCGCCACCTGGTGAACAAATTAAGAACTAGGAGTCCCAGGGAGTGTTCCTGAGTGATATCAAAGGAGTTGGGTAAGCGGTTTCGGAGAAAAAGATTTTTTAAGATTTACCCAAAAAAGAACCAAAAAAATCATTAAAAATCCAAAAATCACTGGACCGTGACCATTTGAACAAACTTGGTAGAGACCCACACAAGGCACATCTCCACTAAAGTTTGAAATGAATCTGGCTGACGGTTTTTGAGAAGAAGTCGAAAATGTGAATTGTGGACGACGGACGCACGGACGCACGGACGACAGACGGACGACGGACCCTCAAAAAACCTCAGCTGACTGACAAGTCAGTTGATGTAAAAACGATGCACTGTAACATCAATAATTAGGTTAATGTCACCAAATGCGATCTATGCGAGCTTCTAGCTTATAGATTCTGGGGTTTTATCCGGAAAACGTAATTCACTCAAGTTGTAAAGTAATCTTGTCAATTAGATCAGGATAACCCAAATAGAAAATAGCCTTCATAAAAATGACTATCGTAATCCACATGTCGAAGCATGGCTTTCTTATTTATTTGAAATTCTATATACTAAATAGTTCTGTGACCTAGTAAATTGGTTCAAAGTCACTTTAATACGTGGATAGATTAATAACAAGGGTCCCCAAACGTGTGCTTCAAATCTATTCAAGTCATTGCTTTGGAGACGATTACCTTTGAACTTTGTCTGCAAAATTTCAGATAAAAATCATAAAACTAGAGGAGATCGAAATGTCTGCGTTGATGATTATGACTCCACGCCCTTTCTGTTACAGTCCTCAGTTTGCAAATGTAAATTATTCAGCAGTTTTGAAAAAAAGCTATATGTACAGAACACAAGCATTCACAATAGCATACTATTCTGGCTGTTCTAATATGCGCTCTAATTAAAAATTACAGAACCTTTTACTAAGAAATGTTAGAGTGTCCCACCTAGTGAATAGACTTTACAGAAAACAAGCTAAATTTTTTTTTAACTTTGAGAAGAATACATCCCGTAGTTTTAGACAGAAATTTAAAACTTACAAAAACACACATTCATGTAGAAGGAAGAAAATAGACCTGCTGGCCAACTTCAAACGAGTCCCTTATTTTTAAAGCAACCGACTAGGTGGGTTAGGGGAAGAGTATCTTATAATTTCTTTTCACTAAAATGATATTAGTTGTACAGTCTTTCCTTACACCAGCAGTTCAGTGAAATAGCTATTATACACACACTTTTCAAGAAAAGTTTACTATGTGCCAGCATTTTACTGATATCGAACATCCAGGGACAATTCAATCGGAAGCGAACCTGGGCCAATGTCAAATCCTAGTAGTTTTGGTCCGGTTTGTTCTCTGCTGGCCATGCTTTATTAAACAAATAAAGTACATACAATCGCAGCTACTCTGATTGAAGAAGCTTGGTAGAGACCACCAAGGTATATTTCCTTCAGCCCTGACGTGACTCCAGCCAAAGATTTTTGAGTATTCAGAAATGTGTTATGTACGGCCGATTACCCAATTTATAAGCTCAACGTACCAAAAAAGTACATAACATGTACTTTTTAAAACGTGACTGGGTTGATGTTTGCATCCCCAGGTACCGGTATAGAAGACTTACTCAGTGGTACGCCCAGCGTGCAGAGCAGCAGGATTCCTCCCAGCTCCAATGCCCAACTGACGCTGAAGCGACGTCCGAGTTTGACAGCCGCCAGAAGAGCGAACAAGTTGGCCGGTACGTCCATCGCACACACGATGAAGAACGTAACAAACAAGTTCCCGCCGAATTCCCCAATATTCAGTGACAACCCATAATATGCCAGACTGCATACGAACCTAAAATAACAAGACACACTGTCAAATGCGCTTGTGATATGTTACGACGAAAAAAATCGCATCAAATTCGAAACTACAGCATTTCAAAGCTCAAGCCCAAATAATACGAGGTATTCACATTTAAAATATTAACTACAGACCTGGTCTGGTCCCCTGAGTTGTCAGGCAACAAAACTATGCTTCAGACATGATCAAGACACATGTACCAATTATGTGACTTCACCAACTAGAAAAAAACGTTTTTCTACCAAACATGATTTTTCTAAATGTGCTTGGCATCTGGTATGTTTTAAAACGGAGAGAACGACCTCTCTTAAACTTATTGCTTTCTGGAGTTGTTACTGTTGTCATAAAATTTTCTTTGGCCACGCTTTTTACATGAATCTGCCCGCCTTCCTGTGAAGTTCCTTGCTGCAGCCTAGGTGGCGGCATCTCAGTTAATATGAATACCTCGTAAAAAAAAAAAAAAAGTTTATTAATTTACTCGTCATATGTACCCATCAACTACTTCACTGTAACCCATTTGTACTTCTCCCATGGGCTTTATGGGTATGGAACTAGCAACAAGAATTGTGATGTGCAAAAATAGTTGTAGATGCTCAGTATTTACTGAAGTGTCTGAGGTTGATGTACTCTTTTTTCTGCCATAAGGTGTAGCAAAGTATAGCTTCTAAATGAACCAATACAATTTCGGGCTTTTCTAATTTAACAAGAGGGCTGTGTGAACAGCCAATGCTCAGCTGACCTAGAGATTCATCACACTTGTAGTCATGTGAACTTGGGATAGGACAAAACAGGTAGACACTTATCAAAGGTAAATCCCTACCAAGTTTGACACAGATCTGGGCAAAATTATTTAAGTTATAACCATTACAAAAAATTCCCATGTTAAACTTTCCAATTAAAACTCTTAAAGATTTTGAAAAATCCAAACATCACTGGAGTGTGCCATTTTGAATACACTTGGTAGACACCCACCCAAGGTACATTGTCACCAAGTATGAAGTCAATCTGACTGACAGTTTTAACGCAGAAGCCCAAAATTTGAATTAGCATTAGAATGCCCATTGACTAACATAGGAATCAATAAGAAAGGTGCATTTCGCGATAGGTACCCGAATTCTTTTCAAAACATGTTAAAAAATGTTATTATTCAGAAAACCAAAGCAGTGTCCCCCAGTGAAAAACTTTTTTGACCCTTTCACAACGTTCCACCACGTTTCCGCTAAATCTCAGTGACGGTTCTGGAAGAGAAGTCGAAAATAGCGAAAACAAACAAAAAATCATAACAAGAGGCCCATGGGCCAAATGCTCTGCTGGCACTATGGCTATATTGCACCTGTTTATTTCAAAGTTGCCAGTCTTCAAGCGGCTTCTGAACATGCGAAACTTATGTGAATTTAATATCTTGTTTGTCCACCAGATGGCACTTCACTCCACATGTAATCATAGTTTATTTGTGCATTTCCTGTGATGGATATTGTTGTATGTGCCAAGACAACAATGAGTGAGTCCTTACCTTTATGTCCTCAGTGACCTTGTGACAGAAGATCAAGGTCGCCCATATTATGTAATACAAGAGGCTCATAGGCCTGGTGCTGTCCTGACATTGCCATTGAGGTCCAAGCTAAAACCTTGCCATTACAAAATCACCTCTTTCAATTTCACAGGTATTGTGACCTCACAAAAATAAGTCAAGGTCACTGATAGTATATATGATTCTAGCTTTGGACATTGTAAATTTGGCAAGTCTAGTCCAATTACTTTTCGAGATATGGAATTCTATATCTTAAAACACATTTTGGCTAATAATTTCCATCAAATTATAGGTGGTTCCTCTAGTATCATTACCAACTGAGACTCACCTTCCCCACAATCCCGCCAAATTTGATAAAGATCTGCCAAAAATTAAAGATGATGGAGTGTTCACAGGACTTTCATATATTTTGACCACTGTATTGCATAATATCGTAGGTGGCGCCACCAATATCGAAAATAACCCAGATATTTATACCCCATACAAGTTCTGAAAGTTATATTGACTAACTTGTAAACTATGGACAGTACTGTGGTCACAAGATTTTCACACTTTGACCTGTATATTACATAATACTATAGGTGGCGCCACCAACATTGAGGGCGACAAAGATTTCTATACACTTTATAACTCCTAAACGTTACATGGGTCTATCTCAAGAATTGTGGGATGCATAGCATTCACGATTTTTGAGCCCAATATTCAAACTGGCCATTTGACCTTGATTTAGAAGTCGGATTTAAAAATTGTTATGGCTTAAAATATGCGCCCCATATCCAGCTTTCTATATATAGTCTGTTTGTTCAAATCGGGTACTAACTTTTCGAGTTGTTGAGGAAAACCAATAAACATGGACAAGCGCCAAACTTCATAATTACTGGGTCACAGTGACCCAGAAAGCAGGTTACCAAGTCCAGTTTTATGTATAATGTAATCAAGTGCAATTTGGACATATCTGATCAATTGTGTGAGTGGTTTTGGAGAAGATTTGTTTCAGATTTGCCGCCCCAAAAAAATCATAAAAAATCCAAAAATCACTCGAGCATGACCATTTGTACAAACTTGGTAGAGACTTACCCAAGGTACATTGCCACCAAGTTTGAAGTCAATCTGGCAGACGGTTTTGGGAATGTCGAAAATGTATATTTGCATTAGAATGCCCATTGACTTACATAGTTGTCAATAGGAAAGGTGCTTTTCGCGATAAGTACCTGAATTGAAAATTGGTTGAAAATCAGGAATCCATAGCAGTGCCACCGAGTGAACAACTTCGTCTAACCCTTCCCAAAGGAACATATCCATCAAGTTTCAGCTTAATCTAAAAGACAGTTCTGGAGAAAAAGTTGAAAATAGGAAAAATTCACAAAAAGAATTAAAACAATTGCAGCATCAGCTGGTGAACAATTAAGAAGGAGGAGTCCCTTACAGTGCTCCTGTGTGATAGCAAAGCAATTGGGTGAGCAGTTTCGGAGTAGAGAATTTTTTAATAATTGCTTCAAAAAAGAATATAAAAAGGCAGAAAATCACTGAAGCATTATCATTTAAACACACTTGGCAGAGACTCAGCTAAGGTACATCCCAACCAAGTTTGAAGTGAATCTGGCTGACGGTGTTGGAGAAGAAGCCGGAAATGTGAAACTGACGGACGATGGACAGAAGGACGACTGACCATCCTCTAGGCTCAGCTGACTAACAAGTTAGCTGAGCTAAAAAGTCATTGGACCAAGACACTGTACTAACAAAAACTAAGGTCCATTGTCTTGCGGGTTTCACAAATGACTGAAACAAAAGAAAGCTTGCGACATCAAAGCTACACACACATACACACACACACACACACACACACACACACACACACATATATATATATATATATATATATATATATATATATATATATATATATATATACATATATATTCAGCATGATGCCACAAATAGAGACTGAAGAGTGGCGACAGTATTAAATGACCACCGGGCTTGATGGCAGAACAGGCACATACAGAATGAAAGCATGCACTTATACTATGAAAATACAATACATATTTTCTTTAATGATCCCACATAAGTAAAACCGTAACAGGGATTGCTGTATGATGTCTAGGATAAGGACAACCTTATGAGTAGTAGTAGTAGTAGTAGTAGTAGTAGTAGTAGTAGTAGTAGTAGTAGTAGTAGTAGTAGTAGTAGTAGTAGTAGTAGTAGTAGTGCTATTATTCTTATTATTGTCATTACTATTATTACCAGTCATACAAGAACAAGCAGGTACTTTCGGACCTGTATCCACTATCAGGGCAACTCCCCCTCCCCCCTCCATCTTTCACTCAGCAGGAGCATTTGGCAGGTCCGACAAGTGCTGCTACTTAATTCACAGCCTGGGGCCCACTTCAGTGTCTGATACAATGTTTCTTTTCTGGGGCCCACCGCCGCCAACAACTGGTAATTTCAAGGCGTTGTATTTTACATTGTTAGGTTATGCTCACACTGGAAAAGGCCAATTATATATTGTACATTACATTAATTCGCCAAATTAACCTTCCCTAAACACTAATCACACATATATTTTGGATACTACCACTTTAAAACACAGAATCGAGACAAACCCACAAACTTGGCTCCTATTTTGAAAATTGCGGATTCTGCACCTAATGGTTTGTAAATAAGGATAGTTGTATACGGAAGATCATGAGGGGTTACCATATATGAAACCAAAAGTATATATTATGCAAATATTTCAGAGCATCAATAATGATATGATATATCCTGTGGCTGCGATTCATTTTTATATCCAAATCAACTCTATTTTTGTGTCATTGTCCTGCAATGCATTGGGCAATGTTCAAAATGGTGCATGATTTTCCGGCTCGAGGTATTGCATCGCATTGCGATTTTTAACTGACGATAATAACTGCTTCAGACACAACCGAGTGGGCAGGTTAAAGTTAAGATAGTAAGTTATGTTTTAAAAGTACTTTAACGACCGTTTGCCCTGCAAACTGAGAGAATGGACACCTGGAACCTAGCGAAATATTACGATAATGGTCACCGAACTACCGCGGCTATGCTGTTCCACGGAACAACCGTGCCTATGCCTTATTGAACTTTGTGAGGCAATGCTGTTTACTCGGCCCAACTTAACCCTCCACTCAAGTTGAATAAAATGCTGTGTTTGAGTTGACTCTACTGCCAAATAACGGCACATGACGGCAACTTTCTCGACAAAATCTTTCAACCAAGGCTATGGTTATGGTGTTTCACCAAACAACTGCGGCTATGCAGCTTTACTCTTTCCCCGGCCCAAATTAACCCTCCACAGCAGACAAGTAGAAATGATCTAGTGTGTTTGAGTTGACTTCACTGCACAATAACGGTACACAACGGCCACTTTCTCGATAAAATATTTCAGCCAGGGTCGATCATTTTTTATTCTCTTCCTCATCATAGTGAAGTCACAGCTGAGACTGAGGCTGGCCCAGGTGAAAACAACCTTGCTTTCCCATTCATTTACATGTTAAACTACAGGTTTTCGCATCGCCTATTACCACACAATGGCACTATAGAAGAGTTCCAAACTTTGGATATGAAGAACGGAATAGCTCATGTACTAAGCTGTTACATTTTGCAGAAATTATGTTGGTGAGAACTTTGTTGTTGAGAAGTTTTTTGGGCATGATGTACACACAGATATAGAGGTTGCTACAGTGTGCTTTCATCTGGCTATGTATGACTGCAGGTCAGTTATTCACACTCTTGATTAACTGAGCAGTGCAAGTGCCAGGATGGTGAGGATGTGAATTAGGGGAGGGCGTCTAGAAACTTTTTTATTGTTATTTTATGCTTCATTAAAATTATTTAGGGTCGGGACTCGGGCTTTTTCAGTGGGTCGATTGGGTTATTGGAACCGCACATATACTTTGTTAGGCCTTGCCTTAGTTAACTTGGACATTTGTTGAAACCTGTTTAAAATGGATGTTCTTTCCCATTTTACACATTACCCCCTTTGACGTCAATTTAATTTGTTACCTGGGTGCAGGCAAGGTACCCGTCATTATGTAAATATACTTAGTACAGTGTACAAACTTACCAGGTATAAAACATGATTATAGAATTCCATCTCAGATTCTTCCTCTGCACTAGGTCCAAAACACCGGGATCGTGCTCGGTGGATTTCTGTAACATGAGATAAAGATTTATTTCACTCAAGCCAGATTATCAAATCCAGAATCGTAGTCCACAATTCATAGGGATGACAAAGTGAAAAGCACGACGGGTTCGCCAGCAAATTTGCACAGTATTTTGACAGATAAAATGAGCTCCACCTGTTCACAATTTCGTCCTCCCCTTGCACTCCTCCTCGCCCTCATCTTTTTTTCTCTATTTCTTTGTGACTTTAATCTTACCGATTTGCCTTACAGTTATTATTTCAAGCGTCTCGACAATGTTTGTTTCCGACATGGCACACCTACTTTATGTCCAGAGTTTTATGAAATAAGTAGCTGTCTTCTACCTTTACAGTTACACGTTCATTAGTGACGATGCTGCTGTCATAGCCGTTGACCCGCGCTATCGTAGCCAGAAGCTTGTGGGCCTCGTCATCTCTTTCCTTCAGTAAAAGCCACCGCGGTGACTCTGGTAGCCAGCTGCCAATTAAACACAGATACACGAACAGGCTGTCAACCCTCCAAAGTGCAAGATGCGTGGGAAGGGAATTGGTTAACTTAATCTGCAAAAAATGATCTTGTATTGAGGTTTAGGTTGTATTGTTTTGACCTGTAAGAACCCTCTGAGATCCCACATGGAGCACAAGAGGCACTTCCGCAGCACCATGCAAATGTGTAACAAAGGAGGCACGTGTACGGCACTATATAAATATATTAAAAAGGAGGCACTTCCATGGCACTATATAAATGTTTAACACAGGAGGCACTCGCATGGCACTGTGTGAACATATAACAAAGAGGGCACTTCCATGGTACTATGTAAGTGTATAACAAACAAGGCCCTTACATGGCACGATATAAATGTATAACAAAGGAGCCCCTTCTATGGCACAATGTAGGCACTATGTAAATGCTTAACAAAGCAGGTAGTTGCATAATTTGTTTGTATGTTTCTGTGAAATCAGCATGGTATCAACGGGTACATGAATTGGAAAAATGAAAAATTTAAGGACAAGAAATTGATTTACTGTTTGCATGAGGCACAGTCGATATGGGTTCAAGTGCTGAAATATTGTGTTTTAATGCAAAGGGATTAAGAGATACTAGAAAGCGGAGAGACCTTTTTCATTACTACCACTTATATAAAAGCCCGCCGGAACTTTCGGACCTGTATCCACTATCAGGGCAACCTTCTCCGCTAAGTTCATCTTTCACTCAACAGGGGGGCTTGGCAGGTCCAGCGAGTGATGCTACTTAATTCATAGTCTGAGAGCGACTTCAGTGCCTGATACAAAAATCCCTATTCTGGGGCCCACAGCTGCCTACAATTGCTAATTGTACGGCGTTGTATTTACATTTTCAGGTAAAGCTTACTCTGGAAAAGTCCCACAATATATAGCATATTACATTCATTCGACAAATTAACCTTCCCTTAACACTAATCACACATATATTTTGGATATTACGTCTTCAAAATATCAAATCGGGACTGACCCATATTCGCTGCCATTTTGAAAATTGTGGATTCCGAACCCAATGGTTCGTAAAAATTGAGGATAGTGTTGGGGCGATCGGGGAGGGGGGTACGATGTATGAAACCAAAATGTTAATATTTTGCAAATGTTTCAGAGCATCAATTATGATAGGAAATATCCTGTGGCCGCGATTCACTTTGATATCCAAATCAAATATATTTTAGTGCGACTGTTCCGAAATGTTCAAATGGCTCCAGGTCTATCGTGTCGCATTTGGATCTGTAACTAACGAAGATAACTGCTTCAGACACAACCGAATGCACCTATTAATATAAAGATAGTAAGTCGTGTTTTAAAAGTACTTTAACGACCGTTTGCCCTGATAACTGGGAGAATGGACACCTGGAATCTAGTAAAACATTACGCTAGCGGTCACCGAACTACCGCGGCTATGCTGTTCCATGGAACAACCGTGCCTATGCCTTATTGAACTTTGTGCGGCAATGCTGTTTCCTTGGCCCAAGTTAACCCTATACACAAGTTGAATAAAATGCTGTTTTTAAGTTGACTTTACTGCGAAATAACGGCAAATGACGGCCACTTTCTTGATAAAATCTTTCAACCGGGGCTAATGGCTATGGTGTTTCACCAAACAACTGTGGATACGCAGCTTTGCTCTTTCCCTGGCCAAAGTTAACCCTCCACTGCAGACAACCTGAAATAGACTAATGTGTTTGAGTTGACTTTACTGCAAAATAACGGTACACGACGGCCACTTTCTCGATAAAATCGTTCAGCCAGGATCGATTAATTTTTATTAGAAAAGGACGGTTTAAAACGCTTTTTTTAAATTTATGTTTCATAAAAATTCGAATCTGGGGCCTTTTCAGTGGAGTCGGTCGGATTATCGGAACCATACATATATTGTTAGGCCTTCGATAACTTGGACATACGTCGAAACATGTTTAAAATGGATGTTCTTTCCCCTTTTACACATTGCCTGCTTTTCTGCAAGCTGTAGTATTTTATCAGTTGAATTTGTAACCTTGGCACAGCGGAAGGCACTTGTTTACATGAAAGAGAAGCTGGGATTATATTTATTCAGTAGGCCTTCAGTTGAAAGGATATAAAAATTTAAGGAGAGCACAATGGGGTTACAATAATTACTTTCACACGGCACCAATGATGCTCGAGGGCTTTTATGGTTAACCTATATTTGAGCTGGAAATCCATAAGACATATGTGGATGAAAATGGAAGGTACATACTTATAGATGTGACTATAGGCAACTTAAGAATGACTGTTGCAAATATATATATACATATTGATTGTATTTGAGTCTTTTTGTCCAGAACCACTTCTCAGTAGTCATTACCTTATTCCGCAGTCCGAACTCTTCTCTCCATAAGCTAACCTGTCACTGTTTAACCTATTTACATATAGTGCTATTGTCCATATTGCGCACGTTCTTTTGTAGAATTTGGACATAGACTGTATTAGCCCAAAGAAATTAAGGGTCTTCATTTTCATATATATACATACATATATACATACATATATATATATATATATATATATACATATATATATATATATATATATATATATATGTATGTATGTATGTATGTATGTATGTATGTATGTATGTATGTATTTGCATCGAATTAAGTCCGACCAGAATGTTTTGAACATATGATTGGAATTATTGAGAAAATACCAAATGATAACCGAATTATTGGAGGGGATTTTAATTTACTGTTAAACTTGGACATGGGTTAAAAAAGGAGGTCGAAAGCAAACTCAAACAAAGACTCAAGGACTTCCATTCATGGATGAAGGACATAGATGTGGTTGACATCTGGAGAATAAAATACCGTGAGACATTAAGATTCGCTTCGAACATTCATAACCAAATTCCAATCTTTGCTAGGCTCGATTTCTTTCTTGTTTCTTTTGGCTTATCAAGTTGTATCCAGTCAAGTGACATAAGGCCACGTTTTCGATCTGCCCATTCCATGGTTACTATAAAACATTAGTAGAAAATTCTCCACAATTACATGTCAGATTAGGGCGGGGGCAACCATTAAGTATGTTTCACACAAGAAAAAACAGAGACAAAATAAGATAGAATAAACAAAATGAAAGAATTAGAAAATAAACTAGATATCTTAGAGTCCAGATAACACATCAGTAATACCGATGTAGATGAAGAGCTAAAAAAAATAAAGGAGTAAAACTTAACCTGAATAAGGAAGTAGAATATAAAACTAATAGAGCACTGGTACATGAAGGGTAAGGTGGTATGAAGAGGAAGAAAAGTAAAATAAATATTTCCTTAATTTAGAAAAGAGAAATTATAGTAACAAAACAATAAGGCAGTTGAGATTATTATTCCTAATATGTGATAAACAACAGATTATAAAAGCGGAAGCAACTTTTTACAAACACCTTTACTCAACAATGAATCCACCTGAGGTGAATATGGACGAACGTTCACCATATTAAGACCAGATGCCAAAATTAGATGATGAAAAAAATGTATATGCGAAGGGTAGATAACATAACACAATAAGACGAAATACAAAGTGTAATCAAAACATGTAAAAATTGCAAGAGTCCTGGAACGGATAGATTACCTATTAATGTTTACAAAGTGCTTTGGCTAGACATTAAAGATATATCAGTGGATACCATATATTTTATATACCAAAATGGGCAATAGTCAATATCTCAATGGGACTTTTCCAGAGTGAGCAGTACCTAAAAATGTAAATACAACGCCGAACAGCTATCAGTTGTAGGCATCGGTAATCAGACACTGAAGTCGCCCCCAGACTATGAGTTAAGTAGCAGCACAGGGCACACGAGGCAAGACACCCCCTCCACACTCCCGCACCCCCCCCCCCCACCCGCTGAATCAAAGATGGAACTTAGCGGAGAAGGTTGTACTGATAGTGGATACAGGTCCGAAAGTACCGGCGGCTTTTTATATAAGTGGTATCAATATGTACAAAATATAGTATATGACTTTATTAAAAATGAACCATAAAAGGTCAAAGTTAAAAGAATTATCTGATCCACTCATATGAAGATGGAGAGTGAAAGATAACTCGTGTTGAATCGCAAAACTGTGCATTGAAATTGTGTTAGGTAAAACAGCTTACTTTAATAGATGTTGATAGAAAATGGAAAGAGTTGATATTGACACAGCTTCCAGGAATTGGGGATAACATATGAAAATGTAATATTGATGAAAAGGATGTATCGGTGATATTTGGTAAAGTTTATAGTTTAAAGCAATTCTTGGAAAGAAAAAAAAATCAAATTGTGGTGCTACTTACATTTCTTCTATCTTCAAACTGAATAGTCTATACGAAAGAAATTTACATGGTACAACTCTTTGAGAAAAAACACAAGGTAAATCGATTTTTTATATGAATCGGTATCATAGTGGTGTCCAAACTGTTGCTGATATATTCCTTGGAAATGGGAAATTTTCTAAATTTTGAACAATTTTATAGGAAGATCCAAACATAAAAGCTGACTTCACCATTTACCAAGGACTGACATATGCAAAACCAAATGACTAGAAACAAAAAATTGCTCAGCTGGGCAGAAGAGGTATACAACGGGACTATGATGCTGAGTACTGAATCGAAAACATTCTTGAACCAAAAACACTTTCCAAAGCACTTTATTTAATTTTTTTAAAAAAAAAATACCCAAACCAAAAAGTATTATTCAACAAAGATTAATAGAAAACCTGGGAGTCAGTATTGATGACGAATATTTACAGAATTGCTATATGAAAATTTATAAATGCTCTATATCTTGTAAAATAGAAGTCTTTCAGTTTAAGTTTTTGCATCGGATTATATTCACAGACTACAGATTATATAAAATGAGTTTAAAGGAGAGTCAACTATGCACATTTTGTAATGAAGCAAACGAAACTCTTGTGCACGTTTCCCTGTGATTCTGAAGTGACTAGGAAATTTTTGACAGATGTTATTAATTGGCTTACAGCGGTGTCAGAAATAAACTTAATTTTGTCAAGAACCGCAATTTTACTTGGACTACAATTTGGTTTGTAAATGAATATATATCTAGACATTATGTTTATAAGAGGAAATATCCTTGTACCAATGACAATAGATAAACAGCAAACCATTGGCAAGAATTTTCAAAAAGAAAGTAGAAGAAATTGAACAGATGTTTTATTGCAAAAAAAATGATAAATTAAAGCTCTATAGAAAAAATGGAAGGTCATGGGATTCGTAAGGGACAACAATTGAGGCACAGACAATGAAACTGTTGTGTATTTTTAACATGTAAGTCATTGCATTGTAGCTATGGTAGAGCAAAAAATCATTTTAAAAAATGTATAAGACAGGAGTCACTTCCATGGCACTTTGTAAATGCTTAACAAGTAAGGCACTTCCATGGCACTATCGCCTATACACAAAGGGGGCATTTGTATGACTCAATCCTATAGAAGTAGAACAAACAGAAGAGGTATTTGTATGGCACTATCCTATAGAAGTAGAACAAAGGAAGCATTTGTATGGCATTATCCTGCAGAAGTAGAACAAAATAGGCATTTGAATGGCACTATCCTGCAGAAGTAAAACAAAGGAGGCATTTTTGTGGCACCGTTATGTTAAGTACAACGAAGTAGATGTAGAATAATAGAGGTATCGCACTCTCCTGTATGAAGAGAACAAGGAGGCATTTGCATGGCACTGTCCTATAGATGTAGAAAGAAGGCATTTGTTTGGCACTATCATGTACATGTAGGACATTGAGTAATTGCATGGCGTTAAACAGGCATGCAGATGAAATTGTATATTAAAATGTAGACTGGAGGATACACTCAGATGACTTTTGTTACAGTTAAAAAAATTTAAATAAAATAAAAAACAATATACAAACACCACCATCACCCACCCACCACCCTCTCTAAAAATTTAATACAAAAAAAGAAAAAACAAAAACAAAAAAGGCCTTTCAGCCCCAACAAAATTTCCGTTTCAATACATTCCGATAGGATAGATCCGGGATAGTTCTAAATTCACCTAAAGACGGTGTTGCCCATTCTGTTCGTGGCTGAGTGGCCACATCTTGTGGTCACTTTCCATGGCCCACACTTTTTCTCCATAGTTTAACATGGGAAATTAGCAGGCATAAATTTGGCTTTTCCGTTTGTTGTCAAATAAACATTAAACATTTTATCACACGATGGTGTTATTGAAAGATGACAATATGTACTTTAGGTAGATTACAAGATGATAATTACAAAAACTTTCTCATATACAGTGTGAAACCTTCAAAACATTTATGCCCACCGTTATGCTTTGCTGACCCACTTTTACAATTTAGTTGTTCGGTATTCTCAACGATTAGTTCCCAAGGATAAACATATGTATATCAATTTTACCGGATTTACTAACTATAACTTTTTTTTTGGGGGGGGAGGGGGTTCATGACGACAAGGGCGTTCAAATTTTCACAAAATGTATTTCATTTGCCAAAGCAGTATCGCAAACAAATGTAATTTTCCGAAACATTTGCCATGCAAAGTGTACAATTTATGTTCTCTTAGGGTGGCAGTCATCCGTAAAAAGAATCTTTAAGTTGTTAATAAGTTCTGTATATATATATATATATATATATATATATATATACGTACGTACGTATGCATGTGCGTACGTATTTACTTGTGGAATGTACATGTGTGCTAACATTATATTATGGGACCTATTTTTAATCTAATATTTAGGCTTGGGAAAATTTTATTAATGCCTGTAAGCATCAAAATATTCTTCCCAATGTAGTTCATGGAATTTTATGCTGCGTTGAGCAGAAGTAAAGTGTTTAAATATGACCACCATCGGTCTGAATAGGTCACTATAAATTTTTTTCCTATTAACTGATAGATCGTTATTTATTCTGATTTATCATGAACCCATGCACACAAAAGATAGCTTTATAATTATTTTGTATTAGAGGGTATTCCTCATTTGGAACAATCTGTCATGAAAATGAAAGTAATTTTTGATGTAAAGTTGCTGATGGGATATTTTATATACACCATGAACTGTTGATTGTATACACCTTGAAAACTGAAGTTTCATATAAAAAAAATTAAAAATTAAAATGATACTGTGTGTGTGATATTTCAGTGTTTTGAAACATCTGCTTATGGTACGTATATATATATATATATTTATATATACATGTACACAATATCATAAAAAGTATATAACCAAGTTCATGAACTAAATCAGAAATGATCTGGTTGGGATATGTTCCTCAGACCATGGTTTCAATATATATCATCCGGGTTGCTCCATTGTTTTATGATGTGGCGTAATATCAGGTGATCATGCTTATCGTTTGACGAAAAGTCCCGTATATACAAACATGATGTTCACTTGCACATTACATAATATAATAACACGAGTGTGACTGTATAAGTCAAAGTCTGTCGTCTCACATCCTACCAGGCTTTGTTTGAGTGGTGGCTGTACATGTGGACAAACCAATGAAATCCGGGATCAATGGCAAAAAGGGTTATGATTGAAGCGTGGCTAAAATTGGAGGTATCCGGTATTTGTTGGTGGTTGCGTGACTGTACGCCTACAAAGGCATAGGATAATCAGATTGCTGGGCGATAGAGACGGATCAAGCCTATTGAACAAATTTAAACTAATCAAGTTTATTTGTTGGTTCTGTTATCGTACTTGCTTGTTTGTGTGCTTGGTGTTTGGGGGCGTGCTTGGGGGTCGGGGGTTGGGGGTATTGTGGGAGGTAGGGTGTTTTTGTTTTTGTTTGTTTTTTGTTTTGTTCTGTATTTTTGGGGGTGGTTTTTTTGTTTTGTTTTGTTTTGTTTTTTTGCTTGCTTGTCCGCTTGCTTGATTGCCTGCTGGTTTGCTTTTTTTTTACTTTGCTTTTATATGTCTCATGTTTAGTTTATTCCTGCTCGTTTTTTGAGTGACTGGCTGACTGATCTCTTTTGGGCAACCCTTTCAGCACTAAGCTTTGTTCTCCCAGGGAAGTGCTATACACTTCAATGGTTTTCCCAAGTGCATGAAAACTACTCTTCCCGCACAAAGCTAGTGTTAGTGCAAAAACCAGAACTGCAGTGCATCACACAACTGTTCTGAAAGATAATGAGTGCAGCGATCCTTTCACCGAAACTACCTTTTGAAACGTTACATCACACTCTGCATAGCATCACGAATTCAGCAACCAATATTTCAAACCAAGGCCGGTGCTTTCGCAGCCCAAAGGGTTGGTTTGTGTGTGTGTGTGTGGGGGGGGGGGGGGGCTGGGGGAGGTCCATCCGTCGTTAGTCCGTCGGTGTGCACAATTCATATTTTCTTCTCCAAAACCGGTGGCCGTATCCTCTTCAAACTTGGTGGGGATACAAATCTTAAAAAATATTCTCCGAAACCTCTCATCCAATTGTTTGAAATCATACAGGAACACTCCAAGGGACTCCTAGTTCTTAATTTGTTCTTGATGCTTGATTTCTAATGATTATTTTTTTCAATTCGGGGGCTTGTTAGTTGATGCATGCATTCTATTTATATAAGTGAATGGGGATTGTAAAGGAAATTCATATTTTTACTCCTCTTCAAGAACCGTCATGCAGATTCACTTGAAACTTGGTGGGGATCTACCTAGGGTGGTCTCTATCAGGTTTGTTCAAATGGTCACAGTCCAGTGAATTTTGAATTTTTAATGAATTTTACTGTTTAATTTTTTGGCAAAATGTAAAAAAAAATCTTCTCGGAAACGGCCCAACCAATTGCGTCAACTTGCACGGGGCCATTTCTAGAGACCCCTAGACCTCTTTTTTTCAACAGGTGGTGGTGCGATTTTACTGGGGGGGGTGGGGGGGTTACGATCGAAAGGGGATATGTTCCTGTTACCAACAGTAATCTTGGTCTTGTACAGAGGTTACCTTGATATCACAGTTCACAGAGTCACTTCAGTCTAAGCAAGTAGGGTGAGCTGAGTACAGGACTATCACCATCCTGTTGCTTTTGTTGTAAATCAAACAAAAGTAAGTTGGGATGTCATGCACGCTGTTTATACTACGCAACATTGTTAAATTTGTAGAGCCTATTTCGAATACATACCTATATTCTTTGCTTGAAAAAAAAACTAGAAATGTGATTGCTTACCGAGAATCGAGAATTTGAGAAAATAAACAAAGAGTATGACATAAATTGGTACTTACAAAGTTGCAATAACTATGAGAATTTCCCAACAGGACAAAGCTAGTTGTAAGAGGACCCAGTTTCGTATGAGGTAGGCAAGGCCAGCCAATAACATGCCGCCGAACGCGAAGAAAAAGTTACAAGACATTGACATAGGCACCCGCCACTTCCGGTTGTAGATCTCCATACCTGGGCAAACAGCAAAAAAGTTCCATTTGACAGATCTGTGCAAATCCCGCAGTTGGTATATCAATAACCAACACAAACTCAAATATATTATTTTACAAAAGGATCATGGATATGGTTTGTGGTCGAAACAAGATTAGTTTGTTTTCATTTTATTTTTATTATTTGTAAATATATATTTTAAGAGAATAGCGTTTTAGCGACAAATATTTTAATACGCCGCAAGAAACAATGGCACTGCTGGTTTGACATGTCAATGCGCATTTAATAGTATGACACGTACTCTAATTTTTTGAATATTTTGAATGGCTGTAAACTGCACAGATCATTCCATATCGGTATACATGTATGCGATATACAATGCTTGTAATATATATATATATATATATATATATATATAATGTTTGGGTCGATTTTAGTACTATAACAGGCTTGTATAAATACCGTATCATAGGCCTAAAAGCTACAGTGCCGCGATAAGATGTATCGGTACTCTTCCGGTGGTATCGGCACTCGGCCGGTGGTATCGGTACTCTTCCGGCTTCATTGGTAATTGTGTTGATGAGGGGTAAAACTTTCTGCAAATGTCGTTCTTATTTTTGCTTTGTGTATTGTAATGTACAAATTGACCCAAACATGAGATAAAATTTTCATAACATGCTTTGTAGACGATGTGAAGTAATCAACTCGCACTGGATACCATATAGCAGAACTTGTTCGCTTCGCTGACTCGTTCTGCAATATGGCATCCAGTGCTCGTTGATATACTTCACATCGTCAACAAAGCATGGTATAATCTAATATATATATATATATATATGGCTTCAAATGAATCAAGCACTTCGTAAAGGAGGTTGGAAGTTTTAATCTTAATCAAATACCATTATAATATTACATATGTTAGCATCAAAAAATGCAATATATATATCACATCATCTTTTCACATTTGGCCTTAAGCCCATGAAACTCTCGAGTAGAAAGTTAATAGGTAAAGTTTCCAACTGAAATTATTTTTACGCATAGCTACCAGGTTTACATGCAGAGTAAGCATTTTAGAGCGCAAAGGCCTGCGTATTGAAGTCGGGGAGTTTTCACATTATCTTCAAATATGAGGCTGGCAACATGAAATATAACCCCAAATCTACAATTCAAGATCAGAAGGAGAAAAACCCCGGTGTGATCCTAACTGCAAAAATGAAGAAAAAATTAATTATTAAAGAAGTTGAGGAATTCCAAAGATAGCTCAGGACATATTTATCAGCAAGACAATGGTATTGTAACAACAAAGGATAAAATTAATAAATTCAATACGACACCAATAAGTTGGACAGATGGTTTAAAAAGTTTAGTATGGGTAATGATCAATTATGAATGGAAGAATTAGCCTTTTTTTATTAGTCCGAAGTTCCCAAACTTATGACGCATGTACATACAAAAATGTTAACTTTACTTAATCCAAATTAAAAAGTCTCAAGCTCTTAAGACATCTGAAAATCCAATAAAAGTATGCCACATAGCCAAGTTTTTCTTTTTCTTATTTTTTTTTCACCTAAAACAAGGGTTTAAAGGTTAAATTATACGATTTTATATACTTAAGATTTCCATATAACTGCAACTCTAGATTCTCATATCATATATTATGTGACTACATGGCACCATTCTGGTACTAAATAAAATTACTTACTCACTTAACTGGCTGTATATATATATATATATATATATATATATATATATATATATATATATATATATATATATATATATATATATATAAAGAGTATTTTATGTTTACATTTGGAATCTTTTAATATGAACATTTAATTTTTATTTGCTGTGTGTTGTGCATGTGTTGGAGCTAAAACATGTCTTGTATCATTATGGTGTTAGATTTAGATCACATCCTCTCACCTCGTGTGGGTGATTACCTTGAAACCACACACACACAGATATATATATATATATATATATATATATATATATATATATATATATAATATATATATATATATATATATATATATATCTACATTTATTAATACACGTGTTCCCATAAAAATAATTTGCATAGTTGCAAGTGCACATAACAGTGAAATTTAGAGTACATCAGATGCTAAACTGTGCAAAACGATGACCTTTACGATACATGCGATGACATTTTTTTAATTATATAGGTACACATTTTCTACACAGCTTATCATGTTTGATAAATTCGTCTATTCTTTTATGATACAGCAGCTTGTACAAATGCAACGTGAAACTATCAGCGTGCACATTCAGGAAACCAATGCCAGTATGCCGTACGACCATTATTTTATTAAATATAATAAGAGTTCCTTATGCTTAAATATTTATAATAAGTCATGCTAATCAATATCAGTAAAACTATGATAACTTGGTGCTGTGTCGTGTGTGCCAAATGACGTTGGGTATTGTCATTTTGATGTTTGTTTCCTTGTATGCAATAAATTACACATCGGAATGCGTAAGTTTATGTGAAAATATCTGGCAGATTTACATTTGTTGTCAGACTTTATTAAATGATAGTAACAATACTGCTGAAAAATGAAATCTTTGCTCAAGATTCATCCGAGTTCTATCGGATTAACTTACCCCTAGACTCTTAAATTCATGCAAATGATCTAGAATCTACGGACCTCGTTTGGAGGATTTTCCCTTGGAAATACAGTCCTTAATAGATTAAGGGCGAAACAAGCGAAGGCGTTGAGCCTGCTAACTCCTCAGCAGCGATCGTTTCTCCCGTAATCTATTAAAGACGGCACTTCATATATCAAAGACATGTGCATTCTTTAATATGCTATAAATAGACTACAGAGTGAAATTAACTTCAAACATGTAGATTTTGTTTCGAGGTATTAGCTATAATTTGAATAAGATGTGCTAAGTCATGACCTTGTTACCAGGGTCATAAAGTTTATTATTTTTTGGAGACATGCCTTTTCAAAGTCCTTGCAGAATATTCTACATGGATGTCATGGACACAACGATCCACACTTCCAGCCTTCCTGACATGATTTCTATCATCCTGTTAGGATTTCATAATTTTTGGTCAAGAAAGAGGAAAAGAGACAAAGGGTTGAGAGAATAAAATTAATTTCCATAAAACTGTTTAAAAACTCAGTAGTTTTCAAAAGACACACTGAACTGCATATAAGAAATGGCCACAAGTTTGCTATAAGTGTTTTGCAATCCCACAAATGTCAAGAAACACCCTTAGCTTTTTATGTCCGTGCCATGGCCGTTGATTGTTTCCGTTGTCCAGCGTAAGGATCGGTTATTTTAGCGGAAAACTAATATGTATGACCCGCATTGGAAGCCTGAGAATTGAATAAAGTAAATAAATTTGTTTTTCAGTTTCGCGACTGAGAGCAAATCATCGCTCATGATCAATAAAGTGAGATTATGATCCAAAACGGGGAAATCGCTGCGCCCATGGTTTGTAATCTCGTATTCTTTCGCTCCCGAGATCATGGTCACGAGATTTGAAAAGTTCTCTTATACCAAAGGAGCGAGCTTGCGCTCGCTATCATATAATACCTATACTTACAGAAAACACATCCTACAGTAAGTTGACCAGATGTTGCCATGGCAACAACAAATCGCATGCTTGTAAAGAATATATAATTTGGTGAGAAGGCGATGACCAGTCCAGAGACAAACTGCACAGTAGTGGTAATTATCATCACTAACTTTCGACCATATCTGCAAAGAAGAATAAAACAGGTATGCTGTTTAATTCCAATCTTCATGATATGATAGAATGAATGACCCATTGACCCAAAGACCAACTGATTTTTTCTTTTTCTTCCTTTTTTTTTAAGAAATCAAAGTATGTATCCACAAAGTCCTCATTGGTTAATATCTTAATTTGGTTCGGTAAGTACATGTAAGTTGATTTAAGGTTTGTGTGCACATATCACAAGTTTTGATTTCAGCTGATCTTTCATGCAGCAATTGCAATCAGGTTTTCCACTTCACTTCCGTTCAAAATTTATAGTCCGCTACCTGCCCAACAAAACAAATAAATAAATTAATTATTAATTTCCAGGGTCTTTAATCAATGTTTTTTTTCTTCAGATTTTAAGAGGCAACAATTATAATAGCTGATTCTCCAGGGACATGACCGTAGCATCAGAAACCACAAAAGCGTCCGTGAACTTTTGACATATATCATTATGCATAGGCTTGACCTTCAGAACAATCATACATTTAGCTTAGCATTATAGAAGAATTGAATCATATTTCAATGATACTTAATACTGTAGCTTTTATCTTTTGTTCTTCTTCTTAACTACCCACTGAAGATTGCAGCAACTAGGGAGGCTTTGTAAAGTTTCGCGCCCATGCGACACGCTCTCTGTATTTGCGTCTGCTGCGGTGTCTCAAGTTTCATTTCCATGTCATCGGACACTCAGCTTAGCTGTTGTACCTAAACTCTTGCACACATTATTACAAATGATTTGCATGCAGGCCACGTGAATGTGAATTGCGGATTGATCAAAATAGTTGTCACAACCACAAGATCATATTGAGTTAACTCAGTGCTATAGTTGCCACCCATATCATTGCACAATTAGTTTTTGAAATAGTTTACCCTGGAACTCATAGGTGACTCATATTTCAAAGATCTGCAGGTTTTGTTTGGGGTACTGGGCAATAAATTCTTTTCCTTTTCTTTAATTATTTACGTACAAACATACAATGGAAGCCATGTCATATTTTTATTGTTACAAATAAATAATACCCTTCTTGCCTGGGGATCCTACGTAATATGGCGACCTTTTTTTGACATGTAGCCTGTGATATACAGTCCTAAATCTACAGAGAAAAAAATCCACTTCGGTAGCAAATTCACTAAGTACTTTTGCACATATTAAATTCATCCAAAAATTCTCCAAAGTTCCAAAACACATTTTAGACGAAAATATATTGAGCGTACTGGTCAACAGTTCAACAGACGCTAGACACTGGGTACGTTGTATAAAGTCATGCATTTAGAATTATACCTTCTACTACTCCTTGTCACCAAAAACTGCCTTTTCTTCCCACAAGTGATTGAAAAGATTCCATTCCATGTTTGTTTTGGGCTTTTTTTCTAACTATGAGAGCAGGTCCATTTACTGTTACAACTCTAGGAGATAGTATCACAGGTAAAGAGGGATCACCTAACACCTACTGTCATGTCTAATTAATTAGGCAGTGTCACGTGATCCATCTGGACCGGCGGGCATCACCTGGCCGTTCTGAGTCTATCCTATCATAAAGCCTTGAAATTCTAGAAGTATGATTGACTGATAAGGTGATCCCAGCCAGCGTCTGTGATTAACGGTAGTACTAAGTTATTACTAACCGGTCTCCAACCTTTCCAAATACAATGGCACCCAACAAGAAGCCAGTCATGTAGACACCCTGGCTGGTCGCCACCAGCCATTTGTTCTCACACACCAAGTTCCACTGAAACATTGGTAACATATAATAGTCAAAATATTATTATACTCTTAACGGATATTTGGTGTAATATCATTTTGATGGTGGCTTTATTTCATTTTGCGGGCTAACAAGTTCGTGCAATAAGTACATGCATACATGCACGCGCGCTCGCACACACACACACACACAAATACACAAACATACATATATATACATATATATATATATATATATATATATATATATATATATATTTATATATATACATCGGATTTATCTTCAGTGATGTGTATAATCATTGGTATGGAGACAAAAGTGAACTGATTTACTGATTTCGTCGAAGAGAAAATTGTTGTGATGTTGACAATGCGGTATGCTTTTCCAAATCCGTGCATCCACAATAAAAACTGTAAATGTTAAACTTCTGTCCACTGAGTTGGTAATGTCCATGCAATAATGTAAGGAAAGCGTACGAGGCTACTAAATTGTTAAATTGTTCAAATTCTGCAGCTGCAATAGTTACCAATAGATAGCCTAGCGTATTTTTGGTCTTCTGTATACGTCAGAACACTGCAGCTGTCATTTCTTTGAATGAATAGATAAAGTGGAATGATAACTTAGTTGAGGTATCAGTATCAATTGGTTGACAACGGTTATTGTAGTTGTAAATTGCAGTGGCACAAAACTGATATCACAGAGGCACTGTCACAGGGTAGGCCAAATTTTATTTATACCTTTTCACTGACCAGTAAGACCTTGTCGTTGAAATAATTAGTCCTGGAAGTACGAGCAAACTCAACAGCCTTGGGAAAAATGACTGAGCCAATGTAGTCTGGTACTTGGCCTAAAACTCTTTGAAGTTTATTCACAACTTTGTGCAGTGTATTTAAAACTATGAATTTATCAATGAAATAAACTCCACAGACATTTGCTACAGATATTTTTTAATGACCTGCACAGAGTTTTTAATTCACTGTGGAGAGAGTTTTAAATAGGCTAGTACACAGCAGAGAATAAAACTATCTACAGTGAATTAAAAACTCTGTGAAATCACCTTCTGCTTGACTTCACCACATTTGACTTGTCCAAACGCAGTGGCAATGGGTGGCCTTACTAGGGAGGATTACAAAGATGTTTAGGCTTAATATTTGCACACATTGGGACTCCTAGAGTCCCATCCACCTCCCCTGCCCCCATTTCTACGTGCGTGATTCATTGTATAGCATAGAAACAGTCATATCTACATGTACGGTAGCCTACATGTAGTATATAATTATACATGGCTGTATTGAATGAAACAGGACAATCCATATTCTCTTCAGATACTTAGTTGTGTTTGTAAAAATTGGTGCAGTGTGAAAAACGCCGTACCCAAAAGTCTTCTATATGATGCATAGTCATGTAATTGTGAAATGTCTCCGGCAAAATCACCTTGGATAACTTCATTAAGAGAAACGTTTTCGATAATGGGTCGTGATGATATTTGGCATAATGCAAGTGAATTTGGAGATTTTTGTCCCCAAATTATTCAAAATTTACTAGAAGCTAGATTTTTTACCCAGTTGCAAAATACTACGGAATTACAGTCTCTACCGGACAAAAAATTACGAACATACGCGAAATTCAAAACAAAATTCGAATTAGAACCATATTTGAGAATTATAAATGATTACAGTTTGCGTAGAAATTTTACTCGTCTTAGAACCAGTGCACATAATTTAAATAATGAACTAGGGAGGCACCGGCAGCCCACTGAAATACCTGTAGAAGAAAGATTATAGGACACATGCAAAGTAATTGAAAATGAAATTCATTATTTATTATTTTTTAAGAATTTTTACAATCAGAGAGCTGTTTTGATGACGGAGATTTCCAAATTTTTGGTCTCTTTTGATAGTCTAAATTCGGAAGGGAAATTTAATATGCTAATGAAATGCAAAGATTACGAAATTATACTTCTGGTCAAAAAAATTATTAATTACACTGTTGAAATTAGAGGTTCGTTGTAAAATTTGAGTGCAAGAAATATGTTGATTACTATATTTTTTCTGCTGTGATAACATGTTTGTGTGTAAGTTATGTGTTCTCTGTATTATGTTCTGAATTGTATTGTAAAACCTGTGTTGTGTTGTGTTGTGTTGTGTTATACAGGCAAAGCGCCTAACCATTGTAAATAGGTGCAAGCAATAACGATTCAATGATTCATTCAATCATTCATTCATTCATTCATTCATTCATTCATTCATTCATTCATTCATTCATCCATATTGACATTAACAGCATTAATAACACATTTAAGTTCTTGGTGGGTATGGCATCAAGTGGTCCAGCATTAAAATACTAAGTGAACTCGATCTCTGAGTCTGACCCCATTTACCTCTCCTATATAATGATTCTACTCGGGCAAACATACACAACTGATTAAAAGACATGTAAGTACTTGACCTCCATATACCCCACTTGAAAACACCACGTCTACAACATTGGCCATACATTTGTACATCTACGGTGAAATGTTCGCGACTTCAAAACTCAATTGCATATTGCGCAAAATGTCGCACTCAAAATTTATGTTCATTTTGGCAAGGGTCCGTGTTGGTGTAATTCCTCCAGTGCCACATCAACAGCTGTCCTATTGCGCCAGGGAAAGCTGTCGACCTGGACTATTATACCCTGTGTAACTAGAAATACACGTATGCTATTACTTGAGGAACGGTGTATTTATTATGTTCATGAATGAGGAATCCTTATAATTCACAACAGTACATTTTGGGTTGTTCGACTCTAAAAAATCCCAGGTGGCACAATAGTAATTTAACACAGGCCCGTAATATATAAATCCCGCTCGCAAAGTAAAAACAATGTAAGGTAATATTACAATGAATTTTATGTTGACAATGAAATAGGCCTATAATATACATATATATGTATGTATATATATATATATATATATATATATATATATATATATATATATATATATAAGGTGTGTCCTTTATAAGTTATTATTATAAGGCGCAGAGCAATAGGGTATGGACAGATATCGCACGGCTGACATGACCACGCCTTGTCAAGCGGCGAAGTCACGCTACAAGGGCGTGGTCATGTCTGCACTTACGATATCTGTTCCATATCCGACTGTCCAAGCCTTATAATTGGCTTAACGTCATTTATCCAGTAATCATAGCTGTATTAGCCTCAAAAACAGGAAAATACAGAGTGGGGAATAACCCTATCCATATCCTCCAAGTTCTCCCGGTACTGCTTTCATGAGCAGGGTCAAAGGTCAATGCTTAGCAGAAGCTATTTTTCCTAGAATTCCATTCGTTGCCTTGGATGGAGCAGTTTCCAGCTCAGTAGGAAAACAATGGATCCATTGGCAACTATTGACCACAATGCGTTTGGAAACGCCACATAAGTTATTTATTTCATATTCAAATAATTACTGGAGAAAAGTAAAACCAACCACGTAAAGAATACTGCTCCCCAGGAAGGCTTCGTTCATGCCTGGCCGGATCACTCCGAGTCCATGAAGTGGACAAGGAGTGATCCGGTCGGCCTTCCAGGGCAGCAGTATTCTCTTCTTGGTTAGTTTTATATTATATCATGTGATACGTTGTCTTCGATTCAGGCCACACTGTCGGCGATCGAGGCCAGTTTCCTGTGAGCAGTCACAGTCGCAAAAAGATTTTGAGGGATAAGGCATGCCGTTGACAGTGAAAATGGCGTCAATGCCGAAGGACAGCGCACATAATATAATTTTCATTCGGTACGTAGTATCATGGACCTATTATCGGATAATAGGTCCATGGTAGTATAGAATGAAAATGTTGTTTTGCCGTTCTGCAAAATTATGGGATGGGAGGTTTTTGGCGGGAAGCACTGGAGTGTGCAAGTGCGATTTTCACATTGTATTCTATCATTGTATTCTATTTGGTGCTCGTGCATATTATGCAACGGTCACAGCCTTAAAACAGTGTTTTTCGGGAAGGGATTCACTTCTACGCTCACAGCTGAAGTCAACTTTTCACCAGATTGCTTACGTTTGACAGGACATGTTTCTTTTTCGTATAGTTTATGACTAGAGATCGCTGACAAGAGATCGCTGACTATTTGGTTCTCTCCTCATCAAGGCATATCCTTGCTGATTGGCCATGGCGCTTTCCAGCAATCCGCAAAAAAGCGGAAGCTGGTTTTAGAGCGAAGGGTACATATATGCCTTGCTGACGAGGGTAGGTGATGGTTGGTCGATCCCTGGGTTATGTTGAGCATTTAGAGGTTAGAAGCGGTTATATTTTTGTAATTTTACAAAGAAGGACGAATACCTCTTGCCGAGAGGTTTATGATACTTGCTCATTGATCGTTGCCTTTTTCTTTGCTTACGGTAATAAAAACATTTCAGCGCTGTGGGTCTGCAATGTATATCAAACAAAGTTTTGTTTGTGTTTGGTTTCTTTATAATTTCAAGCTAAGGCTGAACTATGTTTTTTTTTTCCTTGCGCTAGACTTCATTGATACACAACAATGCCGACGAAGACCATTTAATTCGGATGCCCTGGCCTCTATTGAGAGGGAAGTATGTGAATCACAGTTAAACCTTTTATTCGTGATTCTTTCTGAGTCTGAGCCATGGATCATTGGATGGATAATTACGACGTAACAAGTGCACACTCGTTTGCCATCGGAAAGTGCACTTGCGCGACAACATTGTTTCAAGCTGGAACATATGCGCAACTTGTAATCATGGAGCGATAAACTAGATTATTGCTGCATGTTGTAATACACCGTACTAGGCACGGGTCGACTGCTGGTGTGCGATCTAAAGAGCGTCGATCATAACACTGCTTAAGATGCAGAACTGTCAACATTTTTGGATACCCCTGCACCCAATTTTTTTTTTTTTTTTTAAATGGCCCAAGTTAAAGAAAAGCCTGCTGCTGGCACCGGACAAGCCCCGAGGGACCTGCCCCATGCTCTGTTGCCGAGTGTTGCCATACGAAATTAGGGTTAGGTCCCGACTGGACTTCCCTTCTCCCAGGTAGTTGACCCTTCTATCCGAGATCTTTCCCGTAGTAAGGCATACCCAATCGATATCCCCGCACCGTTTGTTTCCTAAGGATCGTGGCGCGGCGGGCGCGGTACAACCAGATAGGTTACAGCAATATGATACGCGATATTCCATCCAGATCCATTACATTAGGCCTACAGAATTCGGCTGTTTTGCCCTCCAATGACGGTTGACCATACTATATAGTCTGTCAACCCTGAGTTACGGAAGGGTATTTCGCGAATTTTACGTAAATAGCGGGGAAAGTGACCATGTATTTCATACGTAACCAAATCTGACCATTTTACCTTACTCTTGAAAGAAATTTGCTTGCAGTGTGGTTTGTTTTTATTTCTGTAGTGTAGCCATCAATTTTCGCGTTTTTCGCAGCCGGCATACGAAACCATGCCGGCATTTTAAAACTACCTGTAAGTCACATTTGCGCACATGTACTTATCATTTCTTGGACGATATGGATTGCGCCAAAGTGTCCGGGTTGTAACTCTGCCCCAAAATGCGGCTGAAAAGAAATACAAAGTGCATATAGTTACCACAAATGCCTCAAAAGTAAGGTACATTGATGACAAAAGCTTATGCATTGGATATATGTGCACGTGACAACTCATTGCTGTTATATTCACAAAATCCGTTTCCGTAGAGCAAGGTTGATGGACTGTCTAGTTATGCATCTGGTGTGAAAATGATAACCTAAGGAGCCCTAAATTTATGGATGAAAAGACATTTAGAATAGATTATTATAATTGTAAATAGAGAAAAGAAAGTGGAGAAAAGACAAACTGGACGATGGACAAAGAGAAAGGAATCAAGTATTAATCACAAAGTCCAAATGGAGTGTGTGTGCATAAACTGTGGGGACGAATTTCAGAAGAAGACAGGTGGATATTCAAGGTATTCTGTAACCACACTAACTTCCCCCAGGACATCTGGGAAAGTTTTCCCAGGCAAACTATCATCCAGGTCTTTTTTCAAGACTAAATTTATATGCAGCAAATGTATGAATGAACTTAGATAAAAGACAGTGTACATCCCCCCCCCAAAGAGAGAGAGAGAGAGAGAGAGAGAGAGAGAGAGACAGACAGACAGACAGACAGACAGAAGAAGAGAAATAAGATCGAGGATCGCCAAGAAATTTTTTTTTATTTTATACATGTGATATGTGAAAATGAGACATGGAAATGTAAAAACATCTTGCTTGATTTACTAAAATATCAAATTAAATCTCTTAAATTTGTATTTCGTCTACGTCCTGTTTGTCTACTTGTTTTATGTCATCCAGAGTCCCTTTGAAAACCAGCGTCTGCTGAAAAATGTAATCTCTGGTTAAAAAAAGGAAGAACAGAAAAAAAGGCTTACAGACATACACAAACATGGAGGGCAAAGCAGACAAACTGTCCGGTTAATGTGTAAGGTAGGACTGTATTTTCAAACTGTTGTGGCCCATTCTTTTTTGGGGGTAGGGACTTTCATATATATATATATATATATATATATATATATATATATATATATATATATATATATATATATATATATATATATATATATTGTTTCTAGGCTTCTGATTGGTTAATTGCCATGAAATGCCTGCCGCACCTAATTGAAATTATGGTATTACCCACGTGGGGTTGGTATTACTGTAGTAATACCATGCGACACCTAGCGGCAAAAGTGAAGACGGCTCTGACACGGGAACGCAGACGACAAAATGGCGCCTTCTTCTGCCAATAAAAGGCGCTTTGGCCATTTCTCAGTGAACGAGATGCCAAAAGACAGAATGCGATACCAAAAAATACTCTGAAAGCAAACAGGAAGGCAGCGAACGCGCTGAAGCAATATCTGCTAGAAAAGGGGGAGAGTGAAAACTTCGAGAATCTTCTGCCGGCAGATCTCAACCAGCTCTTGGCAGATTTCTACATGGATGCTCGGACAGTTCATGGAGACTTGTATAAAGTGTCATCTTTGCACAATTTTCGTCATTCTCTGAAACGATACTTACAATCGCCAACATATAACAAAAGGTTAGACATTGTCAAAGACGAATGTTTCCGCGAGGCAAATCAAGCATTTACAGTTAGTGAGTTACGGTGTTGGATTTGAAGCTGCAAAGGGACTTGGCTCCACGGTGCATTACCCAGTTATCACTAATATCAGCGAGAGTGACCGCAAAAAAACTGTACAGTTCCAGGTTCTTTAACCAGGATAGCCCTGTATGCCTGTACAGTAAAGTACAATTTGATGTGAGGCTATTTTTTAGGAGAGGAATCATAATGGAAAATATGGCACAAATGACGAAGGATACATTTACAATCAGTGTGAATTTAAGGTACGTTTGCAAGGCTAGGGATGAACTGAGTAAAAATCATCGTGAAAATGACAATGAAGCATTCAGTGGCTTCATGCCTGAGTGTCCAGGCAATCCTCAATGCCCAGTAGCTTCATTTGAAATGTATGTGTCAAAGCTGCATCCGGACTGTAATAGACTGTGGCAGCATGCACGTGACACATTTCTGCCAGAGGATCTTGACTGGTATGCTAAGAAACCTGTTGTGTTGGTGAAAACCACTTTCAATCGTTTATGAAAATGCCTCACTCAGCATCAACTGTGAGTTGTCGCAAGTGTGTACCAACCACAGCATAAGAGAGTCACTGGTGCCACAATCCTCAACCAGTCAAAATTCAGTGTATCACAAATAATGTTAGTGACTGGCCACAAAAGTATGAACTCCCAGGCAATTTTCCAACGAGTTTCAGATAAAGAGAAAATTGACATGGGCCAAGCATTGTCAACTGCTGTTGGTATTTCCACAAATGCTTTGGTACCTATAAAGCCAGGTGGAAGTCAAAGCCATCCTCAGCAGTCTGCCACTTCACCAATCAATAGGCCTAGTGTGGACTGTGGCCCGGAAGGGACAAGCAGCGTGTGTATTCTAAGTACATATGACATAAGTTCATAACTGATCCTGATGCAAATGCATCAAATGATGAGAATGATTTCCCAGAAATATCTGGTTTAGATGTAGAATCTCTATTTGCCACTGTTGATAGAGCAGGCAGAAATGGAAAGCAGGGTGAAATTGCTAGTTTGTCCCATACTCAAGTTTCAGCAACCTACAATCGCTCCCCTAGGCCTACATTACCTCTGCCACTACAGGTCCATAATGTGCAAATTTTGAATGTGTATAATATATACAAGTAAGCCCCTCAGTGCATGTTTAATAGTTAACAAACAAGTGGCAGATACACCATGTTTATTATCTCAATTTGCTTGTTGGATTACAGTTTCCAGTTGTGTATTTTTGCATTTACCATGTTTACAAAAATTGTATTTTGATGCATGGAACATTAAACATTATTGACATTTACTTTTTTCTATTGTAGGCATGGCCTAGGCCTACATAATGTTCATTTGATTGATGATGAAATCTGTGATACCATGTAGTTATTACATGTACTTTAGGCCTAGGTCTGAGCTACAGATTCATAACGTATATACATAGGCCTACTTGACTTTTGCTGAACACCGCTGAAATCCAAATAACATGGAACTTCTGACAATGAAGCCTGTCATTACATATTCATATAGTACACCCAAAGATGCAAATGTGATTAGTCTTTTTATCACAGGGTTCCTGAAAGGTGTAATATTCAGGTGCACTACACCTTCCATTTTTCTCTTTTCATATATTAAAACTTGTTAATTTATGGAGCATGTTTGCCTTTTAGTCTTTCATATCCACGGTTTAGGGCCTCCAGTTTTCCACTTTTATGCCTACTGTTTCGTGATCATAAGTATTTTGTATAGAATTGAATAGGTTAAACTGAATTGAAACGGAATCATCCAAGGGGTAAAATGGAATTTTAAAAATATTAAAATGGAAAACCGGAGACCCAAATGGTGCAACATTATGATTGGAAAGATCCCTAGTAAGTTAGAAACTACATAAAATGGGATAAATTCGTTACACACTGGTAGACTTGGTAATACAGCGAGCAAAACCCAATCAGGGAACTGGTATTACCCTCGGCTGGCGCCTCGGGTAATACCAGTGCCCTTCGTGGGAGATGCTGGATGTATTACCCAGTCTACCAGTGTGTAACTAATATTATCCCATTTTAATATAGTTTATAGGCTCCTGATTGGTTAATAGCCATGAAATGCCTGCCGCACCTAATGAAATTATTTATGGTATTACCCACATGGGATTGGTATTACTGTAGTAATACCATGCGACACCTAGCGGCTAAAGTGAAAACGGCTCTGACAGGGGAACGCAGACGACAAAATGGCAGAACAGGCGCACATTATGATTGGAAAGATCCCTAGTAAGTTAGACACTACATAAAAATGGGATAAATTCGTTACACACTGGTAGACTTGGTAATACAGCGAGCATCTCCCACTCAGGGAACTGGTATTACCCTTGGCTGGCGCCTCGGGTAATACCAGTTCCCTTCGTGGGTAGTATTGCCATAAGGCCATTTTAACGCTTTCAGCACGAAGTTCGGACTGAGTAAGTTGTATTCCTCGGTGCCCTTTCATTTTATTCACAGCTGACCGAGGAAAGATGTTGACCGACATTTTTTTTCTGAGGAACATTCACTTTTCTTTGGACCCATAGGCATCCCATTATTTAACTCTTTCAATGCCATATTTTGGACGGAGTCAGCAGCTTTCCGCGGTGCGGTTTATATTATCCGCAACTATAGGCATGTTGGCACTTGAATGAAAGGTCCAAGTAAAGTGAATCTAGCATCCTTTTATTAATGGAGAGAAATTTGCCTTAGGTAGTTTGACTTCAGTCGTAGTTGGCGCTGAAAGAGTTAGTCCAAAGGTCCCTTTGTGAGGAATTGGAATCTGGAATTGTGGTACTGACTTATGTGAGCGCAACTGTTGCCGTGATTCGCACTGAAAAGGTTTAATAAATGTTACTATGTTTGTTCTGTGGATCATCGATTATTGTCTGGAAAGTCGGCACGTACTTCCTCCACAAAGTTGCTCGGGGACATCAGTCCGTGCTCTGGTCAGGTTGCCATCGCACTCAATTTGTGTGCACGATCAGCTGGACAGGTCTGGGCAGTACAAAAATATCAGTTTTCAAGAAATAGTAATACAAAGTTGCATATTGAATCACACAAAAGTTATACGAGTTGGGAAACGGGCATTCTCAGGTTTGCATATATGTGTACCAGGGTAATAAGGAACGATTGGTATTCCGAATAAGATAAACCGGGACCCCAGCTAGCTAGCTAGCGAGCGAGAGAGAGAGAGAGAGAGAGAGAGAGAGAGAGAGAGAGAGAGAGAGAGAGAGCGAGCGCGCAATGGTTTATTATCTATGTTTCAAAAACAGGCATGGCCTAATCTTATAAAAGTCTTAGAAACACCATGAAGTCTCGTTCATATGATGCAAGCATATAATTATCACATGATTTTATCTAAAGGACGAAGGGCGATTAACCTGTACTGGAGCATTTCGCTTGTGACATCACTGGCATGCGCTCGCAACAGTCAATACTTCGGACCACGTTTTCGTAGAGCTTGCATAAAAGTTCTGTATCCTTTGTTGAGGAGGACCATTGCTAAGGCTCGACAGAAATATTGTTTGGACTGTGATTACAAGTGTTTGATAAACATAAGTGTTTGATAAACAATCAAAGACAATGACAAGTTATTGCACTGTGAACGCTGGGTAGAACGTGAACACTCATAGACATTTTATCATATTCAACTGCATCTGTGAACCACTATATCCTTTCCCCGGCATTTTACATTTTATATTGTTGATCTATTCAAAAGATAAAATAATGATTCCCAGTCTTACTTTGTTTAACTCAGACCGATGTACGTTAGGTGGGATTTTCATCTATGTGCATTGTATGTGGGGGCGGTTAATAATAATAATATTTTAATAAAATTTTATTAAAACCCCCGACAAGCGAGGAAAGTAAAATGGTACATCGAAATATTATATATCACAGTACAGAACTTAATGCGCACGGGTAGATATTGTATTGTTTCTCACCCAGATATGATAAATCAGTTCGCGCCAATACTCTAAAACTGATGCCAAAACTTTCGGCGTGGGTGTCAATCAGTAGGATTTTCGGTATGAGATCAGTACGCCCAGCTTAGGGTATAGTGTGCGGTTCTCAGGGAGACCCTTAACGAAACGTCACGTGTTTTCTAAACGTTACTCGTACACGTGCCTGTGATCAATGTATATGTAATTGATTGACTTAGACAGCCATGACTTCAAAATACAAACCAATATGTGAAAATATCAGATAAAATGGTAAAATAAACCTGAAATATTGAACATGGCCATTATATGACAAACACATTGATTTTGTTCTCCAAGTCGGATTTGCTGAAGAGCAAAACAGACCTATCTACGTAGGCACACTGATGTGTTGAGAATGGTCAGATCTCACAGATTGTCACAGCTCAATTTGATATGAACATAGACAAAAAAATGGACAGACATGAACGACTGTTCGTGTGGCCTCGCGCCTGAGGAGGGGCTCAACATTGCCATTTATTGAGGGGTGTTTATATTATTTTGTACGAAGCCCCAGAGGGGACATGAGAAATAAAATTGCGTTCCCTCGCACTAATTATTTTTTCTTTTACTTATGTCCCTTGGGCTAAAACATGGAGCCCCAGAGGGGACATGAGGAAAAAATGCTTTATTGCGATCCGACGCAAAACTTCGGTGTTCCCTCGCAAAACTTTTGCGTTCCAACGCAAAACTTCTGCGATGGAACGCAAAAAAAATTGTGAGGGAAGAAATAATTCTTTTCATGGAAGGACATAAATTTGAATGTTTTATGGCGCCTCTTGGGCTCCAGATCCTGCTTTTTGCTGTGGAAAAAATTTCTTTTGCGTTCCCACGCAAAGAATTTTTTTCCTCATGTCCCATCTGGGGCTCCGTAATTTTGCCCCTGTTATGTATAGCTTTATCATCAAAGTTTTTTATGCTTGGTGCCATTATTTTCACAATGTTTTCCTGCACAAAAAATGAATGAAATGTACAAGTGAAATGCAAGACACTTTCTGCACACACACACACACACACACACACACACACACACACACACACACACACACACACACACAACTCATAATAAACCTGATTTAAAACCCGAAAATAAATTCAGCAAACGTGCGTCGAGGATGATGAACAAGTATTCCTTAAAGAGGAACTTTCGTGAAAGTTAAGCTAGAAAGTAATGGTAGCCATTATGACTGTTTGTAGTATATCTGACATAGGCCTACTAGTCTAACACTTGACAGCAGTGTGTTTTCCTTTGCTTTCCATTCTTTCAGTCAGTTTTGGGATCTTTCTGAATTTTAGTAATTTCCCAGAAGAGGCAATAGGCTGGTCCTCTGCCTCGCCGCTCCGTGCATGCCTTTCTCCCGGGAACGATCGAAGCGCCGCGCATTGAGCGGTAGGGTGGCCAGAGAACGAGGCCACAGAGACAGCCGCTGAAGAACCCCACCCAGCTATGCAAATAGGAGCAGTTGCACGTTTATATATGTTTGTACAAAGCCTGTTTACAAGGGCACATTAGCGTGTTACATAGGTCACGTCTTGTGTCATTCGGTGAATGTAACACGGTATTGAATGTCATGGGACGCAAATTGTTGCTTTCTGTGCACGTTTCCTGGATGAAAGTATTGTATTTGTGTCTTTTTGTCCAAAACCACTTCCTAGTAGTCATTACCCTATTCCGCAGTCCGAACTCTTTACTTTCCATAAGCTAACCTGTCCCTGTCTAACCTATATACATATGGAAGTATTATTGTCAATATTGCACACGTTGCTCTGTAAAATTTTGACATAGATGTTAATGTTATTACCACGTATATAAAAACTCGCCAGTACTTTGGGACCTGTATCCACTATCGGGGCAACCTGCTCCATTGAGCTTCGTCTTTGACGCAGTGGGCCGCTTGGCACTCAGCCTATTGCTGACCCTTATTTCATTGCCTCAGGGCGACTTCACGGTCTGATACAAAATCCGAATTCTGGGGCCTACAACTGGTCACTGTTTGTCGTTGTATTTACATTTTCAGGTAATGCTCACTCTGGAAAAGTCCCATTGTATATAGTACATTACATTTATTCGACAAATTAACCTTCCCTTAACACTAATCACACATATATTTTGGATTCTACCTCTTCAAAATAGCCAGTCGACCTGGCTGCCATTGTGAAAATAGTGAGTTCTGCACCCAATGCCAGTGGTTTGTGAGTGAGCATTGGGACGATCTTGCCGAGTAGGGATGGGAAGAGGGTAATAATATATGAAACCAAAAGTATATATTTGCAATTATTTCACAGCATCAATAATGATATTTATGCTGTGGCCGCAATTCACTTTGATATCCAAATCAAGTATATTTTTGTGAGACTGTCCCGCAATCAATGTATTAATTGTGCAATGTTCAAAATGGTCCTCGAGCATGCCGTGTAGCATTTGGATTAATAACCAACGATGATAACTGCTTCAGACACAACTGAGTGGGAAGATTAAAGTTAAGATAGTAAGTCATGTTTTAAAAGTACTTTAACGACCGTTTGCCATGGTAACTCAGAGAACTGACACCTGGAACCGTGCTGAAAAGACATGGCTACAATTCACTGTGATTTTCCTTTTCCACAATGCATTGCGCAATGTTTGCAATGGCTCTCAATGTGCATGTTTGTATGCCTTTGTTTTGCATTTGGATTTATAACTGGTTTAAACATATATTATTCCAAAGAAAACAATTGGGGAGAAGGGCAAGGCCCTATATTAACCCCTCTTGTCGGAAGAGGACAATTTCACAGGACAAACGAGACGTCAAGGGTCCAGAGCGAAGCTCTGAACTGCTGGCAGTTAAAAGACACCGCCAGGAGGAAGAGCTCAGCCTTGGATCAACAAAGTAAAGAAGGACACCACAAGTCACAAGACAGACAGTGGGGCGATTCATTATAAAGAAGCAATGAAAATTGCTGATTAACGACTATCTCATTGAAGATTCATAATTATGTAGTGCAGTTATGTAATACAAATGCAGGATTAATTGTAAATCAATTCATTATGTAACAACACCGGTTTGAAAACGTTTGGTTTCTAGAATGTAATCTTGGACTGCCAGGAATATTTTATTATTAATTTCGAGAGGGCCATCGGAAACGCCATATAAAACGGTTTCAAGGCCGAAAGGGGCATAGTTTGTTACTATCGTAGGAAGGCGATCACGAGGAACAGCATAATAAGGACAAACAAAGAAGAAATGCCAAACGTCTTCAATCCCTTGATCGCAACAACAGTTTGGCGATTGAGTGACACCAATATCAAATAAATGGACATCCAATTGGCTGCGGCCCAAACGCAGTCTTGTATGCAAAACTGCGGCAATTCTGTTGCCGACATAGTACAATTCTGTTTTCTTGAGTGACCGAGGCACATTTGAAGAAATTTTGTTTTTAAATTCACTTAAAGTAGTAGAGTTTCTCACATCAAGAGGTAATTGGTTCCATAGTTTTATCGTAGAAGGAAAGAACGAATTCTCAAATAATTCAGTTCTGGTTCTGAATTGAGGCAAGTCTGGGGCCTGTCTTGTTATATACCTTCTATTGAGATTTTGTTCATTGGAAATTAATACTACTAAGATATTCGGGAACCAGATTATTAGTAATTTTGTACATTAAAATTAGTTTACTAACTTCCCTACGTTTTGCCAATGTAGAAAGACCAGTTTCTTCATATAGTTTAGCATTAGATGTGGTGCACATGGCACCAGAAATAACATGTGCAGCAGCCAATTGAATACTCTCCAGTTTCAATGCATCTGATTGGGTGCAGCCATCCCAGACAACATTACCATATTCCATTAAAGGTCGAATAAAGGAGGTGTAGATTATTTCTAACGTTTTCCTGTCGAGATGAAATTGGAGTGTTTTCAAAATATTTAGTTGTTTAGTGGCCTTTGCCACGATAGTACTAATATGATCGTTCCATCTTGAAGTCATTCAGAAATACAAGCCCTAAATGCTTATGTTGATCCACATGTTCCAGCTGGTGATCTTTGAATACTAACGGAGGGTGATGTACCGGGTCTCTTTTCGGAGAGATTAACATAGCATCAGTTTTCTAGGCATTAAATGTCACCATCCAGTCATCAGACCAGGAATCAATAGATAAGAGATCACTGTTAATCATATTTGCAGTTAAATTTGGATTATCAACGGAGAGGAACAGAGAAGTATCATCCGCAAAAAGTTTAATATTCAACCGCACAATGTCTACTATGTCGTTAATAAATATCAAGAACAATAAAGGCCCTAGAACAGAGCCCTGGGGAACACCAGCGTTTATGGTTCCCCATTCAGATGATTGACCATTTATTACTACCCGTTGTTGTCGGTTAGACAAATACTTTCGAATCCAGTTTAAAAGTGATCCAGATATCCCATTACGTTCCAATTTGTAAAGAAGACCAGCATGCCAAACACGATCGAATGCCTTGCTAATGTCGAGAAAGACGATTCGCACTTATTTTATTTATAACTAACGATGACAACTGCTTCAGACACAACCGGGAGGGCATACTAAAGTTAAGATTGTAAGTTATCTTTTGAAAATACTTTTGACGACCATTTGCTCTGGTAACTTGGAGAACGGACACCTGAAACCTAGCGATATACTAGATAACGATACCGCACCCATCGTGGCTATATGCAGCAGCTATGCTTTTTCCCTGGCCTAAGTTGACCGTCCAGACAAGTTGAAATAAAATGTTGCGTTTGAGTTGACTTTAGTGCAAAATAACGGCACAAGTTGGCCATCTTTTCTGTTAACTTTGTCTTGCAACTTGGTTACGGTTCATTTGAACAATCGGTTTGGTTTTTTTTACGGGTGGTAGTTTGTGGGGTAATTTTGCTGGTCAGTCGCGTATTGCAGCTTGTCTAAGGCTGTCCAGCTGGAGCATTATAACAAAATTTTGCATCACAGTTCTTGAAAAATGCTACAGAATTTACCCAAAATAAATGTTTCTCATGTGAAGAAGTTTATTCAGAAAATGATCCAGGGAACGTATATTTGCTGCTCCAATTGGACAGCACCGTGGTCTTGTGCGTCAGGTCATTTAACATTGCAAAAGCGCCCGTGCCAAGGAAATCTGGTCGTTTTGACCAGCTGGAGACTGGGGTCTGTAATTGCAGGTACTACTGTACCATGATTATATCTATTTCCATGCAGAACTTGCCAGGGTATATCGCAGAGAGTGAATGAAAGAACATTTTCAAAAAAATCATGTGCAATCATTTTTGATGCATGAGATGGGAGTACTGGAGAGGGACCGCTTTATATATTTATAGTTTCAGTACCTGAGTGTTATCAAGGACCTGCAATTTATACACAGACAGACAGACAGACACACACACACACACACACACACACACACACACACACACACATATATATATATATATATATATATATATATATATATATATATATATATATATATATATATACGCCTTTGGTGCTTATATTTATTAATATATTAATTTATTGAAAATCAAGATCAACCTTTTAATTCATAAGTAATTAAAGCACTTCAGCTCAAACCTGTGCAAAGCAACTTAGTATTTTTCCGATTTCATGCCTGCATTTCTGCTATTTTCATGCCGTGGTCCACCATGGAAATGAGCCAAGGCAAGATTCCCTAACCTTTCAATTCATAAATAATTAAAGCACTTCAGCTCAAACCTGTGCTGAGCAACTTAGTATTTTTCCGATTTCAAACCTGCATTTCTGCTATTTTCATGTCGTGCTCCAACATGGAAATAAGCCAAGGCAAGATTCCCTAGGCATTTCTTACTCCCATCTCATGCATTATAGTTTGGTGTGCTTTCAGCAATTACATTGCACCATCCTGGCACATGTGTGCATAAAATATTATCAATCAACATTCAGTGATAAAAGCTAAGTACATACAGGCCTAGTGGTTATCTTTATGTATTTTTTTTTCTTGCTTTTGTAGTGAAAATACACAACTTACTAATTGCGGGATAATTTATCTGTTATTTTTTCCCGCATTAATAAACTAATATGTGTGCAAAAATTCTCCAAAACCGCACATGTATGAATACAAAATTTGTCTTATCTTAATTGATAACATGGCGATGGTTTTTTGAAATTTATTTTTACTAATTTTTGCTAATTTTCATCAGATTTTTGTACAATCTGAGCGAAAATAGCCAAATCAGTACAATTAAGACTAAAATGTTGTGATTTCGTCAATCATGTAAGATGTTTTGCAATATTTCGAAATCAACTTGACAAATTTTATAAAGCATCCAAAAAGGAAAAAAAAAAGGATTGGTAAACGCAATGTGGAATTGTAGGCAACTGTAAATTCAGCGTGCTTCTTTCACCTTAAGGACTAGGCCTATTCAATACACGAATTAAACGGGAGTTCTCATAAAGACAATACAATCATATCTGAGGCTGTACAAGCCTACATAGGGAAATATATATTGCAAGCCGTTTTGACATTAAGTCCTATTTGGCGATATCAGTAAATCATTTGGATATATCGCTTAATTATTAAGTGATGGCTCTAAATTATTTAGCGATGTCGCTAAAGGGTCTCATATATTGATATCCCAAAATCATTCAGCGGTATTACTATAAAAGTGATCGGTGCATGCTGGGTAATTGTGCCTGTACAGTGACTGGCCCGAAGGAGCGAGCATTTGGACCTGTAGGCCTACCTGGTACATTTGTCAACAAAAGTAACAGTCAGCATTCAGGTTCTTCACAGCATGCTAATTTACCCATTGACAAAGGTGCTGCAGAAAACGATCAATTCTCGACAGAACACTTTGCAAGGATGAAGCCATTGCATTTACTTCCAAATAAGCAGCCATATTGGACAAAAGTTGGACACATCGCTAAAAGATTTAGCGATATAACTAAATATGTTATTTATCGATTTCGCAATATGATTTAGCGATAGCACAAAATCATTTAGCGATATCCTTAAATCATTTAGGGATATCCCTAAATTATTAAGAGAGGTCGCTAAATCACACATATTCAGATATATCACTAGGAATGTTTTGGTGATATTGCTAAATCACTGAGTGGTCGCATTTACTGATATCCCTAAATCATTTTCCAACATCGCTAAATGATTTAGCAATATCACTGAATATGTTATTTATCGATTTCACCAAATGGTTTAGAGATATCGCCAAATCAATTAGCGATATCTCCGAAACATTTAGGAATTTCACTAAATGATTTGGAGATATCTCAAACGTATTAAGCGATATCGCTGAACACTTAAGTGATATTGAATGTGTTGCTGTTGCTATCTTCACCAGTGCCCATAGAATTACTATATCTTTTCATATCGTGATGTACAAGAGGAGTTTTTTAGATGAACAAACCTGTTACGTGATTGTATAATAAGATATGATATAGTCAACGTTGTAAATTCAGAAGTCAAACTCTTTGCGGATGATACGTCCCTTTATCTTACTATTGAAGATCCTGTTCATGCTGCTACTGTCATGAACGATGATCTGGCCTCCCTGGACGAATGGTCTAGGGAATGGCTTATATCCTTTAATGCTGTTAAAACAGACACCATGCTCGTCTCTCTAAAAAGAAATCCCCCTGATCACCCTCCATTGATATTCCAAGGTCATCAATTAGAGAATGTTTTAGAGCACAAGCATCTGGGTCTTTCGTTAAGATCAGATCTAAAATGGAATGAACATGTTAAACAAGTTGCAACTAAAGCCTGTAAACAAGTAAACATTCTGAAAACTCTACAGTATCGCCTTGACCGGGACACACTAGAAACGATTTATACCTCCTTCATTCGACCTATTTTAGAGTACGGAAATGTAGTCTGGGATGGCTGCACGCAGGATGATGCAAAACTTTTGGAAGATATTCAAATGCCTGCGGCCCGCATCGTGACAGGAGCAATGAAAACCACCCCTATAGAAAAGCTATACGAAGAAACTGGCTGGGAGACCCTGTCCAAACGAAGAGAAAGATCCAAACAAATCATGATGTATAAAATAGTTCATAAATTAACCCCTAGCTATTTGTACTCTCTTCTCCCCAATATTCCAATATTCCACCGTAATACTAGGGCACAACTCGATCAAAGCAGACGCAGAAAATTTCAACTCCCAGACAGCTTTCTGTTATATTTCCCGAACTTCTTAATGTAGGCAAAAGGTATCTGTCTATTTTACATTCTCGTTTGCGTATGGGCCGCAGCCAATTGAACGAACATCTTTTTAAGATTGGTGTAAAAGATTCAGCAGCTTGTTCATGTGGCGCCACCACCGAGAGTATCTGGCACTACTTTCTCACCTGTCCAAACTACATTATCGCTCGAGATGCATTACATACAACCATTCACGAATTCGCATAGTCCGTAGCGCCATCTGGGTGGCGAGTTGGTACTACCCGAGATCTCGCGAGAGTCAGAGGTCGGAGGGGTAAACAAGAATCCGCTGTGCGTGTTTATATAGTGAGAGTAGCCTAAGTACGCAACAAGAAGCAAGGATTTATGTTGTTTTTTAAGCATGGGTTATGATTATTGTGCTGTTTGGGGCTGTAGCCACGAACGTGGTATACGTGGACAATGTACAGTTTTTCTCAGGTTCCCAAACGAAGGACCATGGCGATCTACAGATATACAGAAGCTGTACATGGACTCACTGAGAGCAAAAATTTATTATGACATCACCAGAAACTCTTAAATTAATAAACATTAAGTATTTATGTATATCATAGCCCATATAAACATGCAGAAATTGTATGAGAAATGAAATACTTATACTGGCCCTGCAGATGGACTCATTGAGAGCATAAATGTATTGTTACATCACCAGAAGCTCTTAAATTATTTATGTAATGGGACACATGAAGTATTCATGCATGTCATAGTCTATATTAACATGCAGAAATTGTGAGAGAAATCAAATATACAGAAGCTGTACATGGACTCACTGAGAGCAGAAATTTATTATGACATCACCAGAAACTCTCAAATTGAAAAACATGAAATATTTATGTATATTATAGCCTATATAAACATGCAGAAATTGTGTGAGAAATGAAATACTTATACTGGACCTGCAGATGGACTCATTGTGTGTACATTAACCATCTATATTTGATACAGGCACTGGAAATCAACATTTTTGTTCTTTTGCACAGTGGACAATGGTTGGCATCTCTGTATGCATAAGAGGTATCCTGATCTCTCTCTCCTTATATGGTCATGTATATATATATATATATACTACACAATTAAGTGGGACCTCATTAATCCAAATGTTCATGTTCTGAACACACGTCCTTGGGAACAGATTTGGTCATTCCAAGCAATAATAATTCAGTTACCCAAATGCCTCACTTACTGGAACAGTTCACTGGGGAACCAAATATATAAGTTTAAATTAATGAGGTTCCACTGTAGAACTTGATTGCATTCTCCAGGAAATGGATTTAACAAGTAATAATGAACAAAACAGGATATTCTACAAATATAAATTTATTAAATACAGTTGCATCACAGAAATAAATAAATTGTCATACCTTTCACAAATGACCACAAGAAATGCATGCAATTCTTTGGTTCTGGGAGCCTGAGTTTGACAAAGTCACCCTAAGAACATGTATACTGCATTGAAATTGTGAACTGCTTAGTAATAAACAAGATCGCATTTAAATATATATAATGTGGAAACTGTAAACATCACACCACAGTTTCATGGCCACCATTGTGCCCACTATCTATGTGATAGATAGTATTCTAAATAACTACATCACAGACAAATCACTTTTCATAAATCTCAAGACCTGAAAAGTGAACCATTTACAATGCATGACTTATTACAAATGTGTATGAAGGAGTTTATGAAAGTTGTCAAGTGACGAAACATGCTGCCTAAGTTTGAATAAGACTAAGTAAATACCTACAAAATAAAATTATAAATGTTTTCCTATCATCATAAACACATACTAATATATCATACTACAAAATTTGTATTAAAAAGTGTAAAACATACATCTTTGTATACATTCAATGTACATGTAAAGTAGGTTTAAATATAGGGCAAAAAGCCCATGTTGACACGCTTATGTTCTCCGCCATAGTGTTTACACCTCCGAGGTCCATCTCTCGCGAGATCTCGCTTAGTACCTCAACCTTGCCCAGACGGCGCTGCGGACTATGCGAACGAGTGAATTGGTCGTTTGGCTCCATTTTCTATTAACACAATTTTGTTTGGCAGTGCTTCTCGCAGTCTCGAGGACAATATTATCATATTTTTATCTGTTCAAGAGTTTATTGAAAAAAGTAAACGATTCCAAGGTGAAACTGTAACTTAATCATTCATATCGATAATTCGAAAATGCAAATTAATAATATATACTGGCAATATTGACAAGTTTATGAGCCCCGCTATCTGTGTTTGTTCTGGTGGCGTCTATCCTTCCGTTTGTTTTTCCGACCACGCTGCTCATCAAGTTCCCTTGGACTTGATGAACGGTGGTTCATTGGAGTTGTGCTGTCAAGTCAGTCCTGTGTTTCCGTCTTTTCTCCACAAGAGGGATTAATATAGGGCTTTGCCCTTCTTCCCAATTGTTTTTCTTTTGGAAATAAAATACGTTTAAACCAATAAGATATGTTTGATCATAGAGATGCTCGGATTACCCACATGCTCATATCCCACCCACCCACCCCCAGAACGTTTAAACAGGGACGTGCTATAACACGTCCCTGGTTTAAATGAGAGCGATTTCTGTCCAGACACATTGTGGACATAATCACCCCAATGATAACAAGAATACGGAGAATCGTATTTTGCCCACAAAGTAAACCGTTTGAGTCAAATTGTTATATAAACAAAGCAAGCCTTGAAAAGGTGTGAGTTCTTTATTTTTAATCAATCTGAAGAAAAAATTCTTTACAGCTCATAACATTCTTGCTGATCTATCTTAATCGATGGATATGAACATAAAAAAGTATCAACGATTACGTTTAAGTATCCCAGGTCCCGTGTAAGCGAAGGACTAACTTGCACCTTTGCAGCTTGCCCACTGTTACGGATTAGCTAAGGAAACTAGTCTCTCTTTTGGGGGCAGGGGGATTTTGTTCTTTATTCCCCGTGGCATCTATATATCTGTGTCAACAAATGCATCGAAAAGTTGATGATATATGGTTTTATTCTCAATGTAAAATTAGACAGAGGGTGATATAGGTCTACTTATTTATATTTTGTTGAATTGGATGGTTTGTGGTGGGGCCGATTGTCTGTTAATAAAGTGTGAGAATTCAAAGATCAACGTGATCCACTGATCTTCGTATTACACGTGGAAGTCTTGAATTGCTCCGGACTATGGACCTTCCAAATCTCGAGACATAATGGATCTTATATCTTTCTACCAAACAAAAGGAAATCACAAACGTAGGAAATTGTTCCGCTTCGGGTTTCTTCCAAAATGAGAGCAAATTTCATGCATAAAAAGATATCCATTTAGTGATATGTATTATGTTGATGCCTGGACAACTAAGCTCCGGTCAGTGAACAGCTTTTACAACACTGATAAAGTTTTACACATTCCATTTGTGGTAATTAAATGTAGCAATTTTTCGTGACAAAGAGTGACAGGAAACACTGGTTCAGCATCGACACATCTTATAAGATGCAAACCGTAGGTCCGCAATACCATAAGCAGCGGAAGCAACTTCTGCGATTAAAACGGCAAAAATAATATTCGTGGTCGTACAGAAATTGAAATTTGGAGTTGCTTGCAGGAATTTGTGGCATGTAATAAATTTGCTGCAAATAAAATCTGCTTTTCCAATTGAGTTGCATTCCATGGCTTTAACAGTTAGTCTGTTACATTGTAACCAGTATTTCAGCTTAAATACTTTGAGTTGAGACAAGTTGCATAATTTGAACCGCAAACTGTCGTGAGGGACTCGAACGTTTGCTTGCTTAACAGAACAATTTCCGTTTGTTTGAGACAATGTGGAGATTGGTCTGCTTTCGGGGCGTAGATATGGTGGTTACATTTTTAGGTAACCGATACAGTCTGTTCGGCGGCAGGGTGTTGAAGGGCAAAGAGTGTACTTCACGGAGGTGCCATTTTTGCCATATTCACTGACCCCGCGAGCAATATCACAAATTATGCTACAGAACATAAAACCGGATGGTTTGAATAACGCGGTAAAACAGTGTTGAAAAAATGTAATTTTCACAAACATTTAGAAATGTTTTGCAACATAGTGCTCATTGTTATTATCATCATCATCGTCATCATCATCATCAATCATTATTATTATTATTATTATTATTATTATTATTATTATTATTATTATTATTATTATTATTATTATTAAACGCTTGAGGAGATAAAGGTACATCAGGATAAAATCACAAAGGCCTATATCCGTATTATAAGGTCAACACAATTTTCGATGCGAAATACATAGATATGTACAAATAACACGCATAAAGTTTGGTAAGAGGTTTGATCATCGTATGCTCTCTTGAGTTAGGCCCATTACAGTGGGAGATACCAGCAACGCGGCCGGAGAGTTCACGACCCCGACCACCGCCAAGAAGGTCAGCGGCCGGTTCGTGGACCTCCCGTGGCCCGCGCCGCTGACCTCGACCTCTGATTACACGACAATGGAACAGGGGTGGGAGACAGTATATATATATATATATATATATATATATATATATATATATATATATATATATATATATATATATATATATGGCCTAACTTAACGGTTTGTAAATTATGCTGCCTATTTGTCTTGTATAATTTCAGCAAATGAGAATTTTTTACAAAAGATGTTTAAAAAACGAAACAAAATTTGGTATGCTTCTGTAAAACTGATCATTTAAAATCGATGCGAATGGCGTTGCATTTGGCAGGCCTGTTTTGATCGGGAAAGGTAAGGTGAGTACAAAATAAAGAGAACAGTCTGTCCAAAAGTTTCCATTAAATGAAATGCAAATCGGTTATGAAAAGAAATTATGATACGTAGGCCTACCTCAGATACGATAGTTGACTTGTAAATATTCCTACTGAACTCCCATTTTGAGCACGTTGACAGCCCAGTTTCCGATGCGTTGTAACTGCTGGATGAATTTAATAATGCTTCTATTTTATAATAAACAGTCTTGACGCATCGATATTTCACTGCAGCAGGCACACTGTCTGTTTGATTAGCAGCTGTCAGATCTGATGAATTGGTGTAGATCGCGGTGTGTGTAGCGTTATGGGTATCAGCGCACCAGAACTCAGGTGTTGCGGCGATGAAGACTGAAGACAATGTATTTAAGGCACAAGCGACGCCATAAAGGAAGAGCAAACAAATCAAGAGAATCTGGTAGAGCCCAAGGGACCCTATTTCTTCTAAAACTGCTTCCAGTTCCATGGTTTCTCTCTCTCTCTTTCTCTCTTTCGTGGATGCACAAAATAAATATTACACGGATTTCCGTTTTTATGCAAATATGATGCAAATGAGCAGTGGCATCAGACCTTAGTAAACAGGAATACAAATACTGGTTTGGATTTGTCAACAGGTGTTTGAACTTTCTCTCGACATCGTGAGAAAATTCCAAAACGCCGATCGAGAAATTTTCCAGGTTGCAACAGCGATGCAAACCCTCTCAAGTACATGTATGTCTGGCTTGAAAACCCGAAACAAATAGATAGTCTGATTCTTGTCACATCGGGGTCGTTTTATAAAGTCCTGGAGACCACTTGATCTGCTCAAGTCTAACTCGGGGTGCAATGGGTTGACGCTGACCTGTCAAAACGCATAATCAAATTTGAGTTGTACATTCACTGCTTTATACCAGAGTCTTAACGCATCGGGAGAACAGATAATACTGGTCAGTTGTAGATAAGAGCTCAAGTCAACCGACAACTTTTAAAGTACATTAAAATAAAATATGTTATTAACAATTTACATTCACGTTTTATGCATAATGCTTGTCATCCTGAGGCCCATTAATTATCAGCACCCATCGCCCTATGACCTGCACAGACGTTTACAATGGTGAACACGCAGATAACATCTTCATAAGCATGAAATCCCTCTGATGTGTTTAAATAACCCTAGTGTTGATTGCGCACAGATTATAATTTCCACTGACCTTATCCTTACAACTGCCTCTTGAAAGTCGCATTAAACAAGTACAACACCTTGCAGATAGCACCACAATGCACATATCTTGATTATCCCTGTAAGTAAAATATTATAACCCTCTTATCATCGCCGCCGTGCATGATAATTATTTCATTATTATTGTAACCATTTTCATTATAAAACGTGATTTCGGCTTTCTAATCGTGTGTGAACTGTGAAACTACTACTACTGCTACCACTGCTACTACTACTACTACTACTACTACTACTACTACTACTACTACTACTACTACTACTACTGCTAATAATAATCATCATGATGATGATGATGATGATGATGATGATGATGATGATGATGATGATGATGATGATGATGATGATGATGATGATGATGATGATGATAATAATGTTCTTGTATCCTGAAAGGGGTATTACTCGTGAAACGTGATTCAACATGTCATTAAATCGTGAACCGTGAAACATGACATCAAGATTTTGTCCCGTGAATCGAGAAGACCTGTAGAATATAACTGTGAAAACACTTTTTTTCTTTTCTCCATGATACGCAAAACGAGACCCTCCCCCTCCCCCTTTTTGTGTCACGGTACCGTTGAAGTATATTTAAATTTAAGTGCAATAGGGCTACACAGGGGGCATATGCAGGTCAACGCCATCACATGGGCCACGAGCAGCAACGTCTGGGTGCCAACCAAAAATGCTTTATAACCGGGTGATTTGCATGAAATGCACACGAAGACAAAGAAATTCGGCAACTGTGCCTCAAAATTCTGTCAAATTCATAAATTTTGTATTCTTGAAACCTGGACCCATGCTGGTTGGTCAAAGCGGGAGAGTTGAAGGTTAAAGAAGAGAGGCGATGTTAGTTACACAAGTGAAGCTATTGTGGTAGTATGTTATCCTGTAAAAAACAGTAACTGGTGAATGCGGGGGGGGGGGGGGTTGACTGGCATTCTCGTATAACGGGTGCTTCACGTCTTAAATTTAGACAATTGTGGTACTGCCCAAACACAGCCGTATAAAAAACTCGTTCAGCGCATGCACCAACACAACCATTTATACATGAGCACGCTTCTTATTAAAATAGAAAATAAAGTCATTTTTATACAACACATAATTTTTGACATGTGTGTGACTACTATATCTTAAGTCCTGTGTTTTTGTCGTTGTCGTTGTGTTGATTTTGTTGTTGCTGTTGTTCCCTACAGGATGCTCAACAGCCAGAGTTATGCAATAAAATCTTTCGTTCACCGTGACCCGCCCTGCACCAGGATGCAAGTGTCACCTAACACGACATAAACTACCTGTGGAACGTGGAAGGTACACTAATGTACCAACTTAAGGTACCTGACATATATACATATATATATATACATATATATATATATATATATATATATATATATATATATATATATATATATATATATATATATATATATATGCGTGTGTGTAGATGTATATATATATATATATATATATATATCGGTCTCTTCGTGGCTAAATTTAATTGTTTTGACCAATTAAAAAGCACGTACGTTGGTGTATGTAAAAAGGAAGCGTTCGTCAATATCGCTGTATAGTCAAAACGCATGATTCCTAATGAGCTATGTAATCAAAGGTTGAGAGGTGTAGATCACTAAATAAAATACGCAATAGCAAACTCCGGCCATTTATAAAAAATTATACTCTTAAACTATGTCTATGTGGTTTAATTTCATTTGTTTTCCATCTTAATAACATGATGTTATTATTCATTATGGTCGTCCTACAATTTCTTAAATGTCAAAAGCACTGAAGTTCAAGGCCAGGGTCAAATCGCCCCGGGGCTATCAAGTACAAGTGTCCTTGGCAATTGCACTTGAGCGCGATGGGAACATGGGCAGCTTCGGGGAGCAACCCTATAACATCTTAATTTGGCCGACTCACGGTATTCGACCTTTCTCACTGACACAAAATATAAAACAGATTTTTCTCATTGACATCTGAACTTCTGATCTGGTTTTCTTGATCTTGAATACACAATCAAGAGAGTCTGAACCAAAGAAGTAACGAATCCAATTATTGCTTAAAATGCTCTAAAATCGCTGACAACCAAAGCGGTTGCAAATTGGCCTCTACTAAATTTAGTAGATGTGACTTACAGCGAGAACAACAAATGGTAATGCGTAGATTATCCCTCAAATTTCGATGTGAGGACAATCTAAAACTACTAAAACACGAGAGTTGAGAGAGGGGCGGAAAAAGGCGGGGGCAGATGGACATAGCTTTTACATGCAACCACACAAAAATACACGAACAACATTTAAAAACTGTTTCAAGTCGTGACAGATGCACAGTATAAAAAAACAAAAGCAAACAAAACTAGAACAATGCAATAATCAAGAGATGAAATGAGAAAAAGACAAGGGTAAAAGGAAAAAATGCCCTGAAAAGTGATATACAGGAGGGGGTGCTGGTTATAATATAGTTAATGCTCTTGAAGGACGTGTGATGTCAGAATTGATCCCGGTAGTAATCACATGAAAATATGTCATTCATATTTAGATTATTTTACGTCAACGTTGGCAAATAACAAATATTTTCCGCGCATGAGAGACACAAATTCGTATTGAACATCACATTGATTGACTGAAAAGAATTGGCTGTTCCGATGTAAATCAGTCGTGTTCAAGCACAGAACATGGTCCTTCTTGAAGTATCTCACGTTTCACCCTTTTTTATCATGTAATTTGGGACTTTTGTTGGCCTCCTGTGTGCTTCAGTCCCTATTTTCGGATTGTAAGAGCTGCTATTCGATATACGGTATACTAGTATAAGGGTTTCTCATTATACGATCTTTTAACAAATTTAGACTGCTCGGAGAGAAATTGCTATTTAAATTTAACATTATCATTATTATCATCATCATCGTTGTTGTTAATATTATTATAATAATTATTATTATTATTACTATCATTATTGTTATTCTTAGGCTCACCTTAAAACGATAAATTATTGTTTCATTACTTTTTACACTTTCAGCAATTTTTACTTACTTTTGTTGAAGTAGGTCCCTTAACCACAGAAATTAAAGTGAATCTAATGTAATACATATCGAAACAGGAAGACATAAGCGTCCTACCAAAGTTCCTGTTAGCCAGAGAGTTTGTGACACTTGCCAAGAACTTGATAATGAATTTCATTTTGTTATGACATGCACTAAATTTCAAAATCCAAGAGAAAATCTGCTTAAGAGTGTACGCGAAATATTTTGTAATTCGGATGCTTATGATGTTCAGAGTATGTTTAAATTTATTTTGGTACTGCATGACACAGAACTTGTATACCTATTTGAAAATTTCATGGACAAAGCCATTTCCCTAAGAGAGAAACCACTGTAATCATGTAACACCGTGCCAATTTGATGACTGCACTCTATTTTCATTTCAGGTGATTAGTGATTTATGTAAATCTTTTGTATCTATTGTACTGTACTGTGCTGTACGTGTCTGTACTGTTTTTTGTTACATTTTTCTTTTGATTGTGTGCATGTTTTAATGTGATTTTCTTCTTCTTTTTTTTTTTCTTTCATACTCTACATGTGTACATGTTGTATATTTGACATATTGCTGTATTTTATGTAACAGCGCAGTCAATAAAGATTCATTCATATTAAGCAGATGGCAGTTATACAGTAATGTGTCGGGATTAATTCCAACAATTATAAACCAGTATTTTGATATTTGTGTAAGATGTTTGACGTGAATAGCTATAAAACGTTTGGCATGAACTTCTTCAGACGTCATGGAGCAAATTCTTTCCAGTTTACTTTATTTGACATGACTCATTATGCATGATATAGATGTGGTAATACAGCAGGATTATAAGTATACACGGTACAGACAAGATTCATAAACTACCACAGAGGAACATAAACGTCAGAATGGCCCCAACTAAGGATGTACCGTCAGTTTTAGTGAACTCTAGTACGTTTTATTCAACGCAAAGCGTTGACTCAAGAGTCCGCCCTAACGAGCATGCAATTAGGCTACCATTTGCTCAAATTAGGTAATGGTGACACCAAAATATAATCGGTTCATCTTGCCAGGTAAGATAAGCATATTACCAAATTTGAGCAAAATACATGGAGGCATTCTGCAGATATCGCCGTAACGAGAATGTGCACAGCCGGACGGACCGACGGACAACCCGAAAACGTAACCCCCCCCCCCCCCGGGCAAAAGTAAACTTGAAGGTCCTCTGTGGTAATTTATGAATCGTGTCAGTACCGTGTATACTTATACTCCTGTGGCCGTATTCACAAAGAATTTGATCAAATCCTGACTCTGATCCTAAAATTACATTGGTGCATTTTTGACATAGGCTTGTACCAGTCCCTGATGCTTGTCACAATTTTCCCATCCTGCGGTCCCACCCAGAAGTGCGATACATTTTCCTTTCCACAAACTTAACTGTATAAAATTATACCAGCTACCATTATAGAGTATACGGTTGTAAAGTACTGTCTTTTTTTTTTTTTAATTTAACTGATCGATACTGCCGCCGTGCCGCTGTCAACGGTGGCAGCCATTGAGTCCTAGTCAGTTTTAGTCCCATTATCATTGTGATAAGGCTCTGCGACAAGTGGTCTTTGATGAATGCTTGGTAATTTTAGCCATTGACCACTCGAGCGAGACAAACCTGAGCGTCTCCCTACGACTGCCGGCACCACGGCTTGTACTTAAAATTTTGTTTTGCAATGAAATTTAATTTTAAATGAAATAGGGGAGAAAGTCCAGTGAAACTTGAGCAAGTCTACTTTTGACCCTGAATACTTAAGCCTTGGCCTTATACATAAATAAAAATTTCCAGGAATAAACAATCTGTATTCTGAAATCTGGGCTACAATACGAACTCTGTTTTTAACATTTTCATTTTACTAAATTAATCTTAGTTTAATCCAGTACTTTATCTTTTAAGCTGGATCAAAATCTGGATCAAATTGAGATTAAGCCATAATCTTGAAATGTTAAGTCATATGCTTTGTACAATAGCCATAAAACAAATTGGTTAACACTAAAATTGTTCATGTGACCCAGGATTAAAGGATGTGGGATCAAAACAATATGATTTTAATTTTGATCCTAAATTATTTACCAGGTCAAATTTCTTCTTGAATGTGGCCACCGTTGTATTATTATATCTGTATCATGTATAATGTGCCATGTCAAATAAATTTGTCTTTAAGTCTGAAACGCGTCACCCACTGCCTCTTGGTACTCGCCCTGTCCGATTTGTTTAGAAGTTTCCTTTAAGAAGGTATTGGTCGTGACTGACAAAATAAATGTGGTGGGGGTGGGGGGGTCCAAGAAAGGTTCCATGGTATCTGAGATCAGAACATCCTGATGTCAGATGCCATTGAGAAATGAGTGGAGATGTTACATGTAGCGCACTTCGTAAATGCTGCTATTTGTTTACAACTCACACCGCATATTTTGCCTCCATAGGGTCCCCCAGATGGCAATACCAACCTAACGAAATTTAGTTTTCCAATTTTGACCACCAGGATGGCGCGACGAGATTAAACGGTATATCGCGGGAAGTGGGACACCACTATCAGCGGGTCATCGACAGTCATATTAAAGTGTACAGATGTGAAGGAAGTGGGGAAGTTTGAACGAGTGATTTTAATCAAATAAAAGCTGTACTGTGCCTTAAATATGCCTCTGTACAATTGCTAGGTACCAGGCTGTAGCGCTGATACGCGCAAATTGTCGAATCTTGACAAATATCCATGGATGTGTGGGATTATGTTCCACAGTTTCACCGTTAAGCTTCCGCTGTGGTCACGATAGCGTGTACATCGTGTCCCACTTGGTAACAGCAGACCAGCGTAATAATGAACTCAGTCACACGCGCGATCGTCACGATAAGGTGACAAAAGGAAGAACTTAAGATTTTGTTAGGGTCCTATTGTTCCCGATGTGCTTCTGATTAATGTCCTCACAAGAAAGCAATACTAGCCAATATCGCGTGCGGGGGGATGCTTGGGAGGCTGCTGCATATTTCACACTGCACCCTTGGTTATTCAAAACTCAAGAGCCTCCTGAGCAAATTAATGTGTCAGTTTTGTGGAGGGATATAACGAATCTGGATTTATTGCTCACTTAGATTATATTGTAATTATGTACATAGGCAAACTATAACGAGAGCGGGTATCTGGGCCCGCACAGAACATGATTTGTGTTGTCCTGTGAGTCTTGTATACATTATTGTGTCTCCGTGTCTGACGAACCCCTAGATTAGACAATGTTTTGTAATATTGGGCAATCCAGTATAAAAAAAAAAAAAAAAAAAAAAGAAAAAAAAAAAAGACCTTTAAACTAAACACACAGAACAGACGGGCGTGTTGTTTGGAGTGATGTACGCGTGAGGTAGATGAAAGGATAAATCTGCGGTATACACTATTATGCAATTTGCCGGGGATAGTGCGCGTGGTCAGCAGAGATACGGCAGTCGCTGGTGTGATTGGCAGAAATTACAATTAAATCAGTCTGCGTGTGCCAGGTACAATTTGAAAAATATATTGATAAACTGCAATACAGCGTAGCAAAATTTATGTAAGCATTTAAATTAAAGTGGTAAGCATGTTTTAGCCATTTAGATATCAACAGATGTTTGAGCGGAATAGTGTTTTGAAGTGTGGTGTGTCCGTGAACACGACCGCAATGGCCGCTGGAATCTGACCGTGACAATATGAGGCAAGCAAATCACCTCATAAACAGTGTTTTTGCCATAGACATGAGGAGTGACGATTACAGATAATTTCACCCCCTGTCATTCCCGCTACATTTGAACAAAACGCTCACATCATGCATGTGACGCGGTGTGCTACAAAACTTAAATGCAAGAGAACTTGGCGCGCATTTCCACGCATTTGTTTGAAGCTGCCGCGCGGTCCACGTGCAAAAAGGACAGCGCACTGACCAAAAGTGGGAGAAGCCGCTCATGATCGTAAGCACCACTGTCCATGCAAATTATAAGTGCGGCACGGGCTTTACAAAATGGGATCATTCAGGAAAGTTACGTGCACGACGTATTTTATCTTGTGTCAAATTATAATTGGCCAATGACAGCCATTTGTTGCAGTGATCACTTCTGTATCATTCATCAACTATTGTTGATTTTTTCAGTGCACAGAGGCCAATAATGACACTAGACTTTTCATTGACTTGAAATTAGAGCTATGAATACGTCATGTTGAAATTGAGAGTGTGGTCTGTTATTCATATTCAAAGGTCAAACCACTCCTCCGTTAATCTTCATATTAAACCTGAACACTTTTGAACTGTTTTGTCAAGTTTTGCTGAGATTTAACTTACAAATTTTGAGATATGATAGATGACACTTTTTTTTACCAAAACAAGTGCCTTTGGCGATTCATAGGGGATGTTGTATTCCCAATGGCAGGGTCTTTCATGGTGAAAGGAAAGCTTGAAAATGCCAAGTGCACGTGTCCCCCTTTTATTGGGACATGCTGTAATATTCAGTCGCCGTTTCCTGTTTGAGTATGTGTGGAAATCTACCAGCCATCTGGGTGCATCAATGCGAGACCAGAGCTCCTGATGGGCTTTGTTATATGCGCTTTGAATGTCAGCACCAACGAATCATGCATAGGAATTTCAAAATTCTAACAACCTCAAGTTAAAGATTTGTAAAATTTGACATCCAATGGTTTGAAACACATTTATACGATTCAGTTATCACAAAAACGTCCTTGCTTGCCAGGTCCTAATTCCAAAACCCCTATCGAGTGTCGCTTCGTAATGTTTCGCAGAAATGACTGGTTCGCATTGTTACGATGGCTGCCACATGACAGCCCGCTAGCGCACGTCTTTCGGTGTTCAAATTTAATTTTCTATCTCTTGGCTATCACGCCCTCTACCTTTTCTGGATGATTAATACTATCAATAATATTAACGTATTCGTGCATATTTCATTTATAGTTCCGAAAATTCTCGAATCACCTCAGTGTGTGTGCGGCCGTCACACTGTTTACGAAGCTATCCTGCTAACTGGAAGTTCAATGATTGACAAGTGGCCGGGTTAAAGGAATGTTACAAAAAGCGATAAAAATGATATAAATTAGTGTTTAAAGCCAGTTTCATGAATATAGTCTGATAGATTAGCCATTTCACTATTTGGTAGGGTGGTCACTTGGTTGTGGGAAATTTTCATTTACTTTCCTCAAGGTCAAATCACTTCGGTATGTGAAGAATGTGGGTCGTCGTCAGACGTGACGCGTGCATGTAAAAAATGATCGATTTTGGGTAGATTTGAAACCTGAAAATATGAAAAACACGCGTAGTCAGTTATATTCGGGGCATGGCATTATGGATTTGGTCATATATAGATAGCAAAGAGTGTTTAGGGACCAGAATATGGGTTCAATATCAGGGGACGTGGCTTCATACTGCCTTAAATACTATTATAGGCAGTGTCACTTCAACTTTACTGTATAGCTTTAAGACTAAATGCATCCAATGAACCAAAGTTACAGGATTGCAATTTATGCAAATTAGGAGAATACACAAAATTTAAATGTTTAATAGCTTCAAAACTATTATATACAAACGTGTCATTTCAACTTTAGTTTAAAGTTTTGAGACCAGATGCATCCAACGAACCATGAACCAAAGTTATAGGATTTTATTTATGCAAAATAGAGGAATACAAAAATTAAAATCTTGAATAGCTTCAAAACTATGATAGACAGAGGTTCCATTTCAACTTTACTTTAAAAGTTTGAGACTAGTTGCACCCAATGAACCAAAGTTGTAAGATTTTGATTTATGCAAATTAGGTAAATACACATAATTTAAATCTTGAATAGCTTCAAAAGTATTATAGATAGAGGTGCCTTTTAAACTTTAATGCATAGGTTTGTGACATAGATGTGTCCAATGATCTATTTACCAAAGTTGTAGGATTTTAATTAATGCAAGTGAGCACCCAAAATCTAAATGTTGAATAACTTCAGAACTCTTACAGATAAAGGAACCCTTCCAACTTCAATTTGTAGGTTTATGCAAAATAGAGGAATACCAAAATTAAAATCTTGAATAGCTTCAAAATTATTATTTACAAAGGTGTCATTTCAACTTTACTTTAAAGTTTTGAGAGTAGATGTATCCAACGAACCATGAAATAAAGTTGTAGGCTTCTAATTTATGCAAATTAGGAGAATACACAAAATCTAAATCTTGAATTACTCCAAAACTACTACAGATAGAGGTACCCTTCCAACTTCAATTTGTAGGTTTGTGACATAACCGCACCTAATAAATCATAAACCAAAGTGGTAGACTTTTAAGTTATGCAAATTAGGCAAATATACAAAATTAATACATTAAATAGCTTCATAATTATTACAGATAGTGCTGTCATTCGAACTTCAGTTTATAAGTTTGTGACATGGTCACATCCAATGAACCAGGAACCAAAGTTGTAGCATTTTAATTTATACAAATTAGATTAATACACAAAATTAACGCAAAATGTAGCATTTCAAACTGTTCTCATTTTGAAGGCATCCAGACAGATTTACTGTGAAGCAAATCTTCTTTGCTACTTATAGTACAAGTAGAGCAAAATAAGCTTTTTTGATTAAAGAAACAACTCAAGAAAGCAAAAAGCTTAGGAAAATTCATTCAGGAAGTGTTAGAAGCTACAAGATGCCAAACATATTTAGAAAATTTCATTTATTTTAATAGGGAAACTGTTCTTTATGGAAGGTTAAATAATGTAACTGGTACAAGTGCCTTGATCATGGTGGAGGCATAGTTCTGTTACATAGCTAGGGAATCAGAGCAGGCCTGCAGTTAATATAGTTAAATATGAATACCCCCTACTGAGCAGTCTGACCTATTTTAGCCCACTTTGGTCACTTAATTCCTTGCAGTGCCTCTCGATTGCAAATGAACCAATCTTCGTTGAAGGGAAGTGACCCCGGCGTATGAACTATAATTTTTCTTTCGCTCTGATTGGTCGAACCTTAACCCTAGCGCCTAACCTATCTTGGATTCACAAGATCGTTGGCGACCAATCAGAGCGAAGATAAAATTGTAACCCGTACGCCCGGGGGGGGGGGCTGGGGTTTTCTTTATCTTTTTCTTTTTCTTTCTTTTTGTTTTTTTTTTTTTGTTTGTTCGTTTGTTTGCTTGTTTGTTTTGTTTTTGTTTGTTTGTTTGTTTGGTTTTTGTTAATGTTTTTGTTTGTTTGTTTTTCTTGATAGTTTTGTTTTGTTTTTGTTTTCGCCCTTCTTACTAATTTTCATTTTCGGTAAACAGTGTCTTTGGTGGTCAGAATCTATAGGTTCGCATCAACCAGAATTTGAGAACACCCACTCTGCTGGTTGCCCCTGTGCCCTGAGATTATTTATTCCTGCAGCTTTAGCTTACAGCGAAGTTCCCTAAAGAGCCCCGAGATAACTCATTGTTACAGTCCAAGCTTCCGATGAAATGCCCTGTAAGGAACCGAGATTACTCATTGTTTCAGCGGAGGCTCACGGCGAAGTGCCCTGCAGAGCCCCGAGATTACTCACTTTGATTGCCTAAGCATACGGCTGAGCGATCAGATTACTCAGTCGCATCTGACGGTGAGGTGCCCGAAATAGGTGTATGGACACTTTTACTATTCTATGCTTTACCAATTATCACACGTGGAGCTACCCTTTTGGTCCAACAAGAATCCTCCTGCATTAATACTGGACATAACAGATCTTTAGTCCTTTCAAGGAGTAGGTAAACAGACGCCTGATACTGCACGGGAAGGTGATATGGGTTAGGGCAAGCCTTTCACCAGCAGTAGATCAGCATCACCAAATCGTTTCACAGACTCCCCTGCACACAAAACGTTTGGCTTCATAAGCACGTGTGCATGTAGGCCTGTGAGAACAAGCATAAAAATACCTGGATATATCGAAGTGAACGTCAGTTACACTAAAGACGTAACCATAATAGTTTTTTTTTTTTTTAATTACATAGATTTGGTGAAATTGTTTACATTGAACGGACAGTTTTAAAAGGGAATAGATCTACCGAGAACACATATGGAAGACCAGTGACTATTGAAGAGAATTTTATGCAAAGGCTGGCTCATCTGAGATGAGCTGCTCAGGTGAAAGTGGCATAGGAGCACAATTATTGAGCAGTAAAACAGATGTAATCTTCTTTAGTCTTCAGAAGACACTTGTCAAGAATTATAGCAATATGTCATGCAAGCCATGTGGAACCCAATGCCGTGTTAACCTATACATGTTCACATAATGCATCAAATTCTGTTTTTAAATAATGTGTCAGCTATAACTATTGTATTATGATTACGTCCTTAAATGAATTGACAGCACACACCAAACTCAAATACTTGTAAAAGAGGCAACAAAATCCCTTCAAAGTTAAGTGTGGTTTTGTTTGTGTACATGTTATCTTTTACTGCATGCAAATGACACTTGAAACTGTAGAGCAAGTGAAACTCAAACAAATAAATAAATACATTATGCATGCAGTGGGTACTTCACATATATATCACTACGAAGGCTAAGTACTCGGGACTGTTAGCATTTTCGAATCATTCCACTTCCGTTTTGGGTCTTTTATAAGGTTTATTGACGTATTTGCACCAAAAATTAGGATTATTAGATTGTTTAATAGAGGATTATGCCTTTCTGAACACCAGAGAAAGTCTATAATGTTAGGACATGTGATGATTTTTCAAATTTATCTTGTGGATTATATGACTAACAACCTATGGATTATTGGAACCCTCTAGAATGGCTGGCTCCACTGCTGCATGGCACGTTGTAAACATGTTTCTGGTTTGCTGTTATCAATGAGACTGAGTAGGTTGGTATCTTCAGTGGGAGCCAATGAACGCTCTGGCTGATAAGCGTCCTTTAGGTTGCAGGACGGGGTCACAGTGACCCAGACCTTTCTTTGCCTGATCAGGTAGATCATGTTCAGGTGTTGATATTAAATACCCAACTATCCGAATTATGGGTGTTGTGATGCCTAAGTATCCTTCGAGTATTTCTCTTTTTGTGCACAGAGACCATGATACACTGGCAAGCTACGAGCAAGTCAGCCAGTTGTGCATTCAAGAAATCAAGTAGTAAGTACAACATAAATGCAACTAAACACACATGGAATAAATCATTCAACAACAACGTACAAGATGAATAAATTTAAATATAGTTGTAAAAATCGCAGTCCAATTTCACTTTGAATAAATGATTCAGGCACTTCAGCTGAGCCGTCATGTTCCATATGGGAATCAGTCATAAAAATAGTGATTCCTCATCACCACTTACTGAAATGCTCCATCAAGAATCGATCAAGCATTTCAGTAACCGCAATTTAATTTCACTTTGAGCCAAACTCCAAGAAGAAATAGTTGAAATAGATGTTACTGACAAAAACGGGAAAAGGGCGACATTGTAACTCATGAGCACAGAGGTTATTTTCAGCTCTATCTTTAGCAAGTTATTACTACTGCTACATTATTATTATTATTATCATCATCATCATCATCATCATCATCATCATCATCATCATCATCATTATTATTATTATGTTGTTGTTGCTGTTGTTGTTAACAACAATAATGATGGCAATGATAATGGCTGCACATCACGAGGTTTTTAAGTAGTTATATGTTTTAATTGATGCATCTTCACATTATTTGAGACATAGGAAGCTAAGCTAGCTTGAAAATGTATCAGCATTTTCCAAATCTACTTCAAATTAATGATTCCATCATACTGATATATATATATATATATATATATATATATATATATATATATATATATATATATATATATATATATATATCCTTATGTCTGTGTGCCAACACAGACATATTGTTTTTCTAGGAATTCTTTCTTTCTTTCTTTCCTTCTTTACAGGCGGATTTGTCCGACATTTCATTTGAAAAGTATTACACGTAGAAACTCCAAACTTGGCACAATTACACTTCTATAGATAAAGTCTCGCCTTTTTATAATGAGAGGTCATGCTTTTCAAAATTATGCAAATGAGGGCTAATTAAAATTTTAAATCTTCAATATCTTATATACTATAGTAGATGTGGTTCCGAGTGTATAGGAGTTCGATCATAGCAAGGTAAAGGTCATCTCAAATATCAAGGTCATGTCAAGGTCAAAGGTCAATTTTAGGCCAAAATATCATTTTTGAGGTCAAGGTTGACTTCAGAACGAGGTCATTTCAAGGTCAATGGTCATTTCAAGGTCAAAAACCACTTTCGATGGTAGCTTTCTTATAGCCATAACTTGGTCATTTTTTATCCAATTTTGATCATGATGGGCTCAAACTGTAGCTATTGTAACACTGCACATTTCTGAAACTTACATGTGAACTCTAAAAGTCAAAGGTCAAGGTCATTTGGACCTTTGAAAGTTTCATCCAGTCATAACTTGGCCAATTTCCACCCAATTTTAATCATGCTGGACTCAAATTGTAGGTATTACAACACTGCACATTTTTATAAGAACATGTAACCTCAAAAGGACAAACGTCAAGGTTATTTGGCCCTGTCAAAGTTTCACCTTGCCATAACTTGGTCGATTTTTATCAAATTTGGTTCATGTTGGGCTTAAATTGTTGATATTTTAACACTATGCAATTGACATGTGACCTGCAAAGGTCAAAGTCATTTGGACTTTGAAATTTTCATCCAGCCATAAGATTAATGTAATGTGAAGTACCAAAGGATAAAAGTTGTAGCATTTAATATTTATATTATATAACTTTTGAAGGCACAAAGACAGATTTGCTCTGAAACAAATCTTCTTTTCTAGTTCTCCCTATACTTCCCGAACAAAGACCCACAGTACCTTATACTTTCTAGGTGCAGATGCAGGGGATGTGGAGGCAGCGCACGCACTACTCCCCATCTCCGCCCCCACCCTAACCCCACCCCACCCCCACCCCACCCCCCAAAAACCAACTTGGTTTGGTCCTTAATGCATCATAAATTTGATAAAAAAAATATACAGAACGCTGTGAATACATGGCCTAAAACAAATAAGGGTAAGAACGGAGTATGATGGAAATGCTTAAGTTCAGCACCTACCCTCCCAGGGGCTTGTCCTCACACACACACACACACACACACACACACACACACACACACACACACACAATCTTTTCCTGTCCCAAGATATATATATATATATATATATATATATATATATATATATATATATATATATATATATATATATATATATCTGCCCTAGTTTCATTAAGTGACACTGTGTGGAGGAGGCTGTACTTACAATATAGCTATTGCCCAATTTATGCAAAATACGCATTTTCTTTTCTTCAAGCTTTTTTAACTAAAATACCCGGATAAGTATATTTTGAGGTACTGTTCTACCTTATTTACATAGGGTCAATGGTCCAAGATGATATTGCCAACAACCTTTGAACCTAATACATTTGCTTGTTGTAATGTTGCATACTCCAGCTGTGCAGGTGGGACCGCTGTTTGTTTACTGTACCTTGCAATGAAAACACGACGATTTGCTTCTCATCTGTTCTCCTGCCCCAGATACCATCCCATCTTTCCGCCACAGCTTACACATGTGTAATCTTGTGGCCACCCAAATGAAATTCAGTATCGGATCAAATACAACACTAACGCAATGAAGCTGTATTAAAAGTCCGCATTACCAAACATATCTAACGCATTAGAAACGCAATCTATGCATTTTAAAATATAGCATTACCATTATATATCTGGTACAACATTTACAAAATATAGCGACAAACAGTTTGTTTTATCTGTTTGTTTTAATTCGGTACGGCTGAATGTTTTCACTTACCCATGCGACTGAATCATATGCTCATTAACATTATTCTTAACTTTACAGAGTACTTTCAAACTTAATTTTAACTCTAAATTATGGTTACAATGAATCATTTATTTTCGTATTGATCTTTATATTTTCAGTCTTAAATAAAGACATTGCAGATTTATTGAAATATGCCTTACCTTAATTGCCGCGTGCATCACACACACACATACACACACAACCTTATATTACAGGAAGTTACTCCCACGGTGTTGGTAATCACTACACACTAAAGAGCATGCATGGCATACTGAAACTACGCCAGAAAGCACGTTGCTGGTGGTGCAGGTTATTTCAGTGCATGAAAAAGAACTAGTTCTGTATATAGGTCCATTAATTACGGGCTTCTATGCCAATGGTTGTGATGCTAAAGCTTTCTAACCGGATCAGACCAGTAGCTGGTTATACGTAACCACTCTCGATTTATTTTTGCTTTATGTCTCCAGATGGGGCTCTACATGTGTAAATATACGCACATTTTTGCATCCAGGGTTGCGATTTTCTTGTGTTTGTGTCCTGGGCGTGCAAATATTCGTGACGTATACTATCAGGTGCTAATAGCATCCGTTACAGCTGCTGGTACCAGACTTCCAAGAACTGAGTACCACATCTGCCGGTTGATCTTACATATGCATACCCAACCCATCTATGTATACCCATCAAAAAGTTATTGCTCTCTATAACCTGGTGAAAAACAATGCTCAATTTGAGGGTTCTTGATCGCGATCCACCACACGGTATCTTATATCATATCATATCCTATTATATTAAGCATTTTTATAGAACAGTGACTAATCTTTGTTGTTTAAAAGATATACAATTAGTTGCCATATATTCACATAGAAAGTGAAACTCCAATGAGCCTATGTGGTCCCTCAAATATAATTTATAAATATTTACACAATACACTGAACAGTCGGATGACAAATCTACCTTCCATTTAGCCAATACATTCAAGAAATAGTTGGGTCCGTTTGGGACAAACTATTAAACACATTAAATAAAGAAAGAGACGAAACACCTCTAATTCGCCAGCTTTTCACTTTTGTTTTTCAGTAAATACAGAACCGTTACCTTTTGCCAGTTAAAGGGAATCTTAGTACATACGATTGGGCCTTGAATTATAATTTTAAGATTACAAAGTCCTGTGGTATATCTGTGAATAATAGGTGTTTTGATTGTCTGGTGTTATACGTATGAATATTGAAATTAAAATCACATGCTTCTTGAAAAACAGAAGGAATGAAGTTATGGAGTATCTTAAACATGAGGACAACAATCATATAGTAGTTCGATGTTATGTGTTTGAAAATGTGGTAGCCAGCATTACAAATGATTCGTACTAATTTCTTTTTTACTTTGATAATCTAAAATAAATTTGTATCATAATAAGAATGCTGAACTTATTTGTAATACAAATAATTCTAATAGTAACGTTATATAATATAACATAGAGATTCCGTGGTGCTAATATGTGTAATTTCTGTGACTGTCTGCGGAATCTAAAGAGTGTGATATACATATATATATATATTATTAGATATTTTAAAATTGATATTATTAATTCAGAGAGACATCCCGGGACAGGTACCGTATTATTGATACACTTACTAGAAACACGGAAACCACCCCATCTTTTAGCGATAATATCTTCAGCAATGAATACTTTACCTTTTAAGTTATTCGTGGCATGCATGTACGCTCTGCCTATTTCTGATCAGCTCCCTGCATTGCCCTTAAAGCACAATATGGTGGCAAATGACACCTCTGCTGACATCTCTGAGGTACCATTCTAAAAATGCTTTGAATTCTATTTACTTCAACAATTGGGCCAAAGGATTGGAGGGCATGGCTTGTGTGGTTCACTTCTTGGGTGTTGTTACCGGTTTGACCAATGTAGTAGTTCATGTGTTCTGTGACACTTCTTGGGTACTGTGACTGGTTTGACTGATTAATAGTTTGTGTTTTCTGGGTCACTCTTGGGTACTGTGATTGGTTTAACCGATGTAGTAGTTTATGTTTTCCAGTTCCCTTCTTTGTTATGGTATACTTGTTTGAACGATGCAGTAGTTTATGTGTTATGGTTCACTTTTCAGGGTACTGTGACTAGTTTGAGCGATGTAGTAGTCATTGTTTTTATTTCATGGTCACTTTTTGGGCAATGTGACTGGTTTTAACGATCTGGTTGTTAATGTTTGATGGGTCTCTTGCCAGGTACTTTGACTACTTTTAACGATATAGTACTTTATGTTTTCTGGTTCGCTTCTTGGGTACTGTAACTGATTTGAACAATGAAGTAGTTTCTTTTTAAATGTTAGAAGCAAAAGCAAACTTTCGGTAAACTCTTTTCACGTTTGCAATGCAAGTTAATAGGACTGTACAATGTAAAATTTGTAAAGATGATTTAATTTAATGTAAAAAGCAAGTTCAAATGAAATAATCTTTACTATAAATTTGAAAATATTCCAAATTAAGGTTTTTATTTTCCGAATTAAAATGCAACTTTCGTCAATATTCGTAAAACGTGACGAGGACAATAGCATATATATATATATATATATATATATATATATATATATATATATATATATATATATATATATATATATATATATATATATGTGTGTGTGTGTGTGTGTGTGTGTGTGTGTGTGTGTGTGTGTATGTAAGTTAGAGTCGTGTTTTTATGTTACCTTTAAGCATATTGAAGATAATAAAGTTAAATTTCCATCCAAAAGGCACAAAACTAAACTGCCATAACTTTCTTTCTATACCTCTTAGATGCGAAATGTTCAATAACATGTATAGATTAAAGCATCTACATCTAGTATACTTTTAAAGGTATTGAAAATGTTTTTAACGCTTGCGATAAGCATAAATTGGAATATTACAACTTTTATATGATATGCATCCCCTTACAACTTTTATTTGATATTCATGGGATGCACATTGATCAATAACATGTTCTTGGTAGGTGGAATGCTAGCTCTATCTCGATTATGTTTTTGCATAGGTGCAATGTGTAAATTTTGAAACGCCCCTAATTAGTATAATTGCAAATGTTACAACCTTTGCTCAATATTCAGCAAATTCACATTGGTCAACATAATATAAACTGAAGTTGGGATGGCATCTTGTTATACATTTTAAGATAGTCAAGACTGAAAATTTGAAAAGCCCCAAATTAGCATTAAGTAAAATGCCACAATTTGTTCAAGATTTATAAGATGCCAAATGGTCAATAAGAATAACAACATGTGTCGTAGTTTAAATGGAATCTCTATCACTGTTTTGAAGATATTAAAAATTTAAAATTTCAATACCCCTAATTCACATGATTTTCAACCTATTTACTCCTCCCCATTAAAAAAAATCATCCATATGGATCATGTCAAATTTGCAGCTTCTGTGTGCTACGGTGGCCAAGAAAAACTATAGATAAAGTTTGGCTGTAAGGAAAGAAAAATCCTTGAAAAAACAAAATGTCTGTGCTGACTCACAGACAATATGCAGTATTATAGAGATGAGAGATGAATGGGTAACATAACATTATTTTAATGTGCCTTGTGGATCATATAATTTTTTAAATGTAGCTGGACTATCTTAAAAGTAAGAGTAAAAATAAATAAATGATTAAGAAACCGACTGCAGTTGCCAGCCCAGATTCTAATTATCTCAAACGCCACCCCACCGCCACCCCTGACAAAGTCCCTAAAGGTGCAGCTCAACTTTCCTGGGAGTTTCGTGGTGTAACATATTGATCATATCATTCGTGGCGTCCTAGTTTTCACTTAGAATTTGAAAGTACTCCTCCGTTTGACAATGGTTACGTTGTTTTATGATTGTGAAATGTATTTGACCGTGTTTAGGAAATGGTCACCTGGTACTCACGGAACTAAATTGTTCATTCTCGCAGAATACGTGCGGTCAAGCAGAGGAAATGATTTGTAGTTTAACATTTAATATATTATTTTTACACTGTGGTCAACCTTATAATTGTTTTACTGTTGGTTTTCTTCGAAATTGCTAATTCTAGCTATATGCCAATCTGAATGCAAATACATGCAGATATAATTTTGAGGGCAAAACTTCACCTTAACTACCAATAGTTGATGCTTTGACGAGTTTACCAGATAATATTGGCTTGTGATTAGCCCATCAGTTTTGGGTGCGCTCAGACCAAACTAAGGTTTTGGGCCTTTCTCATGGCTTTTCTTTCATCGGTGGAAGGCCACTTATTCTCCTACATTTCTGTACATCCAGCGACTTTAAATATTTATTGTGCGACATCCAAAGTCTGTTTGCTGAATTGTGTATACCAGTCATCCTGGCATAAACACGTAGAACACGTTTGCGGGACTGCATTATGTTTCAACAGCTAAGCAATTAAGTCGGAGCCAGAGAGATATAATCAATTGCCCATGCTTATATAAGTAAGAAGCATTCTAATATCTACGCACCGGCACGGACCACGACAGCAGATTTATGGAAAGCGTTCATATTTATTTCATTTTTCGTGCACATGTGCGATGCTATCACTGTAAGGGGGAAACGATAAAGAGGAATTACACATGCATTTTCCGGGGATACTATCACATGTGTGGTAGAAACGTACTGCTTCATTTTATATATGTTTACATTTTCCTGCGTCATGAAACGATTTTTTGGTGTTTTCAAAACAAATGTTCTCATAAATGTATGAGAAAAACCGCATTGAGATAATATGCCAGAGTCCCTGCCTAGTATCACGAGAAAGGATCTACGTTCCTGAAGCCCAAAGGTGCGTCAACAAAACCAGTTGACCTTATTGCTGGAAAGGGTTGATAAGTATCAAATGTTTACACGGTAAATCAAAGTAGCATAAATACATTCAACAGATCCGTCCATGTTTCACCTAAAAAGATACATGCTTCTTTAGTCCGCCCAAACAACTGATTCTTAAGAGATCATTATTCTATAATGTGAATAATGCAAATACATATGAAATAAACCAAATTGTCGTAATATTCCGCTTGAACACTATAAAGTCCAACATTCGTTATCTCAAAGCCCATGTAAACTGTGCCCACCGCAAAATGTTGGTTTATATTATGATGAACAGAACACAGATAGTCTTGGACAGATAAAGCGCCAAACTAGCTTTCATAATGTAACATTCAATTTGGAATCTTCAACGGGAACTGTTAAAATACTCGTGTTGATGACAACACCAAGCAGTATCTCTATCTTGTGACCAACACAGGAGTTGCCCCCCCTCTCTCTCTCTCTCTCTCTCTCTCTCTCTCTCTCTCTCTCTCTCTCTCTCTCTCTCTCTCTCTCTCTCTCTCTCTCTCTCTCTCTCTCTCTCTCTCTCTCTCTCTCTCTCTCTCTCTCTCTCTCTCACACACACACACAGAGGGGTGTCAACTGCATCTCTCTGTCTGTCTCTCTGTCTGTCTGTCTGTCTGTTTCTCTCTCTCTCTTTCTCTCACAGAGGGGTGGCAACTGCATCTCTCTCTCTCTCTCTCTCTCTCTCTCTCTCACACACAGAGGGGTGGCAACTGCATCTCTCTGTCTGTCTGTTTCTCTCTCTGTCTGTCTGTCTCTCTCTCTCTCTCTCTGTCTGTCTGTCTGTCTGTCTCTCTCTCTCTCTTTCTCTCTCTCCCTCCCTCCCTCCTAATATTTCAACATCACGGACCTGGTGTATTGGTGTATCTAGCATTTGCTTAAGAATCATGCCAGGTCAGAAGGTTTTATTAAGGCACACTTAGTAAAATGTTCTTTATTTATTCGCATTTCTCTTGTCAAAAGTGTAGGTGGCGCAATAATCGAAACAGCTTATGTGCTGACGAAGCGTTTACTCCTTCAAATTAGCATGGTGGTATCTGCACCTTGACGGCGATGCAAGGCGTAAAATTATGCAAGCTTTAATTCCCTCGGGAAATCATAGGAGCAGATTCAGTTTGGTCCCAAACAGGAATAACATATGTGGCTCAGGATTAGAGTTAGGCTGTATGCTCCAACATAGATTACAGTTCATGTGTATCAAACTGCATTATAAACTAAACAAAAATGTGGCGACGTAAAATATATATTAACACAATGATACGATCATTGTTCAATGCATATTTCTAAAACAGCTGGGTCTCTATTTGGTTTCCAAATCTCTGCTAAATAGTCTAAATATTAACTTCCACTTCCATTTGTTCAACGTTGCGACTGCTCTGTTACGTCGCAATCGAATTTATAAAACCCTGTCTTACGTAAAACTGACTATAAAAGGAAATTCAACCTTTAAAATTGCTCTGCGCTTAACTCCCATCTTTTTCATAAATGCCGAGCCCGCTCCATCTTGCTGCTGCAACTGTCCGAATGAAGATAGAGGTCGAGGTCACTACCACTTGAATTGTCCCATCTACACGGTTCCAAGACGCGTGAACGCTATTAAGCACGTGCTTCTCTCGGGCATCTTTGAAAGTTTTACATGCCCCAGAAAAGAGCTAAAAGTCAACGGTCAAGGTCAATTTGCCAAAAAAGGGTTTAGAATATGTTTAAAATGCCTGTAAAGTGGTTATATGTATACACAAAACTTCATATTTTGCTGATGATGCAAATACAGGAGGTTTCCATAAGTGTCCAGGTCAACTGTCACAGGGATTTTGAGAATATATTGAATTTGCCCTTTCAGTTGTTTATGAGTATAAGAAACATCATAGTTTCCTGATACAGCAAATAAGTAACGTTACCTCACAGTGTAAAGCATCACTGAATTTTATACAAAATACTATTTAAAAAATGATATTTTGCTGAAGTCGCAAATACATAGTTACCACACAGTGTGAGGCATGTCTGGGAATCAGACGAACAATTATAACAATGTTGACCAACTTTAACATTCAATGCACACACAGGACCTTTTTTACCACCAGAGAAAAACCAGCTACACTATAAGCAGTGGTTCTTACCTTCCTGTTACCCTACATACAGGGACTGTCTTTGTAGTTCCATTGTCCCTCATCCAGCCTAGACCTTTCATTTTCTAACATAATCGTCATGACATCTGATAACCCCTCAGTCGAGATAAAAGCTCAGGCAGAAGTCATAAGCGATTTTTGCCAAGTACGAGATAGCTACTGCAGTTCATGTCTTTTTTCTATAAAAGTAGTGGCCACAATAGGTCTTCTGTGTATAGCTCGATTCTACAGAAGTAGTGGCCACAAAAACTCTTTTGTGTACAGCTTAATTCTTCTACAAAGGTTATGGCTACAATACATCTTCTGTGTACAGGTTTATTCTTCTACAAAAGTAGTGGCCACAATAGCTCTTCTGTGAAAAGCTTAATTTTTCTAGTTTTTTGCGTGTAGCTTAGTCGTTCTTTTGTAGTGTGGTATCAATTTAGAGATACATCTCGTTTGTCAACCGTTTTAAGATCATGTTTTGGTCTTGCACTACATATATTGTTCTTTAATGTGTGTTCTTGGGACAAAAATATAGATACACATGTATATATTGTACATTTTCCCATAAAAAAGTACCAGCAGTAAGTCCAGGAAACTTGGTTTCATTTGAGAAAAAATACAAAGGTGTAACTCTATATGATTAAATCATACTTTGTATTTGCATGTTACAGCAAAGCTTGTATTTGATCAGCACCAATCCCAGGTCCAACTTCTCAGGTCAACACATTCGAGTGAACAAAGTCAAGTCAACCTAATTTTCCAGGACGACCCATTCTGCTGAATATGATTTTCAGGTGAACACATTCAGGGTCAGCATGCTCAGGTCAACACCCACAACAGACAATGATTGTCATGAATCATAATCACTTCATGTCACGTGTGGAAGAATTTCAAATCCTCTTGTTGCATTGTATAACAGCTGATTTACTCGTTAATAGCATCATAGGACACCACCGGACATATGGCATTACATAACCGTCCGCGTGTCCCAACCTGACTGTCTGGAACACGGCTCAGAATATTAACTCTCTGAGTCCCAGCACAAATCTATTTTCAAACCCCATGACACTTCTGCCTCGTCGTTATTTTTAATATAGACATCTAAGGATATATCGTGTTATGTCATGAAGTAGATCGAACATACTACTTATATTTATGTGATTAATATTCTTGACCTATTTTCCTCCAATCATGATCGACCGACTCTTAAAAAACATAGATTTTATTACACTTCTTAACTTTTTGGACCAATTTCCATTCTATTGAGCTGTACACACCGTTAGCTCATTTTTTTTTATCTAATTCATACTATTCCCAATAAATTTGAAAGTAAAATGATCATGCCTTTTTGATAAAAGTGGTAGTACAAAGGAAACAAGTGTTCCGGGCCACTTTGCACTTATTGATCCCAAAATCCGAAAATTTGATGGGTCTATCTGCAGACTTGTAGCCTCTCCGACGGGGTTGGGGTTGAGCTCCCAAGGAGTCCCAGGACAAAGCGACTGTGCCCCCCCCCCCCCCCATTCTGAGGGGTTCAACAGTCTCTTTGCCTTCCGACTCCTTGAGTGAATGAATGGTCTCTTCACCTGCCAAGTTCTTGCATGCTTAACCCGAAATCCCTGAGAGAGGCCACATCTCGGCAGCTATGATGCGGGCCGGAATGGTCACGTGACGAAAAGAATTGTTTCAGTCAAATGTGGTTTTCAATAAGTTTGATGGTCATGAGACCAAATATAATGCACAATGATATTCACATCTTTTGATTGCTGGACAGAGGTAAAATGTCACCTTACTGTTCTTGTAATCGAACAGCATCTGGATTGGAGATAATGCACTATGTTCAGTATGGTTACACTTACAGTATGACGTATGTTTTAAGGAAATAAAAGCATTCTTTCCCAAACGTCTGGCTTATTGTTCGATGATGTATGTGTGACCAGAGTTGCAAAGTCAGAACCATCAGTTGTGGGGTAATTCATGCTTTTACCCACACCAGAGGCAAGGCAAATTATGAAAAAACCAAAGGGTCGGGGGAGGGCCTTCAATGGCTTTTACCCCTTTTCTAACAGTGGATTATTGGTCAAGGCCAGAAATATATGTGTCCGCATCAATAGTGAGCAAATCCACGCTTTGCGTCAACGTTCCCTTGAACCACCTCTCATAACCACGGCTTTCTTTTTCCAGCTCTGTGTTAAAAGTACCCGAAGTAACCTTCACTAATTTCACTCCCCAGTTGAGTGTCAATTTCCACCCTCTCCACCAACTCTGTCTCTAGAGGCATGACAGCCTCAATCCACGATATATCCTCATTCTCTTCATCGTGAGGCATGTCATCAGGCGGGATTGGATCCAGCATGATAGGAGCCACTGCATGACTGGCTGCCTGTGGTTCTGCCATTGTAGGTGCCACTCTGCACATCGGTCTCATTTGTACTCCTTGTGGCTACTGCTGCTCCTAAGGTGGTGCTGGTGCCAATCGGGATGGGGATTCTGGTTTTGATGGTGGCTAGCCCTTCTGCTGTTGGTCCATCACCATCCCCACCCTCTCCCCACCCCCTCAGTTGAAGGAATACCTTAGTGGACAATCTTGATCAAAGATTTCCATTTCCAGGAGTCAGCCTGTAATGAGTGAACAGCTCGCCACGCAAAATAAAGTCTCTTCAGTTTACAGCTACATTTGTTTCATCGGGATATATTTTGTACATTTAGCTACAGAGATACACACATATCAAGTACAGAGGGGTCAATCGCATGGTATGCACAGTACATGTACTTTACATCACACTTAAAAATGATGAGAACCACCTATGACTGTACTTATAGGACACATTCATATAATTAGCAAGCTCTTGCTGAACTTTTCAGGAGTCACCTTCTGTGTCCAATTATCACCCTCTATCTGCTTATCGTTTGTGTAAGCCTCTTGTAATTGATCCTTGCCTTAAGTGAGGTACTCTCTGTTGCTGATTTTCAACTACTGATGTGGCTGTAACAGTATTCAAGCTGTTATACTCCAGTAATTGGGTTATATTTATCATTACTTGAGTACAGCAAGTAAAATATGGACTAAGAGCAATGTGGTTGTTTTTATGGGTACATATATTAAACAGCAATACCTTCTGAAACTCTGTCGATCAGGTTCTTAAAGGCGAAAAATTACACTGAACTTCAAATTGGAAATGATTACACATATTCTTGTCAAAAGATGTCTTGTAGTTGTTTAATTTTTTCTGCAGAAACAGGAAATAGGATGCCAAATATGCCACTATGTGTCAGCACAAGTTATGTCCAAAGACAGGTATGCACTTGCATGCACTTTCTGTCATGCAGTCCCTGATAATTGAAAACTTGCTGATATGTCTGCAAATTGAGTAATCAATACATCTGGGGCATTCTTGATAAAATTAGGATGCTGAATGTCCCATAATATATCAATATTTAAATATGGAGCATATTGGCAGATGAAACGGTGTGCACTTCCTCTCATACGATCCCCTGATAATTGGAAAACTGGAAAACTTGATCACATGGACACAAACTTTATAACTGATATTTCTCAGCATTATTTCCAGTAAATCCTTTCTGTCTTCTTATTATACAGACTGCATAATCCCTTATATTCCACATTTTTACTTAAGAGAATATTCCATATCTACAGAGTAGAAGAGGTTAACATAGCAATTCAGCAGTGCAAAACATCGCACCGAGTGTCACACTATTACTGCCTTTTTCGATACTGTTCCTTCATAAGATGTAGCTATCATTTTTCCCTGTGGTGAATCAGTCTGAAAATAATGAGAATATTGAGAATGAAATTATCAAAAGATCCAAGTTATGCTTCCCTTGCTCTGTACATTGTGTTGTGATGAGAGCATTTACCTGCCCATAGCAAGCATTGCACACACTTCAATGATGAAAATGTCACATATTTTGAAACATCTATGTGGGAAGATGTCACCTCAAGCAAACGATAGAAATATCAATTTTGGTAATCATGGCCTTGATAAATGGCCTTCAAGCATTGTCAAAATTTAGAATGGCATCCAGCCATGTCTTTTTTTTCATACAAGGTACCCACGTGAACATAAACCAATGAACTGAAGTTGCTATTGACACTTCTATCTATAATGCATTTGAAAATGTCCAACACTTAATGTTGTGAAATGTGCCTAATTGGCAAAAATTCAAATTTTACATCTTTCACTTTCATGTGATTCGCTGAACCAATAGCACAAAACCATGAATATAAGCTCGATTGACACCTCTAAGCAAATCAGCGTGTTTGTCCATAAGGTAAGATATTACTGTTGATCATACACTAATTTCATGACATTCTTTGAGTATTCCAAAGTTTAAATTTTGAATATCTTCAAATCTTTTGCACAGAGAAGTGTAATTCCCACTGCAGTAGACATATTATTCAACATGGTGCATCCGATAAAGGATATAAACTTGTAGCATTTAAAACAGTGCTAGTTAGAAGCATTTCATATTTTAAAACGTGAATAGTATCAAAAGTTCTCCTCATACATACACACAAATCAAGCAGCAGCAGCAGCAGCAGAAGAAGAAGAAAAAGTAGAAGCAGAAGAAGAAGAAGAAGAAGAAGAAGAAGAAGAAGAAGAAGAAGAAGAAGAAGAAGAAGAAGAAGAAGAACAACAACAACAACAACAACAACAAGAAAAAGAAGAAAAAATTTGTCACTGAAGGATTCAGCAAATGACCGAGATGACACAGTTCATTCCAATTTAGCCCGCATCTTTAGACTAGTTCTTCACCTAGCAGTGCCATATGCCAATCTCTGAATGTATTTTATTCGTAGATGCCTACTATCCGAATTCAGTTCAATACTTGAATGCCTCAAAAGGTGTTGACAAGTAATATTGCAAGACGGTATTTGACTGGGCACAGCCCTGTTTCAGTAAGTCCATGGGCCCACAGACCGTCAAGTATGTATAAGGACAAAGTTGAAATCCTTTGCAACATCCAAACTCTGCTTCATAATTACCTGAGTCTTGGTATGTCAGCTATCCTGTTTATAAAAAAAAAGAAGTGTGAAGTATTTTCTCGAATTCTGTGAGCGCTGTGATTTTGCAGGTATGATTTAGGATTATCGTGATTTTATGGCCTTGTAAGTTGTACCTGCCATGCGTATGATATGGCACTAAATACGTTTTTCAGCACACGTTCAACGCACTTGTAACTTAACTTGAACATTGAAAAATTATTAGATGCACAGCTAACTGGTACAGATTATAACATGAATAAGTTCTATGAACTTAATGGACAGTGATGTTTTACTGTACCCTAAATCAAAAATTATTCTGTGTTGTAATGGGCACTGACCATACTCACACTTGAATATATTAGTATGCATAAAGCATTTAGCCTACTTGAAAATGAAATAATTATTATGCAGGCATGACTGATCTATTGTTACCATAACGCACATATTGGACCAGTAAGAACAGTCTACTGGGCTATGGAACTTTCCATCCAGCTTTGAAGTACAATGTACCACTATAGGTGCATGCCTAAGGGCACTTGTGGTCAATTTTTCTAGTCTACTGTTAACATATGATATCACAATACATTTACATGCAAGTATTATTTTGTGGTCATGACCTCATGGTGAGACCATACTTGTACTCTATTGTTACCATATGATAACACAGTACTTGTGTTTTATCTTACATGTAGAATTTTAATCGTCGATCCTACCAAAAAGTTGTCTCAACTTTCATATTATGAGAATATTACACTGTAAGAGGCTGTCTTTGCATGAGGTCTTGGAAATACTGGTGGCTTGTTTGTGCGTGTCGAGTGCTAGAGACAGTGTAAAATTGAGAATCTTCTGTTCAACCTGACGTGGCTCCATTTGACACATTCCGTCTTGTAGAAATACACTCTGGGGTGGAGTACTGTCTGAAACTTACAGTGAGATCTCTTGGATCAAGCTGTTTAAATCATTCTTCAATTTAAACATAGACCTGTGCATAGTGGCAGTCTAGTCTATATCAGTCACATAATTCATCCTCCAGTGGTAGGAATAAAACATTTTTAAACTTTTAGAAATAGACAGTACTAAATGCATTACATTAGCTGTCTTTTATGTGGAGATTTCAATGGAAGAACCCATACTGACTCAGACTTTTGTGCAGAAGAGAACAACCCATTTACTGATTTTTGAGAGAGAGAGAGAGATTGTAAAGTACTCAACACTATCTTTAAAATATACTCCACCTCAGATAAATTTCCTTTCTTAAATAGAATTACATGGCCAAATTACACTCTCGTGGTGTTGGTTCGCCATAGCTATAGGTTATATTTGCCTAAACTGAACTACATTTTTCCATAAAGCAATAAAATCAATTTTGATATCTGGTTTAAATTATCATTTTTACCCAGAATGAGGATGTGTTTTGATTTGTAACATATTTTTAAATAGTAGTCTCCAAATTACTTACTATTTTGGTATGGCATACTTCGTAGTTTTCAAAGAACTATTGATAAATTTATGCACAGAATTGTCCAAACTTTATGATAAAGTACTTTTTGGCATACACTTACGAAGACCTGTAGCAGCAAGAACTATTTATTTCCAATGATCCAACGTATTTCGCTGAAAATACTTCTGATTTAACTCCGATTACTCATTTTTTTATATTCAGAGGGAGGAATGACGAGTTGACACTCCTATGCTGATCTCTTTTTCCAGTCAGCATGTTCCTGACACCAATGTATCCATGCTGCCTTGGGTGCAGGAGTGAGATGGATGCAGATGTCAGGGCAGTATGACCTCAGTTTGACTGACACCAGTCTTCGCTTAATTGTACGCCATGGTGCTGGGTTGTCCCAGGCCTGGCGCCTGGCAAGACCTCTCTGCCAAAAGAAACCAGTGTCTGTTTACGTATTGCACCAGGTAATGGTTGTCCCTCCCATCTCAAAGTCTTGGTCTTCTAGAACGAGCTTTCATCTGGCGTCACCATGTTTCTTAAAAATGGTCCTCCCACCTCTGTACCCCTGACATGGAGCATGGCATTCTTCTGGCAGCCTCACAATGGGAACGACCAGCCTCTAACATGCCAATGACACTGCCTCCATCGAATTCAGATAGCTGTAAGTACCCATGCACCATGGCATGATGGATTCACATTGACCCCTGTGTTGCCAGTAGCCACTTATAAAACCTACAGGCACCCTAATATCAGATATGCTTTTAGCACCTTTGTGGCTATTTTCTTATTTCCAGGATATTTTGTCTTGCTATGACTACTCAGGCATACTCTTAGCTTTCTTGTCCATGTTACATAACAGTCCATGTGATACTCATGTTTCCTACACAAACTAATATTTAAGGCCAATTAAAAAAACGGGAGTGACTGCTGTGTGTGTGTGTGTGTGTGTGTGTTGTTGTTGTTGTTGTTGGGGTTGGGTTTTTTTTTTCTCTCTTTTCTTTTCTTTATTTTTTCTTTTTTTCTTTTTCTTTTTTTTTTTTTTTTTGTTTTGTTTTGGGTTTTTTGTTTTGTTCTTTTGTTTTGGTTTTTTTGTTTGTTTGTTTGTTTTTTGTTTTGCCAGGAGTTAGTAGTCTAACTACCATATCTGTCTATGGCATGTTGTCTTACAATATTGGTGATGCAGTATATATATGCCCCGAATGAAGTCAATACTGGGCAGCATGTGTCAAAATTGTGTGGTCGGAGAGTGAAAGTGCTAAATTTGTTATGGCCCTATAGCACCCTGAAGTAAATTCTATGATTAACCAGTGCATGTGAATCCAGGGGAACAGGCAGTAACCTCTATACAAGAAATGTTATTTCGTGCTGTTAAGTTGACACATGTCAAGCGTAAAGCCCTAGTAAATGAAAAAACTACTGTTCACTAGAGATACCATTAAAATGCTTGTGTAAGCATGGCAACAAAGCTTTATTCCCTGCTTTAAACATTTCATTTAAGATCCTGCCAGGACCTGGAGCCTTTTCTATATTTAATCTGCTCACCAGCATTTTCATCTCAGCTATGGAAATTGAAAAAGTTATTTAATGAATATCTTTCAGTTGTCTGCAATGTAGGCATCTAAGACTGCATTTTCTTCATTGAAGCATTTGTAGGTGCCTTTGGTAGATTCTGAAAATACCCCACCCATTCAGTTAGTGGAATATGAATTAACTTTGGCTTGCTGGTCCATGTCAATAAGTTCATCGAATAGTTTTCAAGGTTGTGAGGGATTTCTATCTCAAATTGTATCTTTACGATAAGGAATGAGTTTTTTGCATTGTCACTTTTTTGTCAGTGAGGCTTTTGTACTGTTTCTTGCAGCAACTAATTTCCATTGCAAATAGGGGCTAAATGGATTGCTGTGCAATTCTGTGCCTGCTTTGCAAAGAAAGCTCCAAGAATAGAATAGAACAGCCCTATTTTACCAGCTTATACAGGAATAGAAAGCGCTTTCCTACCTGTCCTCGAAAATGTGAACTCAGAAACAGAATGTGCAATAAACATTAACAAGACATGTTTGTAAAACGTAGATGCCCCGCGCCCTCATTACCCTTGCCCTCGCTACTCTATTGATAGTGGTAGATGGGGCACTTGTGACCTTACAAAATTAGTGAAGGTTGATCATACATCAATGTCAGAAAACTGTATCAAGGTCACCCATCTTCATTCTCAACCTACTCTTTATAGGGAACCATAAAGCTGTGCAACATAAAAGTCATAGCTCTGAAGTACAAGTTATCATGCAGAAATCATGAAACCATATTAAGTAAAGTGGCTCTGTGACATTTGAAATTTGGTCAAGGTCACCTATCTTGGATTAGCCCCGAATATGGACTATAATCTTGTACAATAGAAAAGTCCTAGGCTCAAAACCTCTTCAGTTATCATGCAGAAACCAAAGTTAAATCAGGTGAATATGTGACCTTGGAATTTAGATCAAGGTCACCAAACTTTACATTTCTTTTAGCCCTTAACAAGGACTATATAGCGGTGCAGTATCCAAGTCCTTGCTCAAAAACTTCTTCAATAACTCTGCAAAAACCACAGGAAATCTACTGTCTCTGTGTGACCCTCAAACTGGGTCAAGGTCACCCATCTACAAACTCAAACTAGCCCTTATAGGCAGCCATAAAGCTTTGCAATATAAAAGAGCTACCTCTAAAAATGCAAGTTATCATGCAGAAACAGTATTCAACCAAATGGTTCTGTGACCTTTGAAATTAGGTCAAGGTCACCCATCTTCAAACTTGACTTAGCCCCAAATACGGGCAATTATCCAGTGCAATATAAAAGTCCTACTTTAAAAACCTCTTCAGTTATCATGTGGAAACCAAAGTTAACTCAGGTACCACTAAGACCTTGGAAATTAAATCAAGGTCACTGAACTTTAAACTTCTTCCAGCCCTTAGCAAGAACTATAGACATGTACAGTATCACAGTCCTAACTTAAAAAACTTCTTGAGTTATTTTGCAGAAACCACAGGAATTCTACAATCTCTCTGTGACCCTGAAAACTGGGTCAAGGTCACCCATCTTCAAACTCAACCGAACCCTTACAGAGAACCATAAAGCTGTGCAATATGAAAGTTCTAGCTCCAAGGTATAAGTTATCATGCAGAAAGCATGAAACCATATTCAGTAAAGTGGCTCTGTGACCTTTAAAATGAGGTCAAGGTCACCCATCTTCAAACTTCGCCTAGCCCCAAATATGGACTATAATCCTGTGGAATATAAAAGTCCTAGCTTAAAAACCTCTTCAGTTATTGTGCGGAAATCAAAGTTGACTTAGGTACCACTGTGACCTTGGAAACTAGGTCAAGGTCACTCATCTTTGCAACTTGCCTAGCTTTTGACTAGAATGATGCACCTGTACAGTATCAAAGTCCTAGCTTAAAAATTTCTTGAGTTATTGTGCGGAAGCCACAGAAATTCTACAATCTCTCTGTGACCCTGAAATCTGGGTCAAGGTCATCTATCTTCACACTCAACCAAGCCCTTACAGAGAACCAAAAAGCTGTGCAATATGAAAGTTCTAGCTCCAAGGTATAAGTTATCATGCAGAAAGCATGAAACCATATTCAGTAAAGTGGCTCTGTGACCTTAAAAATGAGGTCAAGGTCACCTATCTTCAAACTTCGTTTAGCCCCAAATATAGACTATAATCCTGTGCAATATAAAAGTCCTAGCTTAAAAACCTCTTCAGTTATTGTGCAGAAACTGAAGTTGACTCAGATACCACTGTGACCTTGGAAATTAGGTCAAGGTCACCCATCTTCAAACTTTGCTTAGCTTTTAACCAGAATAATAAACTTGTACAGTATCAAAGTCCTAGCTAAAAACCTTCTTGAGTTATTGTGCGGAAACCACGGTCTACCGACCGACAGACCGACCGACCGACCGACATGTGCAACGCTATATGCCCCACCTTCTTCGAAGGGGGGCATAACAAGCAGGTTAGATGGAATTTGGGTCTACTTTTTATGTGGAACAAGGATGCATCCTGACCCCTGTATTGTTTAAATTATTTATATGTGATCTGCTTAAAGCTTTTGAAGATAATCGCAATACAGTCACCTTGCATAACATGAACATTAATTGTTTGTCCTTTGGAGATGATCTCATAATTACATCCACATCTTTAAGGAGATTACAATCTGCCTAACCAAATTCATACTGTAACATGTGAAATCTATTCGTCAATCTGAGTAAAAATAGAGTTATCATTCTTAATTAAAATGGACGTCTACTTAGCAAGTAAAAATTCTATTATGGGGGAACTTGCTAGAAAATGCTATGGGCTCTTGTTACTCGGGTATTATTTTCGCAATAACTGGAAATTTCAAATCAGCGTGTAAGAGATGCTCAGACCAAGGCAGAAAAACCTTAATCAGACTGCAACAACATGACATAAGAAATGGCATGTTCAATGCAAATTATTTCGATCACTTATTAATTATTCTGAAATGTTGGTTTCATACTAGATAACGTACTTAAAATACTCGAATTTTATGGCCTCTGTGACAAATTATGCAATGAAAAAGTTTTGTGCAATTTCAGTTAATTTCTACTGTTTGTGCCTTTAGGGTAGCTTCCAAAAAGGTAAAGTCATTACCAACATAAAAGAGTGAACTAGTAATGTGTAGAGATTTGACTGGAGTTCCAAACTGTGCACATTCAAAACTTAACTGCATTTGGGAATTGATGACCATTTCCTTTTCATTAACAATTTATGTCTACAGCGAGAATTCTGCATAATACATACCCGTGTCCATAATCTCCAGTGAGATATGTATCCACTGCTTCACAAACCCCCATTGGATTGGAGTATCTGCAAATTATGCTCCACAAATTTAGTAGATGAAACACCATTTCCTTGTTGACTGTCCTTTTTTATGTTTGGGGAAGGGAAAAGCTCTACAGCAATGTATCTGACACAATTTTTACTTGCTTAGCCCAGCAATGATTTCACTTTTTAATTCCGCACAATAATGGAGACACTGATATATTACCTCCACTGCTAGGATTATTGAATATATGCCAGGTTCTGAGAAAGCAGAAATTTGAAGCAGCCACACTCCAACTTGGTTAAAGTTACCTTTTTAATTTACTTTATAGTATTGTGTGTTGACTGTTGTTCATGTGACCTAAGGGACTGGGGTATTGAATTAATCACATAGAAACATGAAGTCCTTTGTGTTGGGGAATCAGGCAGTGGCAGACATCCACTTGTTGGTTCTGAAAGCAAAATCTGATTTATTAAGGTCGTTTTTGCTGAGTACTTTTACTTGTGGTGTGGCCTGTTGTACTGGGTTGCCTATGTGACTTGCCCTACCTTGCCACCTGGTCATTGGGCTGTGGCAGTGGGGATTTGACTGTGAAACTACCATAAATTCTCTCTTAAAAGATGCACCCTGACTTTGGGGCTTCTACAAGTTTTTAATCTCTGTCACTTTGTTTGGCAGAAAAACCCTGATAGAAGACACATAGTGACTTCAGGCTGCTAGTTTAAAATCATCAAAACAAAAAGTTCTCACCTGAGTTTCATGCAACTTGCAGATCATTTGTTACATCATTTTATCAATATTACAGAAGCATGTTATTACCTTTTTCTGCCTGTGGTATTTCTATCAATAAAAAGTATGTATGTTAAACATGCAACCCTTCTATCATTACTTGATCTTATAATGTTATGTGTTCTCAGTATGTCTACTCATGAGGCTACCATAATAGCCCATCAGGTCATGGTGCATAGAAAACTCTCTATTAGAAGATGCACCCTGACTTCATCATCTTCAATTTGGAAAAAATACAATGTATTCTAATGCAAGCCATGGCTTCAACCAGAGAATTTACAGTAGTCTACTTATGCAGTCAGGACTAATATTCATGGTTCAGTGGCTGTGTGGTGGGGTAGGGTCTGAAAACACATTCATATGTACTGAAGATCATGATAAATGAATGTCAAATATTCTGCTATATTTGCCACAGCTAGTAGACTGAATGGGACTACCTGGTCTCACACTGTACATGCCACACCACTCTGACCAGGCCAACTCATAGGCACATGATCTCCTGGATTTACAGAGAAGGCCACCAGACCTTTCTGAAGTTTCTGAATAAAAAAAAATCTGTCATGCCACTTATGAAAACAAACCCTGTCCTATCAGAGGATGGTTCTTTCCTCAGGGTGACCATAACAGATTCTGAAGAGTCAGTAAGAGTAGGGGTGGTAATCTGCACATCCCCAGCAACACTGGATACCAATGTGGTTCCTGCCTTCCTTGAGCAGTCAGGTCCAGTGTTGCCTGCTCCCTCTTTCTCTTCACCAGAAAATGACTGATCACTGAAAATTGGGGAAACATGTAGGCTGTCATCTTGTTCCATGGTACCTGGAAAGCATCTATTTTCCAAGCAAATGAGTGTCTGGCTCACATACATCAACGGGGTGTTGTGCCTTGGTACCAACGGTTCTGCACTGCATGATCCCTTTGATTTCCTTATCGCATTGCAAACGCTCCCTTTCAATTTCCAGTCGCTGGCATCCTGCCAATTCTGACCATCCTAATCAGCCTATACATTGAGGTTCCCTGGGAGGTATTCTGCAGTAGGTATGATTTGCTTTGTAAGGCAATATTTCCACAACTCTTGCAATAAGTGCCAATCTGCACTCTGTACTTCTGGTGCTCCCTATCTGCATCAGATAGGCCACTGACAAACAACTGCTGACAGAGTGTGTATGTGGGTCTGATCTGTCACAAGAGACCTCACAGACAGGTACATAGCATTCCCTTATACAGCATTGATGTGCACTTGTCTCCCATCCTAAGTCCATAAACCTGATACTTGGGTTTCCTCAGATACTACTTTCCACCTACATAGGAGGCATTTGTCCAAATTATCATTTCAGGTGGTGGAACAATAAAAACATTCCCATTAATGCATTGCACAGAGACAGGTTGTCCACCTGCCACCTGAGTTCTTTCAGACAACTTGAATCTAAGATTAACTCTGACTCCTGGTTCTTGGTCTCCAGCAGAGCTTTGATCTGGGCCACTTGCATTTGTCTGTAATGCAGACAAGCCAGCTGTATTTCCTGTACAGATGCCATCGGTTTGCTAATCAGCTTTGACAGCTGTCTCATTGACATAAGTTTGTCCTTCATCATCGACTGACAAATGTTAACAATATCCTGTATTCTTTTTGTGGCAGGAAAACTGACATGTCCTTGGAATCTATCACCGAAACCGGGAATTCCAGTTTCTGGCTGGGTTCCAGGATTGACTTTTTCATGTTTGGCACAAAGCCCAAAAAATCCAACAGGAATAACAGGGTATCTCCATTTTGAATCAATGTCTGTCTGCTCTGACTCAGCAGCAACATGTCAACTAGAAAAATATCAATCTCCATTCCAGGCCTTTCAGAAAGGAGACAAGGGGTTTCAATAATTTTGTGAACACCCGTGGTCCCTGAGATAGGTCAAACATAAGGGAAATGAACTAAAATATCTTGCTGTTCCATGTAAATATTATCACACATTCCTCTTTCATCAAGATGTTCTTCAATATAAAACTCCCTTCCATTTTGAAGTGGCAGTATGTCAGAAACTATTCAGTCTACAGGCCTATTTCCTCCATCCTTCTTTGGGACTTGCAACAAATATTGCTCAAGACCTGCGACAAACATATTCTGACCATTGATATTGCCTGTTTTTGTGACATCTCTCCAACCTCCAAATCTATTTTATCCTTCTCTACTTCTGAGAATGAAGTCAAGATGGGCATGCCTACTAAGAGTGGCTCTTCCAAGAACTTCCAATTGATAACCTCTCACTACATGTTAATACAAGCTGATCTTTTTTCCAAGTTTGGAAGGTAACATGTTATTTTGCCTGACAGTGGAAACCCTTGCTTTACAGGGTCAACATTTAATTGTCTGACTATTGGGTAAATGGTAATATTTTCTGTGCTTCCAACAACAGTAATGTCCAGTTTTGATACCACAAAAGTGAACAGGAATTCTGGGAGCATAGAGTTACCTTTACATCTGGAACCAATACAGACTCCCATGGTGTCCATGGCCACACATGCACCACCAACCACCCACCCACCCTCGCTAAATTGCCCAGTGCTCTCTTACATCGGAGGTGCATGTTGGTATTTTCTAAAACCTATTTCTAACTTTGATATTTATAAATTATCAATTATCAGTCATTTATCACTTCCTCAGTGACAAGACCAGTTAATTTTGATGTTAATTGTGACACATTTATATGTGCAAACTTACTGTTCTTTGCTCCCAGAAATGAATATTTTTTCCGACCTCTAGCAGTAGTGAGATATCAGACTATTTGGTACTAGGGGACCCATGTGTGACCACCTTCACCACGTGAGGGTCCCTGATAAGAGAGCTAGTGTCTCTGCTGTTGGAAACGGCCCCTTTCATTTCTCTTGTGGAACTGCAAATTAAAAGAATATTTTGCTTTTTTTCTTGCATTTGGCCATTCTCTCTTACTGCCTACTGAACTTGAGGCCAAATAAGTTTAATTGTGATAACCCTAGAACACACTGATGGTGTTTCTTAACCATGTGTTTAGCTTTTACATTGTCTTCTGCCAGCTTAGACAACAAGGTCACACACCTATGAAAATTTGTAGCCACACCAGCTATGCATTTTACATTCACATGAGAGGGTATTTGGTTAGTCTTTAAGAGGGACTCCTTGAGGGTGGTATATATGTATCTACTTTGAGACTTTAGGTGCTCCTAATTCACTTTACTTGACCCAGCATGCAGATCAAACTACACATAATCAAACACTCATTCCCTGTGTTTGGATCTCCGAATTTCCCAGACACCATCCCCTATCAGGCAGATTTGGTTTCAAGTGGGGTCTGATACCTCTTAAATTTATGTTTGGACTCTGAGGAGGAACCTAAGTCCAAGTCAGACCTTGAACTGCTATCACTACAGCAGCCCAATTTCAGTCTCCAAATCCAAATGCAAATCCAAATGCTCCAAATTATCACTAAGGCGATCCCACTTAGTCCTCTGTGCTTTTTTTCTTATTAGAGGACTACTTGACCTTTGGTATTTTTTACCCTTTAAGACCCTTGACTTTCACCTGAGCGGGTTTACATCCCCTTGTGTGGTGTTGTGTTCTACAGGGCCCCAGACTTCATTACTCACACTTGGAGTTCCCTCCAAAGCATTGGGAGGCTGGGCGGTGTCCCACACTATGTCTTCAAATCACTACCTGCAAAGGAAGCTAAAACAAAAAAGGTTAAAACTAAAGTGGTCTAAATTTTGGGCTATAATTTTGCGACTGTGAATGGTTTGGCTGCTTAGGCTAAATGCGAGAATAGAGTATTACATCTTGGTGGTTTTGTGACATGAAATACAATGTGTTCTTTACTATTATTATCATCATCATCATTTAAATTGTGTCATATTGCATTGGACTTGTATCAGAATCACAGTAAATGGAAGTCGATTTATGTCACTCAACAGGTCTGGAAAGATGTCACATTTGTTGCCTTGACATTGCATTTGACCACCATTTTGATATTCTTTCTGTATGGTATTGTCCGACGGGAAAATGAAAAAGGGAACAACATATGAGAGCTCAACTTTTGGAATGCCAATAACATGGATATGAGGCCACTGCGACCCAGCCTCAATTGAAAATCTATGGTCCGAGTTTTCTTTAAAAAAATTTGTCATAACGCACTCCCAACATTTTCATTTGAAATATGCATTCACAGATTAAATATATTTAAAACATGGTAAAATTATATGAAACTTTTTTTTATTTCAAGGTCATGCCAAGGTCAGAGGTCCAATTATGGATCAGTCACATAGAGGAAGATGCAACTTTTTCTATTGGATATGAAAAAAAACGTGGTAATCAGAAGTGAAAGTTGCAAATAATTACTCTTAGTCATTTCCATAGATCACATGGTGATTTTCCAAAGTTTTATCACGGACAGTAACAGACCCGAAATGAAACTTAAAAGACTCAACAAATCAGACAGCCTTGTCCATAGTTTCTGTCAACTTAACAAGATGGCGCATTCTTTGCCTTTCTCCAACAATACTTTTGTTCCGTAAGTTTACATATACCAATAGATCGCCAGTGGAAAAAGTCCTTTACTTCCATTCTCTTGATCAAACTGTCGATAAATCCCTGCTCCTGTTTACCTTTGCTTTCAGTTTCTTTTGTGTTTCACATTTCGAAAGATCCTTTTTACTAAACGATTTGATAAATACTTCATTGGCTAAGTTTTGCTCCAACTCATGGTTACAATGGAGGTCGAGTGTATTTTATAATTTTCCATACTCATAAATATGACAATGTAGGCCTACGTTCCTCTTTTGCTGTAGTCTCGGCTGACTGACAAGTCAGGAAAATCACAAAGTGACAGGCCTACCATGTCTCCTTTTATCTTTGGCACAAGTGATAAAATTGGGGTTTAAAGCGCATTTGTTTTGGAAAACCTAAAATCTGTAGTTAATGAAGAGTGTTTCAGGGGTTTAGAGGACCCGTTTAATGCCACCAGTAGCCTTTTGTGAGTGAATGTCTGTCTCAAGTCAGGAGTGAAATTTGTTTCCTGACATTGGTATTAGTATTGGAAGATGCATGATGATGTTTTCGTAACTCTTGAGTGTATCACTTTTCTGTCATTGTTCAGTTGAAATTTATGAATATGGGTTGTTTTTTCCTTAACTATTATCTTGAAACAGGATGTTACTGAAGTCCTGGCAATGTTCATTGAGAATATGCACATCATGATGCAATTTATTTACATTAACCAACTCTGAACTAGTAAGAGTGAACTGATACTTTCTCAATAATAATGTTCTTTACACGTGAACCAGTGGTAGTGCAGATTTACTTTCCTACTATATATATATTCTTTGTCAACAAACTTTCAATTCTGCCGTTTGGATCATGAACTGTTGCAAAGTTCATAGACCTGTTAAACAGGCCAACAAGCTGTATGGCTGGGTATTCTTTTTGTCATGTCTGAACTTTTAAAAGAAAATATATGCAAGCATGGACCTATTTTCTTTTTCTTGAATGTAGATGGTTTTTACTGAATCAATGTCCACAGATTTTCTCAGATACTTTTATTTGGAATTCTGTCACTCGTAGCATGATCCTTCGACGTCTTTTGGCTGCTATGAGGCCTTCCATGATGGCAAGTCCTGTAACTATAACATTGAAATTGAGACTACGTTGGAATATATATATATATATATATATATATATATATATATATATATATATATATATATATATATATATATATATATATATATATATATATATATATATATATATATATATATATATATATATGTTAAAAAATCATGTCATTTGTATGCCTTTTTTTCGAAATTGACTTTATGGGACTTTACACTGACATTTTGGTACTTAAATCCCCACGGATAGGCATAATGTCCGAAACATGAAGAAAGCTCAGTGGCAATTCCCCCCATTGGGATTATAAATTTTCAATTTAGACACAATCTTGGGAATAGAGCAGTGACTTGGAGCCATGCCTTGGAATCATTGCGTGGTAAGTCCAAAATAAAAAAAAACTGTGTTTCTGCTAGCAGGCTGAACAAAAATTGGGTCGGTAGGTAAGGGTATCTTTCCCATGGAAAACTATGGAATGGTAGGAGCATAACCCACACAGGCATCGGGTGGAAGAGGGATAGGAAGGGTCAGTCGAGTTGGTAGAAACACAGGTATTTGTTTTTATATAACCGTGTAAAGACAATGCAAATATTAGCTAGATTTATGATCATCATTTAGGCCTACATGCAAATACATTCCAACATAGTACAATGGATCCTTATTACTTTTAAGCTACATGTAGCATGCCATACACAAGTGGCCTGTATATCTGTAGGCATATATATATATATATATATATATATATATATATATATATATATATATATATATATATATATATATTATGGTGCCCTTACCACATAAGAATTCATGTGCTTATTGCTGGGATTAGTCGGAAATAAAGATCCCACAATGTGCACATATGTCACTTTTACTACATCAATAAATAATCAATGTGCAATATCTTTTTTGTTTTGCCAATGGTGACCACTTTGCCTCTCAAGGAGCTCATGAGTCATATGAGTGGCACGGTTGCCTGTTGCATGTATCTCCTAGAGAAGGCTGCTTGGTCAATCTTGGCTATCATTTTGTGAGAGACCACATACCCATGCTGTATAAGGACATCATGTAACAATTTACCCGATATTTTGACGTTGAGTTCTACGCAGTAGGAATGGTGCCTAATATTATTAGAGATTTGAAGGTATTCTACAAGTTTACATATATATCTAGAACACCCAAGCAGAAATTCTGCCAGAGTCAAATTTTAGGGTGGGCCAACTCAAATTCTCATATTTTAAAATAAAAGTCTGGAATTGGGTGAAAATGAAGACATTGTGGGTAATTTGGGTAATATATGCTAAAATTTTAATTTTTGTTGAACTTTTAGGATAGGCAAGAGTACCATTTAGTGTGAAGTTTTTTTTAGGGTATGCCATTTTATCCTATTTTCTCCTCTGGCAGAAACCTTGCCAAGGGACTGCCAAAACTAGGTCTAAATAGGAAAGTGGTCTTAATATGGAATAAAAACATGAAGTAACTATAAGAATGGGTTCAAGAAAAGGTGTTCGTAATAGGACAGCGTCTGTTTACGGAGAGGTATTAGAGAGGGGGATTTCACTTATACATGGATAGGCTTATATTGTTTATCTGCCACATTCACTTCCTTTGCTTTGCGAACTCGTCGCCCGTGCTCGTTTCGCCGTAATCTATTAAACACAGGATTTCCTGGGTCTCCTCAGTCTAATAATCTTTGTACGTCCTTTATAATGTATCTACTAGGGACAAAAGTTATTTTAACAGTGTTCAAATGAGTTTAATACTTATTTAGAAACATCGATTTTATGCGATGGAAAACTAAATAGGCTTTTAACCCCCCCCCGAAGGTAATTAAGATTATCATCGCACATCGATCTTTTGACAGCGCCCCTAACACAGGTCAATGGGAATAGGCTGTAGGCCTTTACTTCAAACTTGGTTGGAAATGCCGTAAAAGGGGTATGAGGGTAAAATACTTACTTTGTACATATTGGAACTTAGGCCTGGTTAGGGCATTCTTTGAGGGATTTAGGCCTAGGCTTTAAGCCAATGGTATACCTGGCATATTTGTTAACATTTGTCAGGGTTTTTTCCGCATTTTTTTTAATGGTTCCTGAGCGATTGAAATAAGCCTCAGTTATTAAAAGAAAAGCTTTGACATTCCACGCAAAACTTTTCTTTCTGCCCAAGCATGTAACTTTCCCAACTTGCGCAATTAAGAACAATATTCGGCTGAGTCCACATTTTACACAAGTATCTATCACTTTTTACCCACCCACAGCATCCGCCACGCCCCCCTCTATTCCTATAACGCCTTTTGCTATAATCAATGGGAACTTGAACCTTGCAGCGTTGGGTAAATTTTGGCTTCAAACGCTTGTCACAAACAAAATAAGAGGCAATGCACAAGAACCAAAACAAAGAGTACGCCTGTGTGTCCTCCGTGATTGACATAGCATGAACCCCGTGCTTTGTGGCGGGAAATCAACATACATGCTTCGTATTATCACAAAGAAAATAACCATATAATACTTATAAATATAACATAATCTTTACATCATATGAATAATAATTAAACTTTTTTAACAAGATATTTGCCTGCATATAGAACATCCTAGTCTGGCGCTGTATATCCTAATCATCTTTACGCTGAGCCGGGGGGGGGGGGGGGGGGGACTCCCTAGATTTTCATGTAGGTAGGTGCTACCCAGGGTTTGAAATACAGACCCAACAAGAGCGACATGAATGAAGAAAAAGGGGGGTCTTTGGGAGAGAACATTGACAAGTGTCAAAAGCATGGAGTCCGGCCTGGGGGGGGGGGGTGCCTCCCAATCCACCACCATTTTAATAAAAAATTACTCGTCGCAAAAAATATCGGCACCAGTTTCAGGAAATTAAAAAGAGGGGTCTTTCAGAGAGAATGTTTTTTGTGAAAAAGGGGTCCTTCACAGACAATGGTCTTGTAAAACAAGGGTCTTTGGGAGCGACTGTAGCTGAAAATAGGGGGACTTTCGGGCGGCACCTGCCCGTATAGCAAGCAAATTACTATATATTTATTAACTATATTTACTAAACAAATGTAAAGACGAAAAGTCTTAAAGGCAGGATCTTGTGTTTCAATGTTTTATTGGCAACAAACAAACACCCTGAAAGGAAAAAAAAATGAATAAAGATATGTTGATCACAGTCTGACATGATGACATGTACCTGAGATATACAATAGAAAGTCATTTCTCAGCCAATAAATAAATAGATGGATAAATAAATAAATAAATAAATAAATAAATAAATAAATAAATAAATAAATTCATCTTGCATACATCTACATTGTACCGTGCCTTTGTCCCATACATCTCACTATCACAAAATCAGCAAGTACACAATCTAAGTTAATCCATGAATTCAGAAATTCACAGCATAGAATAGAATGTACTGTATTCAATTCACCATGACTCAAATTTCAAAGTTCCACTTCATCGTAACTAAATAGCCAATACACTATAGATTACGAAATATTACCAAGTCATCACTATCAAATATCCAGTGTGCAACCAGTTATAAAGTAGCACCATGTATTAAGTTCTACTTAATCACCACAGTGAATACATGTACATAGCACACCAAGACAGGCTTGCAGTGACTCAAAATTAACAATGAAACTATACATGAAATTATGTTAAATCTGTTCACATTTCAACAAGGAGTTCAATTTATGAACATCCATATCAAAATTACAGAAAATAATCCTCACCCTAAGTGTGGGCTGTGGCCCATACCAATACACAAAGTTGTACATAACTGGCCAACTGCTTAGGCTGCATGGTGGACACATAGCACTCCAACACTGCACAACCTAATGAAAATCAATCAGATATTCCTAAATACAAATATAATCCAATTACTCAATTACTATTTCTGGTTAAAGAAAATTATCATACCATCACATAGGTACTGTTACATATTCAACCACAGCTTTATAAATACCCTGTAATATGGGCATATAGCCATCCAATATGGTACTTGTCATGCTACAAATCAGACAAAGGATTTGTGACAGGGCAGACAAAGACCTTACAAAGAAAAACCACCAGAACTTCTTAAGTTTACATTATTCTCAGTTCAAATTCACATTACACAATTCTGCATTCATTTTAGACACATATCTGTTAATATAGCAAGGACTACTTATGCCAAAATTACCTTTTTGGAGCAAGAAACTGCAGCACCACAGACGACCACACCATACCCCAGCAAAATGTCTAGTGTTGTGCCCAGAGACAAAGACAGGAAGTAGGTGTCTGCTGTTTTACCCCAGTTGTGCCAAGGGTACAGACACCATTGTGTTCCCCTGCAAAATGCTCACATAGAGCACTAATGTGTTGCTCTGCAAATGCTTGCATTAGGAACAACAATGTGTTACCCTGCAATGACACTTTCAACATATCACCAACTCCACCAATATACATGCACATAAAATTACAACATCTCACACTCTCCCCTGCTCCAAGTTTGGCATCCCTGCAAACATACATCGATACATCATACCCAATGTAAAGAACATTTCACGATAATCTATGAAATAAACTGTGACATGCCCTGTAAATGCTAAAGAACAACAATGTATCGGCAAAAGACAGGAACCTATGTTCAAGCAACCATAAGAAAAAAAGATACTCAGTTCCTGTGCTCACATTTTGTTTTGATTCAACATTAATTGTAACATAAGAACATGTGCTTGGCTAATATTTGCCAACACATCTGAAGAACAGCTTGTTCCTTGTGTTACGATTTGAGCGGTACTTTCTTGCTCAAGAGCAGATCTAGGTAAGTTATGTGGATTTGAATGTTGACCTGCAGTAACTCTTTCTGACCTCCTGGGACCTTCACATGCCTCAATTGTGGGACAGTCTACATATTCGGGTTCACGTGAACTACCATGGGAACTCACTGCATTGTCTAGAGAGCCAGGTGAAGGACTTACACTGTTATTAGTGCTAAAAACAGCTTCTCTGACACTCTCTGTCACCATGACATTAGGGCCCTCCCCTGCTTTGTCCAAAGCAGTGGCTACAGATGTCCTAGATTCAGTACTCTCTGTTTCAGTAGAAACAGCAGCTAGACCTGCCTCAACTTCTATTCTCTCTGTTTCAGTAGAAACAGCAGATGTATCTGCAGAAGAATTCAGGCTTTCTGATGTATCAGCACTTTGTCTGACAGAATTCAGATCCAGAACTAAATCACAATCACTGAAATCATCTGCCAAAGGTATGTCACTAGTCTGCGACAGAGTTGAATCAACATTCACAGAATGCACTGATGGATTTTCATGAGATTCCTCAGGAACCAAGCAACGAGAATCTCGTATTTCATTCCTATGGAGAGTACGTATGCTACCATTTCCCTCAAGAGGTTCTAGGACATAAACGTTTCCTTCAGGATCTGGTTTACCAATAATCTTGTATGGCGTTGAATTCCATACATCTTGGATTTTGTGTCGCCCTTTCATGCCACGGTTCCTGCAAAAGACCCTTGCTCCTAATGGCAAGGAAGCACTTTTAGAATCAGAGACCTGCCTAGCCTGGCGTTTCTTGGCCTCTTGATCCATGGTTTGTTTGGCATCAGTGTAGGCATTTTGTAATCTCTCACAATGTTCTGTTAGCCAATCATCCACATTTCCACCTGTGTCATCATCTTGCAAACCAAGAATATGATCAACGGGTAGAGTGGGCTCCCGACCAAAGAACAAATAATATGGAGCATACCCCGTTGATGAATGTGGGGTACAATTATATGAATAAACCAGTTCCGGAAGATATTCAGGCCATTTTCTCTTCCTTTCCGGGGGCAATGTTCGCAAACGATCATGCAGTGTCCTATTGAATCGTTCGCACTGCCCATTACCCTCCGGATGGTATGGAGTGGTTCTGCTTTGTACTATTCCGTACATGCTACACAGTTCCTGAATGACAGAACTCATGAAGTTGCGGCCCTGATCTGAGTGTAAGCGTTTTGGTACTCCATAACGCACAAACCATTCTGTCACAAGAATTTTAGCAACTGTTCTAGCCTTCTGATCTTTGGCTGGGAAAGCTTGTGTAAATTTTGTAAACACGTCAGTAATTACAAGCACATTTTCCAGACCAGCAGAGCTAGGTTCCAAAACTGTGAAGTCCATGGCAACAACTTCCAATGGTTTGCTAGCACCATTGTAGTTTTTACAGACTTGCCAGCTTTTGCCACCAAGCACCTAGCACAACTCCGGCAATACTCATCTATATCACTTGCCATATTAGGCCAATAACAGCGAGATTGGGCCAACTGCAAAGTCTTTGCTGTTGCTTGGTGGCCAGCACTATCATGAAGTGCCTCAAGGATTTGCTTCCTTAAAGCTGTGGGAATGATCAGTTGCTTCACATTCAAACCAGACTGTTGAACAGTCCTATAAAGAATTCCCTCATTATCCTGAGTTAACCTGTTCCAACCATTGAGCAACCTACGAGATGCTTTGGAGAGCTGCATAAGTTCTTTCAAAGGTGGTGGTTTGCCCTTAGCAAAACATTGGAAAATAGGGAACAGATCTGGATCTGCATTTTGGAGTTTTCTCAACTCATGCCGAGGAAATGATGGCAAGGTAGATATGCTCAGCTTTCCAGTACTACTGGAGCGTGTTTGCACCTCCTCCAGCCAGACCTTTAGAGTGCTCCCTCTGAACTGCTCAACCAGAGTATCAGGGACAGGGACACCGATAACATGGTTGCTATCATCCAGAACTTGCATGAATATACCCTCAAATCTAATGCTACTAGGTTCTGGACCATGGAAAGACTTTCTGCTGAGTGCATCTGCATTTCTATTGGCTCTACCTGGTTTAAACTGAAAAGTAAAATCAAAAGGAGCCAATTCTGCAACCCACCTCAATTCAGTAGCACCAAGTTTGGATGAAGATTTCACATAGGTCAAGGGGTTGTTATCAGTGTAAACGGTAAACTTTGACCCTAGCAAATAATCACGATACTTCTCCGTGATGGCCCATTTCAAGCCAAGAAGCTCTAATTTCATGCTTGAATAATTTTGCATGGTTTTCTCATTAGAACGCAAACTCCTGCTTGCATAGCTAATCACAACTGGTCCTTTCTCTTGTACTTGAGACAGTACAGCAGCTAAACCTTCCATGCTAGAATCAACTTCCAGAACAAAGGGTAAAGAGAAATTTGGAAAGCCAAGGATTGGTGCAGTGGTCAACTTCTCCTTCAGTTTGAGAAAGGCCTGTTCACACCTTTCATCCCAAACTTCTGAGAGAGGTTGTTTCAGCAGCTGCTGAGCACTACTTTTCTTTTGCTTTCCAAGACATTGACCACCTGTTAAAGCAAACAATGGAGCAGCGAGGTTAGAAAACCCAGGCACAAAACGCCGGTAGTAACCAGCTAGGCCTAAAAAACTCCTGAGGTCTTTGACAGTCTGAGGAGTGGGCCATTCACTGACAGCTCTGACCTTCTCTTTATCTGGTTCCACACCAGCCTCAGAGACTGTGTGACCAAGATATTTAACCTTGTCTTTGAAAAGATGGCACTTTTCAGGTTTGATCTTCAGGTTATTGACAGACAACCTTCCCAGAACCAATTTTAGCCTATCTAAGGTCTGCTCAAAAGTACTTCCAAAAATGCAAATATCATCTAAATAAATCAACATTGTTTGAAAGTTTTGGTCTCCAAAAATTTTGTCCATAAGCCTCATGAACGTTGCAGGCGCTGAACAAAGACCAAAAGGCATGCGCAAATATTCATATAATCCACCTGTTCCCACCCGGAACGCAGTCTTTTCAATATCCTCCTGTGCTACTGGAATCTGGTAATAACCCGATGCCAGGTCCAAACAACAAAAGAAACGTGCACCAGAGAGTGCATCCAGTGCCTCTTCTATTCGCGGTAGGGGATAGGCATCTTTGCAAGTTTTGGCATTTAAGGCTCTGTAGTCAATACAAAGTCTTAATTTGCCATCCCTTTTCCGCACCAATACCACAGGAGAGGCATATGGACTGCAGGACTCCTGTATTATGCCACGCTGGAGAGAATGCTCTAAATATTCCCTCACCTCTGGCCACTGGTTTGGAGGAATGCGTCTATGTGGAATCTTGATAGGAATGTCATCAGTGGTACGGATCTTATGTGTAACCTTGTCACAAAGACCTATATCATCTTCATTTTGACTGAAAATATGGTAATACTGACAAAGAGCTTCCTTCAGTTGTGCCATTTGTTCTGAAGAAAGAATATTGCCAATGCTGAGCCTACCAATAAGCTCTGAAAGCTGATCAGAAGTTGGCTGTACAGATGAAACTTCTTGAATAAAAACTGTATCTTGCTCAATATCAGACACATGAACCTGTGTTTCCATAGATCCCTCTGAGAGTGTCCCAATTGCTGCTCTAGGGGAAATATACAAATCTTCGCTGCTAAAATTTGCAACTTGCAATGGAATTCTACCTGAAGAATCAACTTCAATCAAAGATCGACCCACTGCAAATCCTCTCGGACCTGTGAAAGAAACTGCTTCCTCCACTACAGCACAATAGGACTCTCCTTTCTGAGCAGGTTTCACAGTGCCTTCAATGACTTTTAGAGAACGAGCAGGGATCAGCACCGGTTGCTTGCTTGCAACTCGTATTCTTCCAACAGAATGTGTTTCAGAGTTGCACACTCGAGTTTCACTGTAAAGTGCTAAAATAGGTTCAAGTACAGAATTAGAGATGTTGGATTTCTTACACTGCTGTGTGTAGTGTTTCTTGATATCACGTAGTACGTTGGAACCAATGACTACAGGAACTTTAGACTTCCTTTCCCTCATATCCTTGTCAATGGGATCCTTTACTACAAGGAACCCCATTCCTGGATATTCCTCACCAGCCAAAGATAAACAAAGCTCAAGGTACCCAATATAGGGTATGTCAAGACCATAGCTACCCTTGATCTTTATCAATGTTGAAACATCAATCAAGTCTTCTTGAGCAAAACACTCCTCATAGAAAGACTCTGTCACAGTGGAAACTTGTGCACCTGTATCCACGAGACAATGCACCTCCTTTCCACCTAAAGAGACAACAATCACAGGGCACTCCCCTATAGCTTTATTAATTATTGAGCCTTTGTTACAAGACTGGGAGCCTGCCACATGGCTCTCTGCAGCAGGCTTTAAGATTTTAAAGAGTCCTTCCCTTCCTTTTTGGGACAGTCTTTTTTTATGTGATCTGGTGAACCACATGTCCAGCAGCGACGTTTTCCATGTTTTTGGGGTCTTTCACCCAGTCCGTCCAGCCGTTTGAGAATAGCATCTAATACTTCACCTTGTTTACGAACAGTGGCCTCTAGAGAACTTTCAACTGCAGCCTCATGAATAGTAGCCTTGGACTGACCCTTATGTGGCTTTCCTGGGTCTCCACCAAGCCACTGTACACACCTGTCCCTCAAATCAAAGAAGTCCAAGTCAGCATTTTCCACATTTAATCTTCGAAGTTCTCTTTTGAGACCTTCATCACGTACTGCTTCAGCCAGACGGGCTTTCAGCAGAACATTCTTCGAAGATTTGAAAGACGGATCTAATTGTGCAATGCGTTCATAAAGTCTAAGAAGACGTAATGAACATTGCACTAAATCTTCTGTATTCTCTTGCAAAAAAGAATAAAATTTTTGCTGTAATTGAGGCAAGAGATCGCCATCCCCAAAAACTTTGAGTAAAATAGAGAAGATGTCCTCTGGGTTTGACTCTTCTCCTCCACGGCCCAAGATTTCCAGTTTAGCTGTGCTAGCTAAATGTTCTATGATACAAGCAGAAGCTTGCTTTCCTTCCAAATTTCGAGCGGCTAAGTGCCCTCGCATATCTGCAATCCAATCTTCTATGATTGGATCTTCTGGTTTTGTGGGATGTCCCTTAAAGCGCTCCAATTTAGTTGTGGAAACATAAACTGGAAGGGGAGACTGCTTAGCTCCAGTGGAGCTTTCAGTCTTGACTTTTGCATAATCAGCCTGAAGCTGAGTAAACTGAGCCTTCAGCGCATCGAAGTCTGCTTTGCTAACCATACTTACCCAGACTGTAAACCATGGAAGGAACCAGAGGTAGAATACTAGGAATTGCATACTTCAGAAATATAAGCCAGAATGGCACAAGTCGATACTTACCCAAGTCATGATTATACTCCACACTAGCACAAAGTGTTGCAATTTACATAGAGTGCCACAATCTACTGATAACTGCAAAACATGTCAGCAGCCACAGACCATATCAGTAAAATAATCACCCCTAAGAAAATGCAATAGATCTATGCTCAAAGTTGTACGTCAAGTTGAATATTTCCAATCACAGACAAGTATAGCAAATACTATGAGCAATTATCACAAATTGTACCAAACTAAATGGTCCAAATTGTATCATATGTAATGTGCCAGGCACACAAAATGACATGGCATGGTAACAATCACAACTAAATCTCTCAGCATTCAATGCGCACAAAATAATGTGACATAGCAATGACAAGTAACTGTCATGACAACTTCCAATGTATACAAAGTAATATAGCATATATAGTAATCATAAGTACATCTCATGTAAACGTTCAATATAATACATGTGAAAGTGAAAGATGGCTACCACAATACTGCAGGAAATGTTTATTGTTCTTGTACACTCAGATGCAAATAAATGATGTCACAAGTTGCAATATGTGCTCTGATTCAACACACACAAAGTTGCATGAACTTCTCATCAATGCTGCCTGAGTCGATTATATGCACATCCCTTGAAAAAGGAAACATAAACCTCCAGTCAAACACAGGTACCATGTAGACTTGAACCACCAGGCAAACAGAAGAGTTCTCAGCCAAGAACTTAGGTGTAACCAAACAACAGGAAATGTACCACAAAGTCGACTGGTAGCTCCAATGTGTAACACATGGATACTGCTTAGGGGTTGCCAATTTGTCCTGTGCACCTAATGACCTGGGGTAGTGCACTCATTGACCCTGCTCGCAGCGCCACAAATGTAAAGACGAAAAGTCTTAAAGGCAGGATCTTGTGTTTCAATGTTTTATTGGCAACAAACAAACACCCTGAAAGGAAAAAAAAATGAATAAAGATATGTTGATCACAGTCTGACATGATGACATGTACCTGAGATATACAATAGAAAGTCATTTCTCAGCCAATAAATAAATAGATGGATAAATAAATAAATAAATAAATAAATAAATAAATAAATAAATTCATCTTGCATACATCTACATTGTACCGTGCCTTTGTCCCATACATCTCACTATCACAAAATCAGCAAGTACACAATCTAAGTTAATCCATGAATTCAGAAATTCACAGCATAGAATAGAATGTACTGTATTCAATTCACCATGACTCAAATTTCAAAGTTCCACTTCATCGTAACTAAATAGCCAATACACTATAGATTACGAAATATTACCAAGTCATCACTATCAAATATCCAGTGTGCAACCAGTTATAAAGTAGCACCATGTATTAAGTTCTACTTAATCACCACAGTGAATACATGTACATAGCACACCAAGACAGGCTTGCAGTGACTCAAAATTAACAATGAAACTATACATGAAATTATGTTAAATCTGTTCACATTTCAACAAGGAGTTCAATTTATGAACATCCATATCAAAATTACAGAAAATAATCCTCACCCTAAGTGTGGGCTGTGGCCCATACCAATACACAAAGTTGTACATAACTGGCCAACTGCCTAGGCTGCATGGTGGACACATAGCACTCCAACACTGCACAACCTAATGAAAATCAATCAGATATTCCTAAATACAAATATAATCCAATTACTCAATTACTATTTCTGGTTAAAGAAAATTATCATACCATCACATAGGTACTGTTACATATTCAACCACAGCTTTATAAATACCCTGTAATATGGGCATATAGCCATCCAATATGGTACTTGTCATGCTACAAATCAGACAAAGGATTTGTGACAGGGCAGACAAAGACCTTACAAAGAAAAACCACCAGAACTTCTTAAGTTTACATTATTCTCAGTTCAAATTCACATTACACAATTCTGCATTCATTTTAGACACATATCTGTTAATATAGCAAGGACTACTTATGCCAAAATTACCTTTTTGGAGCAAGAAACTGCAGCACCACAGACGACCACACCATACCCCAGCAAAATGTCTAGTGTTGTGCCCAGAGACAAAGACAGGAAGTAGGTGTCTGCTGTTTTACCCCAGTTGTGCCAAGGGTACAGACACCATTGTGTTCCCCTGCAAAATGCTCACATAGAGCACTAATGTGTTGCTCTGCAAATGCTTGCATTAGGAACAACAATGTGTTACCCTGCAATGACACTTTCAACATATCACCAAGTCAACCAATATACATGCACATAAAATTACAACATCTCACACTAGTTCATCTAAATTGGGTGCAGACCACAATTAGCTGGTGGCTTGGCAGGATACATATAGGTGTGGATATGAAGAAATAACAATAAGAAACACTACTTTTTCAGAATGTCACTTGATTTTTGCAGAATCCAAAGTACACAAGAACTTGTTCTAGCATTACTATATTTTTACATGTATACCTTTATATATCTGAGACAATCACTACATTGGATATAAATACAATACTGCTTAATATATTAGCATGTTTCAACTATATATATACATATATATATATATATATATATTAGAAGAAACATACAGTATTTTGGTTGCGCAAATAAGAATACATGTTTGTGTTGATCATGTTGACAGGACAAGATGCTGTATTATCATATTTTTAGTAATAATAAGCAGAATTGATTGGTTTATTATTCCAAAATATATAACCACACTCAGTGTCTCATGCAGCAAACACATGGTATTTTTATCAAACAGGTGATACGGTACATAGGGAGTACCCCCCCCCCCCCCCCCCGACGCTGAGTACCCGGAACAGAGAAATACACCAAGACTTTTATGTAACTTAGGATTTTGTGATGAAGGTATACTTTAGGAATCTTATACAACTTAAAAGAGCGAGATTGAAATACCATACAATTCCGGTGCAAAATCACAACATTTGTCAATTAGCCATTGCAGCCCTTTAGCTAAAGGACATAAAACAAGCATGTCGTCAGCATTTATAATGTGGTTAATCATAGTGCCAAGTATAGTACAACTTACTTAACTATTCATAAGGATTTTACTCAGATTATCTAGATATAGATTGAAAAGACGAGGACAGATAATACCTCCCTGACGCACACCATTAATGGCATTATTAACAGTAATTGGCACAGAAAAGGGAGCCCCATCTAACACTTAACTTTTGGGTTCAATGCCAAACAGCCAATATCCGAACCATATACCCAGGTACTTGCTTCTCAAAAAAAGTACATAATTATAACATGTGACATCGCTCCCCCCACCCCCACCCACCTACCCCCACCCACCCCCGCCAGCCTGAGCAGGCCTCAGTGAAGGGGAACTTGTAAATGAAGTGACCAAACTGTGCCACATTACTTAGCCTGGAAAAGAAGGCTCATTTCTCGACAACACTGCACTCATAGTTTTTTTTTGGGGGGGGGGGTGTCGGGCAATTTTATGTTGTGTACAGTTTGGTGACGCGGAGGTACTTGTATTTATCAATTTTCCTTTCAAAAAAAAACTGGATGACGTATTATTTGCATTTTGATTGTACATGTGGCCCCGAGAGGGCGCAACGGTACGAATATAGCCTTTGCAGCAAGGACTGCTCCCTCGCAACTTTTCCAGTTCTCGTGATTTAACGTGCACATGGTTTTGTTTTGGCGAACGCGATTTATCAAATCAAACAGCTGAATGGACCATACGCTTATATGTTTATTGTTTTACCTGCAATTTTGATATATATGTACTGATATTTTGATATTTTTTACGTGTAATCTATATGCAATGCCACCTGGGATTGACGCCAGTCATATACTTGAAGAGAGACTGCAGAAATGTGAGCTCCAGTTGAGGGTATGTTGATTGATGAGTGTTGTGACTTCCCTGGACCCTGGCCACCGGGCCTTGGTTCAGCGTGAAAACCGCAGGCATCACCCGAGGGAGAGTTGACACCGGTGTTACCGAATATTTGGACCCCCGGGCCTAAATATTCGCCGAACAGATGGACCCCCGGGGGCCCAAACATTCTGGAATATTTGGGCCCCCCTTTCATACTTGATTAATATTACGCTTCATGAAACATCTTAATAAACCACAGGCACAGTTGTGACATTGTCAATGTCATTGTCATTGACTGTCACTATGTAAGGGATGGTTCAACATTTTCATCATTTTTGAATTAGTAGTTACAGTACGCAAAGGGGGAGGGGTTAAATGGGTCTGTACACTTTCACAGGATAAGGAAAATGATGGTGAATTTTTGGCCTGTTTTGTGCAATTTTGCTATGATTTGGGGGAAAAATCATCATTTTCAAAATACTAATTTGGGGGGAGGGAGGGGGGTCATGCAATTTAGTACCCTAAGTACGAATTCAAAAATGATGATAATGTTGAACTATCCCTAAGTAATTTATTGAAAACCATCAAGGACAAGGTCAATTCTTACCTATTTGTCATTCAAGATAATTAATAGCGAGCGTCATCGAGCTCCTACCATATACACATGTGAATATGGGATATAACAGAACGGTAAATATTATCCAATCGGAAGAGTACTCAGTATCTATCCAATTTGATTTTCTTCGTCACCCTGTACTGTGCATGCGCACATGGGCGCGGCCATTCGGTTTTTTAGGCACCACGGGTAAATTTCGCAGTTTTATTTACACCAAAGTCTCACACTTACCGGCCTTTATGGAATTCATGTCAATAATTCATAACCGGGTTTCAGAAAACGTTGTCGGCAGAGTGTAATGAATGATAATGATTCACCGACTTGCATCGTTACACCTCGATGGAACGTGGACCTGGCAAACACGCTTCTGAGGCTGGAATTGGGTTTCCGTGGAATAGAAAAACTTGACAGGTGTGAGGGTAACCAAAATAATCATCCCAAAGTATGTAGTATTTGTTGCGCATGTTGCGTCTCACCTTGTGACTATTATCTGCACACTGTGCTGTCACCAGGTTTCTTCTCGGTGCCTTCCAGATTGCAACTTCCACTAAGTTTTAGTCACACTTATCCCCCTAGGGGCCCCAAAATGCTATGTTGCCAAAGCCTGCTCTGGTTTTGGTGTTGTCGCGCGACAATCCAACAATCGCTCTCCATACGCACTACTCTGCCACAGCATACGGCACTAGTCCAATGGTGATATAAAAATATTGCGAACAATACTTTAATTTGTGGAACAGTGTCTAACAAAAAGAAAGGCTATAGAGCAGATAATTTCGTTCATTTGTTCAAGGTAGTTCGGTCTCGCCCCTCTAGACTGGTTTAGTAAATGGCCACTAGAGGGACCTAACGACCAGGTGCTATGTACTGCCTGATCCACCGACGTTATTATTGATACTTTGTAATGCTGACGCTCGCATGTTAGGCTATGCCTGCAACATATTACACTCATTCGGAGCCAATAGTTAATGCAATACAATCATTTAGAATAATACTATTTATTAATAGCGAGCTCTTACCATAAACACATGATATGTTTTGATGCATAAAGTGCCTCTGAGGACCATGGCAAGAAATACAAACTCAGTCTTGATGGCACTGTATCTAGGTCTACGTGACCATCAGACCGTGAGATCAGATCTAGATACAAAATCTGCATGAAAAATGCATCAGTACACCATCATCATATCCTATGTGCTACATACAAGATAGACATGTGCAGCATGCATTACATGTACAGAAATAAATTGAAAACAAAAGAAAAAAAAGCCACCAAGGAACGTTATAGTACCAATTGATTTGCTGAATATCACATCACACCCCAGTGTTGGCCCCAGCTTTTCCAGAGGGCAGGCCACCTTTCATCTAGAAGGGCACTTTTGAAGCACACAAGGACATCAAAAAGGGCATCCAACAGTAATGTTCCAAAAAAACAGGATTTTTTGTTGTTTTTATGGAAATACATGTAGTTCTGAATTTGCATCTTATTCTCATGGTCAATTGATAAATTGATACTTTTTTTGCCTATCAGTTTAAATTATATCGAATTTTTATGAGAAAATGAATGTTATTGCCCAGAATATAAAACAAAAACAAAAAAAAAACATAGGAGAAAACGGCAGGGAGCTAAAGAAAAAGGGCAGGGCAAATCTCTCTTCTATTTTAAGCTACAGACAACACTGCACCCTGTCTTGAAATGCATTGCAACAAAAACCTGCTGTCTGTTTGAGTAAATCATCTGATAAACTTAACATAAATAGTATTTTAATGGTAGTTGACAGCAAATGATAGTGTTGAGATTCATTGTTGCACTTTGATGTCAACTGGTCACGCTGATACTCATGCTTTTTGCACCGAAACGTAAAATGTATTTCATCCTCCACTTCAACTAAATTACATTGATTGCACAATCTCTGGTCACTGTTCACCTCTTGGTAACCACCTACCTCTACCTGTAATTTGTGGGCACCTGCTCTAAATTGTGTGAGGACTTTTCTGTGTTTTGGATTACTGATAATGTTCAGATAATCTTCAAAATAAAACTCTGATTTCAGTATTCTATAAAATCTAAATTTGTTCCCCTCAAAGTTCCTACTCTGATTCTTGTTAAGTAGCCCAGACCACGTCCTTATAAATTCACTTTTCATAACTTTAATGACTTCTAAGTTGCAACTATCAAAGGAGCTCTTATATTTAATTAGAATTTTGTTAACATTATGAGCCCATATATTTTTTACAATGACCAATGTTAAAGCTTCAGACATGGCTGCATGGGCCAGAGACTCATCTTGTGCATTCTCTAAAAATAAGTTTAATAATTTGTTGCCAAATATTTATGTACATTGGGAATCTTCTGAGTTCCCCAAACACTGCAGCATTACATGACTTTTGCCCTATTTGTAATATGTGAATACAGGACATAACTCAATATCTTGTCAACAAAGTTGATTTTCTTCCTCACCCCTACTGCACATGGCACAGTTGTTGCCTTTTTTCATGCATCCCGGGTAATTTCCGCAGTTTTATTTACTCTAAAGTCTCAAACTTGCCGGCCTTTATAGAAATTATGTCAATGACCCATAACTGTTCAGAAAATGTCCCTAAAGTATAATAATAAATGATCACGATTCACCAACTCGTAGTGTCGACACCGCGATGGAACATGGGCTTGGCAAACACGCTTCTTTGGCTGGAAAAGGGTTCTTTTTCTTTGCAGGTGTGAGGGTAACCTAAATAAACATCCCAAAGTATGTAACACTTGTTGTGTGATACCTTAATGTCTGCAGTCATCATTAACCAGGTCGCTCCTGGAAGCCTTCCAGATCGCAACTCACACTATGTCCGTCCGAGGCCCCCTAACAGCCATGCTACCAATGGACGCTCAAATTTGGTGTTGTCGCAAGAGAGGCAACAATGACTCTTTGTACTGACTACATTTCTTCCACAGGTTATGACACTATTTCAATGGGGATGTAGAGATCTTGGGTACAGTAGTTAAATTTGTGGAACAGTGTCTAGCAAAAAGAAATGGGTTGGTTCAGCCGCTGGAGGTACTATGGCCTTGTTCCTCCAGACTGGTTTAGTAAAGGGCCTCAAGACCGACCTAGTGACAAGGTGCTACTGCTTGATCCACCAACATTATTATCGAGACTTTGTAATGCTGACGCTCGCATCTTAGGTTATGCCTACAACATATTAGAAACACATAGTCAGATAGAAGTATTACTTTCAAAGTAAATATAAATATATGTACCTAACAACAGCATCACTGACTGGTATTCTATGGTCTTGTAGTATCACTAGCAGCTGGAGATATAAAAGAAAGATACAGTCAGATACAGGTATTACTATCATTACAAATTTGACTAAATATGAATACATGTACATGTACTTAACAACATCACCATTGTCATACAATCTTTGGTTCTGTTTGTAGCATCACTGTCGGCCATACAGCTACATGATGTTAATAGTGCATAATATAGCAAAATTGACTTGTCATGTTACAGTACACTTAATGTAAAATGTGCTGGTCACAATTTTTGTCAGCTCAGTTTGAGAATAGGCTCAGTGAAAAATATAAAAACATAGTCCTGAAAAATTATAAATTTATGCTTCTTATGTCTGGGTGCCAACCCAGACATATTATTTTTGTAGAAGTTCTTTATTCTTTCTTTATTTTTTAATACTTTTCTGCCATATTTTGTGATGCAGTTTTCTCAGCCATTATATACAAGTTACAACATTGAAATTTTACATACTATTAGACCCAAAGCTGAAATTGTGCACCTGGTGTGGATTTATTGATATGTTGTAAATTATTAAAGTTGTGGTTATTGTCTCGCCAGCATTAGCTGTTTGGGAGACTAAGCAGTCACTTTCCGTCCGTCCGTCAGTCCGTCCGTCCATCTGTCAACCAAAAAACTTCGGAGTGGCATTATTTCACTAACTAGATCAGATAGGGCTATCATACTTAGGTGGATGATTGATTGTAATCATCACTAGAGATGTGGGCCATCAATGTTACACTTCATTGATTACTTCATGCTTCATTGAGCATTGGAGAAAAACTTCGGAGTGGCATTATTTCAGTAACTAGACTACATAGGCCTTTCATATTTGGGTACATGATTTAATGTAATCATCCCTAGAGACGAGGGTCATCACTGTCACACTTCATTGATTACTTCATGCATGATTGAGCATTGGAGAAAAACTTTGGAGTGGCATTATTTCAGTAACTAGACTACATAGGCCTTTCATGTTTGGGTGGATGATTTATTGTAATCGTCCCCAGAGACGAGGGTCATAACTGTCACACTTCATTGATTACTTCATGCTTGATTGAGCATTGGAGAAAAACTTCGGAGTGGCATTATTTCAGTAACTACACTACATAGGCCTTTCATATTTGGGTACATGATTTATTGTAATCATCCCTAGAGACGAGGGTCATCACTGTCACACTTCATTGATTACTTCATGCTTGATTGAGCATTGGAGAAAAACTTCGGATGAAATTTCAATGGTTGGGTCAAACATGTTAAATTTCATCAATTACAGGTTACAGGACATAATGGGAAACAAACTTGATTTTGGAGGTTTGCACATGATTCTCTTTGGAGATCTCTTCCAACTCAAGCCAGTGAGAGATCAATGGATATTTGAATGCTGCACCAGTAATGAATATTCACCACTTGCACCAAATATTTGGAAAACAAATTTTCAGTTATATGAACTGCACCAAATTATGAGGCAAAAGAATGATCACACTTTTGCATTAGCATTAAATAGACTACGAGAGGGTGTTCATACTGCTGATGATATTAAACTTATCAAGACAAGAATTATTAGTAATCAGCAAGACATACCACAGAATTCAATTCGCATTGCATATTATAAATCATGTACAACTCATAATGATACTCTCTGGACCAATGCTCAAACCAAAAAAAGCATAGTCCATGCCAAGAATGTTGTTATTGGTGATGTTTCAGAAAGTGTCAAGTCAAAAATTTTAGCACACATTGATCACTCTGAGGACCAGGAAGAGCAAAACAAAAAAATTAAACTGCTGAACAGATTAAAAATTGCAGAAGACCTAAGATATGAGCTAAATGTAAACTTAGATACACAGGATGGCCTTGTAAATGCAGCAGGTGGAATCGTAAAAAAATAGAGTATGATGAGCACCATCAAAGAATACTTACTATATGGATCGAATTTGATGATGCCAATATTGGGAAAGCATTACGGGATCAATATAAACTTATTAACCCAAACTGGTGTCCAATACACAGAATCGTTTTGCCGTATCCATATGGAAAGTACAAAAATGTAAAAATTGCAAGATTGCAATTTCCATTACAACCATCAGCAGCAAAAACAATACACCGTTCACAGGGAAGCACCTTAAAGTCTGTTGCCATTGAACTTCCCAATGAGAGAAGAATTCATACTCATTATGTTGCTTTCAGTAGAGCACAAAAGCTCAATGACATATATATTGTTAAGGATTTTGATGAAACAAAAATTACTGTTTCTGAGAATGTGAAGAAAGAAATGGAGCGACTGCGTCAAGATCCATTAGAACTGTGCTATACACCAATTTATTCACTCCCACCAAATTTCTTTAAGATATATTTCCATAATATACAATCACTGCATCTGCATCATTCAGATATAATTCATGATGAAAATATACTGGCTTCAGATCTTCTCATGTTTGTAGAATCAAAACTTTGTTCACTGGATGATGATGATGAATATGAAATTCCATCATTCCAATTACATCGTAATGACCACAATGTGCACAGATCGCCATATGGTACAGCAATATATTCAAAAGCTGAACATCTCCACACATTTATTGCCAATTTTAAACAAGTTGAGATACAAGTGGCGCTATACAAATATTGCCAGATGGATCTTCAGGTTGTATGTGTTTACTGTCGTCCACGTAAGCAAATCTCTTCAATAAAAGCAGCCATCATCAACTTGTATCGTGCACATGAAGTAAAGCAATCTAGACCAACAATCATCATGGGAGACTTTAACATTGACTGTCTTCATGATTCTTCAAGCTACAAGTCACTTTTAGCCTTAATGGGTCAATTTGGTCTTCATCAGATTATACATGAACCAACGACTGATAAAAACACAGCTATAGACTTAGTGTTTACTAATGTGTGTGATAGATTATTGAAATTTGGTACATTAGAATCAATATTCAGTTACCATAAGCCCCTTTGGGTCGCGGTTTCAATACTTTAATACCCGAGTGTCTCTGGATCTCCTTGCAAATATACAGACAGGTACGTCAAGCTCTGAGTATTTTGAACACATTATATACATCATTGACCATTTTGATTCAGAAAAGGGTGGGGAAGCGATATATTCTCAACAAATAGATTGTTATTCATTTCACATATTCAGCAACTTTACCAAATACAGTGGTACCTGTCTTGATAACCCCTCCAGTGACACAATTTTTTAGCTCAGCTGACTTGTCAGTCAGCTGAGCTTATCTTATGGTCCTCCGTCCGTCCGTCCGTCCGTCGTCCGTCAACAATTTACATTTTCGACTTCTTCTCCGAAACTGTCAGCCAGATCCACTTCAAACTTGGTGGGGATGTGCCTTGGGTGGGTCTCTACCAAGTTTGTTCAATTGGTCACGGTCCATTGATTTTTGGATTTTTAATGAATTTTTTTGTTCGTTTTTGGGCAAATCTTAAAAAATCTTCTTCTCTGAAACCGCTCACCCAATTACTTTGATATCACACAGAAACACTCCCTGGGATACCTAGTTCTTAATTTGTTCACCAGGTGGCGCTGCAATTTTTTTCTATTTTTTTATGAATTTTTGTGTGTTATAGCTATTTTCGACTTCTTCTCCAGAACCGTCACTCAGATTAAGCTGAAACGTGGTGGATATGTTCCTTGTAGAAGGGTCAAACAAAATTGTTCACAATGTGAGAATGCTGCAGATTCCTGATTTTTAACGATTTTTTCCATTCGGGTACTTATCGGTTAATGCAGCTTTCCTATTGATTACTATGGAAGTCAATGAGTATTCTAATGCTAATTCACATTTGCGACTTCTTCTCCAAAACCGTCATCCAGATTAACTTCAAACTTGGTGGGGATGTACCTTGGGTGGGTGTCTACCAAGTTTGTTCCAATGGTCATGTTCCAATGAATTTTGGTTTTTTTATGATTTTTTTTTCAAAAAACTTAACAAAAGTTTTAACATGGGAATTTCTTGTAATGGTTATAACTTAAATAATTTTGGTCAGATTTACTTCAAACTAGGTGGGGATGTGCCTTGGGTGGATCTCTACCAAGTTTGTTCAAATGGTCAGGCTCCATTGATTTTTGGAATTTTTATGATTTTTTTTTTCGTTTTTTGGGGGCAAACCTTAAAAACTCTTCACCTGTGAAACTGCTCACCCAGTTGTTTTGATATCGTTCATAGACACTCCCAGGGACACATAGTTCCCAATTTGTTCACCAGGTGGCACTGCAATTTTTTCTAATTTTTTTTTATGAATTTTTTATACCGTTTTGTTATTTTTCACTTGTTCTCAGAACTGTCACTCAGATTAAAGTGAAATGTGATGGATATGTTCTTGTGGAAGGGTCAAACAAAGTTGTTTACTAGGTGGCACTGCTTTAGATTCCTGATTTTTAAGTATTTTCAACTCGGGTACTTTCGATCAATGCAGCTTTCCTATTGATTACTATGTAAGTCAATGGGTATTCTAGTGCTAATTCACAGGACAACTGACACAAAATTTACTGTTTACTTGATAACTTGAGATCTGTTTGGAGTTAGTACTGTGATGTTGCACATGTTAATGTTTTTGTATGAAGGTCATGCTCAGACTGTACAGGAATGACTTTGACCTCATTTCTGGGGTCACAGTGCAACATACATGAATTTTATTCTTCATTATAACTTGAGAACTACTTGAACCTTGATGTTGCACATGTAAGTGTTCTTTTATAATGGTCAGACTTACTCAGAACATGGGTGACCTTGATCCTTTCCCAAGTTCATAGATCTGCAAGTGTGATGAATGTCAAGATCAGCTGAGCATGGGATGTTCACACAGCCCTCTTGTTAAGAACACTGTGCTATCTTTTACATGATATTCTACCAATACAGGCACCACTGCACAAAAATAATCCTCACCCATACAATTACAATGCTGGCGAGACATTCATGCCCCCCCCCCCCCCCCCGGCATAGCTCTGGTTTTTACTTCTTCTCAAAAACCGTCAGGCAGATTCACTTCAAACTTGCTGGAAATGTGCCTTGGGTGGGTCTCTACCAAGTTTGTTCAAATGGTCACGGTCCAGTGATTTTTGGATTTTTAATGAATTTTTTTGGTCCTTTTTGGGTAAATCTTAAAAAATCTTCTTCTCCGAAACCGCTAACCCAATTGCTTTGATATCACACAGGAACACTCCCTGGGACTCCTAGTTCTTAATTTGTTCACCAGGTGGCGCTGCAATTTTTTCCTAATTTTTTATGAATTTTTGTCTGTTATAGCTATTTTCGACTTCTTCTCCAGAACCGTTACTCAGATTAAGCTGAAACATGGTGGATATGTTCCTTGTAGAAGGGTCAAACAAAGTTGTTCACTATGTGGGAATGCTGTGGATTCCTGATTTTTAACGATTTTTTCCATTCGGGTACTTGTCGGTCAATGCAGCTTTCCTATTGATTACTATGGAAGTCAATGGGCATTCTAATGTTAATTCGCATTTTCTACTTCTTCTCCAAAACCGTCATCCAGATTAACTTCAAACTTGGTGCCAATGTACCTTGGGTGAGTTTCTACAAATTTTGTTCAAATGTTCATGCTCCAGTGATTTTTGGATTTTTAATGAATTTTTTTGTTCTTTTTTTTTTGACAAATCTTAAAAAATCTTCTTTTCCGAAACTGCGTACGCAATTGCTTTGATATCGTACATAGACACTCCCGGGGACACCTAGTTCCCAATTTGTTCACCAGGTGGCGCTGCAATTTTTTTAGGAATTTTTTGTATGGTTTTGCTATTTTTCACTTGTCAGAACGGTCCCTCAGATTAAGCTGAAATGTGATGGATATGTTGTTGTGGAAGGGTCAAACAGTTGTTTACTAGGTGGCACTGCTTTGGATTCCTGATTTTTAAGGATTTTCAATTCGGGTACTTATGGTTCAATGCAGCTTTCCTATTGATTACTATGTAAGTCAATGGGCATTCTAATGCTAGTTCACAGGACAACTGACACGAAATTTACTTTTTACGTGATAACTTGAGATCGGTTTTGAGTTAGCTACACATGTTAATTATTCTGTATGAAGGTTATGCTGAGACTACATGAATGAGCTTGACCTCGTTTGTGGGGTCACAGTGCAACATACATGAATTTTACTCTTCATTATAACTTGAGAACTACTTGAACTTTGATGTTGCACATGTAAGTGTTCTTCTATAAAGGTCAGACTTACTCAGAACATGGTGTCCTTGATCCTTTCCCAAGTTCATAGAGCTGCAAGTGTGATGAATGTCAAGATCAGCTGAGGCACGGGCTGTTCACACAGCCCTCTTGTTTTGTTATTTTTTTAAATCCTCTTCAGCTATTGGCTAAAAAAACAATGGTAGTTGTATTAGCCAATCACATTGCATCAATTGACAATACACCTGTTGCCTGGTCACTCTACTACTACTGTTCAGCATATTATACCTGATGACCCATGATTGATGATATCACAAAACTATCTCTGAGGGGGTTTCAAAACAAGCTCCAATTGGCATGGTCCAGACAGATTTGCTTACAAATCAATCCATTCTAGTTTTATATTACTTTTACATGAATAAAGCTCAATTTAAGAAAACAAAAGCTGTCCGTATTCTATTTGAAAAAATAGAGCCTTGGAGGTCGTTGTATTGGTATTATGACCAGGCAATACTAGGTTCCTGTTGGATGGTCTTTGGCTACAGGGTAACATCATCATAGAGCTTGTAACTTAGTTTGAGTGACAATGTTTAAATACATATAACAGGTTTAATTTAACTCAGTTGGTTATCACTCTGACAAGAGGTCAGTCTCTGTTGGCCCCAAAGGACCTCCTCACTCTCTTTTGGCTTAGGGTAACCCTAATGGGCATTTTCCTTAGGGATAAGAACATTTTAAAAGTGCCTCCCAAGCAGATATATCAGTGGAAATAAACTCTGAACTTAAAAGTTTGGCATAAGGCTGAGCAAGGGAGCTCATTTCTACATGACGTTGAGACCGAAGGGCTCAATAGAGTGCAATTGGTGTCTCGCTGTTCAGTCGCAGCTGTCTAGTGTGTTCTAGACGAGGGGGAGTATGGATGTGCTCTAGAATCTGGACTATGTTTTCTGTCTGATTTGTGTTTGACTGATGACATTAGTGAGAAAGTGTGCAGAGTGCATGGCTGTACATTTGTGAACAATAAGTGTAAAGAGATAAACAATGGTAGATTTTGTAAGTATGCTGTGTCTTATGCTGGGTAGTCAAACAAAGCGCAGTTTGTGTACAATGTGTATCCCACAGTGGGTTAAAACATGCTTAAAAGCGTTCTTTTTTTTTCTAAAGAGACTATTTGTATGGGAACTTTTATGCCTGCTTGAAACTTGGACCTTTTTCACTCCATGTATCTTGAACACTTGCAGTTTGTCAAGTTTATAATGAATACAGTGTAAGAAGAGAGAGCTGGTATCTCATTGCAATTTGCTATATACACTAAATGGGTGTCACTGCTACACACTTTAGAATAAATTAACATGGAATGACCTATTTTGTGTGGCAAAATGTATGGAAGAAAGGTAAAACTGCTATACACTCATAAAATATTATCTCCTACACTGGAATATGTTTTTTTTTTTTCTTTCAGAAGAAGGAGGAGCGGGTTGCAGCCCTAGAAACGGAAAATGCCATGCTGTACTTGAAATGTGCCAAGCTTCAGGGAGATGTACAAAGATATAGGGAGCAGAATGCACATTTAGTCCGAATGAACTCGTATTTGGAAAAAGAAGGAGAAAATGTTGGAAATGTCATCAAACATCTTGCATTTAAAATAAAGGTAGGTATAGATATATACTGTAAAGGTTATGTACTTGCTGTAGCAGAATAGAGTACTTACAACTAAATAAAGAGTTTGTATTCCTCCAAAGCTCAGGGTCTTTGTATATTTTCAATGATATCACTTTAGTCTATTAAAAATTCATGTATTTCATGTCAGGAAATAAGGAATTTTAGGAAGGATAACAAGTGAAATGCCATCAAACAGACTTTATTTTGTGTTGAAAAACACAAAACTTGCAGCATTAGAGAAATCTAATTTTGTGTATTTTGTACAAATGGTAGATTTTTTTATATATTTTTTTTTTCAGATGATTTACGTGATATAATGAAGGTATATTACACTCTGTCTGTCATGATTAAAGGAGCTGGTCATGTTAGTATGATCCCAGATCAATGCTTTTAGGTGTGTTGCAACCATATAATGGCAGTATCCTAAGCTTGCCTCTGTCTCCTTTTCCCTCCCTCTCCTCGCTTTCCCTCCCCTCCTCTCTCCTATTTTCTTTTTTCTATCACCGCCCCACTTTTCTTTTCTGTGTATCTTGGTTTGTTTTATTTCAATTGTTAGCTCTTCTGACCTAGGGTTGTAGAGCTTATGCAACCACTCATGTCTGTCCGTTCGTCTGTAAACTTTTGCTCATTAGTCCCCAGTTTTCAAGTTAGCCCAATAAAATTCCATATCTGGAAAAGTAATTAGATTAGACTTGCCAAATTTGTAGGATATGAACATGCCAATGCTAGAATGTTATCTGGCTATTTTTGTGAAGGCACCATGGCTGTAAAGTTGAAAGAGATGATTTTGTAATGGCAGGGTTAGCTTGGACATCAATGGCAATGTCACAATAGCACCTGGCTCGTGGGCCTCTTGTATTACCTATTCCGGGTGATCTTGGTCTTCTGTCCCAAGGTCACTGAGGACATGAAGTTAAGGACTCACTCATTGTTGTCTTGGCCCATGCAACAATATCCATCACCTGAATTGCGTAAATAAGCTATGATTACATGTGGAGCAAAGTGCCATCTGATGGACAAATCAGACACGAAAGTCACATTAGCTTTATATGTTCAGAAGCCACTTGAAGACTCAAAACTTTGAGATGTAGGTACAATATAGCCACAGTGCCAGCAGAGCATCAGGCACATGGGCCTCTTGTTTCAATTTGACATTGTACTGCCTCATTTTTTCAAACTTAGCTATCACCCAGTAGGTGTGTTTTATGCAATAAAATAACCAAAATATTTGAAAGGACAGAAAAAACATCTTTAGCTCCAAATCTCAGGATTTTTATTTGAAATTAGTAAAGATATAGAAGTTTTGGCAGTCAAAATATGCAAGTGTGCATTCTGTAAAAGAACATCAAAGAAGATCCTCATGAAGCAAGGAGGGTCCCCCCCACCTCCCGAGACCTCCTGTCAGCTCATCCACACTGTGACTTCATGTTGTTATCTCGCATGTACTGGCAGGGAGAAAAAGTGTCTATGGATAAAAATAAGGTAAGCGCATCTCTGTTTTGCATTTGTTCTTGGTATGTACTTCCAGGCACTAGGAGCTGAACTACAACAGTTAAGGGCAGCCTCTGCAGCGCTTCCAACCCAGTTACAGTGGGAGTGTGCCCAGGTTGTCCGCAAATTTGCCAGCAGAGAGAGACCCCTACAGGCTGCAAGTGGAACCACTCTACTAGGTGAAGTTTCTATCTCTGAGTTAAGGGCCTGGTACACTTTTGCAAAAATTTACCATGTTTACACAGAAAATGTGACTTTGCCCCAAACATGCCCTTATATACACTGAACTTCTTATGTGAGATCATATAAACTATACATTTTCTGAAAGTATATATTTAGATTAAGCTATTAATAATTATGAAATCTCTATAGGTGTTAAGAAATTGAATTTTAATTGCTTAGTTAAGAAACATTAATTTCACCTGTTTTTGCAGACAAAAATAACACAAACAATAAAAATGGGAACATTATTTTCTCATGGGAAATGGAACTGTACACTTCTAGCAGTAAAACCTTATTTTAAATTTTGGATAAGGGTTTTAGTTCAAAATTTACAGGATGTGAAAATTAAAGTTAAAATTTCTAAATTAAAAAAGTATATAGCAATAAAATTAAAACTAAGCGCTTTTTCAAAAAATTAAAATACAGATTTGGAAACCATTTTATTTTTGTCTTGCCACTGTAAGCTGTTGGTAAGACTAAGCACTCACTTTCTGTTAGTCCATCTGTCCTTCTGTCTGCGAACAAAAAAACTTTGGAGTGGCATTGTTTCACTAACTACGCTGGGTACAGCTTTCATACTTGCATAAATTATTTATAGTGATGGTCACTACAGATTTGTACCATCACTGTCATACTTCATTAGTTTCATCATGCTTGAATGAGCATTATAGAAAAACTTCAAAGTGGCATTATTTCACTAACTACACTGGGTAGGGCCATCATACTTGGGTAAATGATTGATAGTGATGGTCACTATAGATTTGTACCATCACTGTGATACCTCATTGGTTACATCATGCTTGATTGAGCATTGTAGAAAAACTTCGGAGTGGCATTATTTCACCAGGGATGTAGAAAGAGATGGATATATCACAGGCTCAGGGTGTCCGCAGTAATCCTGTTATGGTCAACCGAGCACGACGACTACTAAGAGACATGAAACACAATATGTGTTCTAATCCCCAGAGTCCTTCTTTGTGATGTTGAAGGAGACATGATTGTAACGGATAGGCTAGCCCCCTTGACCGGTGTCATATTATTCCCATGATTTTTCAAAAGCTTTTGGATGCACATGTAAGTGGTTTCATGATTTGAATCGGAGCAAGACGAACCACAGCAATGCAATTACTATCAAAATCAGACTTTTGAATGAAAGTTAAGACAACTTTCATCCCAACATTTGATAGTTTTATACATTTTTGAACAAATTCATTGATTAATTATCACTATTTTGCTGTCTTGGCTACCAATGGAACTGCAGTGTTTACATTGGTCGAATGAAAGTCTCGCAAATGAAATCAATATTTTCACTGGCCAAAAATGCCCTCCAACGTTATTTTGAATCAATTTGATGCGTGAAGTTGTCTTTTTGTGCAAGAAAATAATGAGTACTGACCTTGACTGGCCAGATATGGTCACTTCACATGAACATTTGCGTGATGGCTTGTAAATATTACGTGTAAGTGGGTTCTTCACCAAGGGGTGATTGCTACATGGAAAGCTTGCTACGATGACGATAACCAGCAAAACAAGAACAAAACAAAAACTCATTTAACCCTCTGGCCACTGCTAACCAGTGATGGTCTCCATATACTGAAACTCTTATTATGAGCCCCTTTATCACTGTTTATAAAATAGGCATCAACATTTAAAGATTTGCAATGATTCCCGAAAAAAAGGTGAAATACAGAGAGCCCAAGGCTATTGTTTGAGTATATAATACATGTGGATTAAAATACAAGGTCACAGACCCCCCCCCCCCCCCCCCAAAAAAAAGGGCTACCATGTTAAGAATTACTGGCATTATGCCCCATGTTCAATCAGGCCTCTTCATCTTTTGCATTTATGTAGGCCATTGATCAATATTGTCTTTCCTAAAAGTTGACAGAATTTATTTTTGTGTAAATTTTGTAACCAATAAAAAGTTTTCCTGGCCTACCTACCCTTTATTTTTAGGCAGTGTACACCTAGCATACATTTTAATTTGTCAAGCATTACATTAAGTTATAGCAGGGTTGTGGAAAGTGATATCCCTGGTTGTAGGGATCTTCAAGCAAGTGTCCCGGCCTGGTAATGTCCTTTCAGCGCTTGCGGAGCACTTAATCCATTGGTCATCAAAGTCAACCCAACACACCCCTGTACAATATAAGGGCCTAGTCCATGGTACATACCCATCTCTTTCCGCATCTGTGATTTCACTAACTATGCTGGGTAGGGGTTTGATACTTGGGTATATGATTTATAGTGCTGATCATTACAGGTTTGTACCATCATGGTCATACCTCATTGGTTACATCATGCTTGAATGAGCATTGTAGAAAAACTTCGGAGTGGCATTATTTCACCAGGGATGTGGAAAGAGATGGATATATCACGGGCTCAGGGTGTCCGCAGTAATCCTGTTGTGCTGCATACATCTCTTTCCACATCCCTGATTTCACTAAGGACACTGGGTAGGGCTTTCATACTTGGGTAAACGATTGATACTGATGGTCACTACAGATTTTTACCATCACTGTCACACTTCATTGGTTTCATCATGCTTGAATGAACATTGTAAGAAAAAAACTCTGCAGTGGCTTGAATTATGCTGGTGAGACATTCATGCCCTCTCCCAGGCGTGGCTCTGGCTTTTAAAAAAATTACATTGCAATAAAATTAGAACTAAGCCCTTTTTCGACAATTTTAAATATGGTTTTGGAAAGGGTTATGTTTTCTTTCAATAGGCACTATAAACAAAGTCTGATGTTAATTTTTTTAAATGCTATTTTTGAATTTTATTTAAAAATTGTAATTAAAATCTAATAACATTAATCGCAATACCAAGATTTATATTCAGTACCAGAATCAAACTTGGTGTTATGTTTTCTTTCAGAAAGTATATACTTTTTAAGGTATTAGATGGTAACCATGGACAGAAATTGAACATTTATACACTGTTCGCAAGAGTCATAAGTATACCACAAGCTTGAACTCAACCATTTAGCAGAAGGCTAACCATAGACGTTTGTGACCTAGGTTGGAGTCTCCGCCTGGGGAATGTATGAAAGGAGTTCCTACCAATCTGACTGTACACAGTGGTTTTCTTCAAGTCCTTCAGTTTCTTCTACCACTCAATAAAGTAGGGAAGTATATCCCAACATCAGTGTCATCAAAAGTGATTAGAATAGACTTGACTTGCTTTGCAATCCATGTAAAACGTACAGTCTATACTTTTTATGCATGATGTAACTTTATACTTTGTAAAATTGCCAGAGATGACAATGACAACACCAGTTGGTACAGTTCTTTTCTGATGTTCATCTTTCAAACTTGTCCTCCACCACCAAAGATGGCATAGGGGAACATTGAAATAGCAGGGATAGGGACAGTCGATCTGTTCATGTGTTGCACCCATTTAGCCCAGTATCTGATGAACTGTTTAAGATAAGATGATGAAATTTTTACCATAGATGTTTCCTATACAGGTCAAGTGCAGTGTCATGTTGACCTTGACTTCTTTTCGAGGTCACATCGTCCCTAAATGTGATATGTCCATACAGACCGATATCTGATGAACCACTTAAGATAGAATGATGCAATTTATACGATAGTGTAGCCTGTGATGGGCATGGGGAGTGTTGAATTTCATGTTGACCATACCTCTTTTCAATGTCATAGAGCCGCTAGACCTGACAATGAAACAACAATCTGTAGGCGTACCTTATATTGTGTTGCTATAAAGGCATGTTTCCCATCATTTGTGTGGTGATCAGAACTTTTTTGTGCAGCATGGCTTGTTTGTTGACCTTGACCTTTTTTGAAGATCACTAATACCGGAAGGTCACACAATCACTAAATGGGACTTTTGAGCATGTACAACCTGTACAGTATTGTACATGCACCATATTAAAGGCATGTGCATTATCACTCATGCATTGATCAGACCTTTTTGTGTAGCTGTTTTCCATTGAATTTTAAAGCTATAGATGCAGTATCGCAGTCTTAACAAAATATGACCTGCTGGGGGAGATAGATTTTTTGGATCATCATACTATTTTTTAGTTCTGCCTCTCTGACCATAGGTCACAGAGCCCATGCAATCACTCATGTTTGTCTGTTTGTCCTTCTGTTGGTCTGTTAACTTTTTCTTGTGAGCATAATGCAGTCCACAGTTTTCAAGACAGAGGCATACAACTTTCAGGACTTATCAAATGTATGGAAATTAGGTTGAGTTTGATATTGGTGGCCCCACCCATAGTATTATGTGATATATCCAAAATCTGAAAATATTGAGAATGTTTTTCTTTTGAAGAGTTTTTTATGAATCATCACAAAACTTTGTAGGAATGTCAATCGGGCAAAAAGGCATTGAAATTCGGTGGTGCCACCTACAGTTTTATGAAAGGTATGGACAAAAAGGTTTTGAAAACACATTAAATTCAATGTTTTGAGAAAGAATAAGCCTAATGATTCCATGTGTTCCATAAATGTGTATCATATGTAGAAGTTTTATGTTGCTTAATATGAATGACCTTGACATACTCTCTCAAGGTCATAGAGGGAATACATTTAAGGAAATTATTTTTTCTTTTTGTGGAAATTACATCAAAGTTTTCACACATGTATCGATGTACCATTACAGAAAAATTATACAGACAAAGTCTATGACATATGGAGACAGGAGTCATGGTGATGGCACTGTAGTGTGAAGTGGAAAGTACATTTTTCTATTTTGATTATGAATTGAGATGCAACTTCTCAATATACTCCAGATATGCATTAGGCAAATGGTCAAATTTTGAATCACCTTAACCTAATAGGAGACATTCATGAATTTAACTACGATCCTGCTCACTTCCTGTGTTGCCGAAGCAACAGGCTGGTGCTTCCACCATGATCAGGGCAGATTTGTATTATACTGTATACTACATAAACATCCTTAAATAACACCTTTTCAACCAAAAGAGAGCCCATTTCTAATCAATTTAGGCATCTTTTATGTTTCAAATATATGTTAATACATTTTCTTCAGATTATTGTGTGTTTCTGTTGTTCATTTTGTTGAGAAAGTACTTTTGACCATGCTTAATACATGGATCTGCCCTAATGCAGGTGGCTCCCTCTTTTGCTCAATAGGTGTTAGAGTAGGACCGCATTTAGATATGAATACATCCTATTAGTGATCCACTGGGGACTATAGGTTTGCACCTTGTCCTTCCGTCCATCCTTCTGTCAAAGCGTATCCAGGCTGTATATGTTATGCATGAAGTACCCAAGTTCTGTTCTGCACTCCTGTCTTAGATATATTCTCTCAGTTTCATTGTAAATGTATTCATCTGGGTTTTTTTTCAGAATTACAGAACACCATTGAGGACTTAAAATATAATTTATGTGAAGCACAAGAGAAGAATTTACAAGAAAAGCAGAAGAGGAAGCAACTACATAATGCCCTGGTTGTAAGTAACAATAAATAAAGATGTGCATCATAACAAAATTGTATTCAACACCCAGATAGCTGCAGACACATATATGTATGCATTTACATGGTTACATAATTTGGTAAGAAATATGCAGACATTTTGCTCATGTGAAGGAGAAGTGCCTTGTATGAAGATGAAAGAAATATTTTCCCTTTCATGCAGGATACATGTTTTGTTCAAATTACTGCAAATTTGTTAACAACATGGCTGACTCAAAGGAGTAAGAAAAGAAAGCTAGAAATGTCTAGAAACTGGAGGATACTTTATAGACACATGTAGATGTGTGGCAGCATTATGTATATTTTTTTATAAGTATATGAAACACATTCAACATTTAAAGAAAAAAAATGCTTTTCAGTCCTGTCACATGGTATTACGTGAGTAATTCGGCCGGCTTCCGGGTAGAAGGATTATAGAGTGCGTATTGGAAATGACCCTTACAGGTACAGGGGCTGTCTCTTACATAATTATGACCACTGTAACATACTGTTTTTCTGAAACTGACAGGTACAGTGTGCAGTATTTATTGACAGGTCAGTTTTCAAGGTACCCAGCGTAGTAACTGACAACACATGGCCACAATGTGAGTTCTTCGTGTCACCGCGCAAGGCGGCGTGACTGCTGTCAGTACTTTGGCTGTAGCAAATGGTAATATCTCAAAATTTTCCCAATGATGACTAGGTTTTCTTGTTCTCATATGTTTACATTTTTTGCGGGTTGAATTTGTAGCGTAATACCACATGTACAAGCATCAACTCCATGCAGGTCTTGTGTTAAAATGAGGCTAATGTTCTATGATGATAGCTACTGCCACCTGGTGGCAGAATTGTCAACTATAGGTAGATTCAAATTTTAAAAATCACTGCTCCTCCATCCAGACCTGCTTCAGAGTTGTCCATACGTTTACATTGTACACACCAAGCTCACTGTGGGATCACAATTTCAGCACATTTAACTGCAACATTCAGCAACATTCTGTATGAACACATTTTACTAGGATTTTTGAAGCAGTCTGTATGAACACATGTAATGGAAATAAATTATATTTCATGTATTATGAAAGGTTGTAAAGAGGAGATAATAGTTCAACGAGGAAAATTGTGCAAGGTACGTGTTGTAAACCACTGAACAAGTCAATATCACATGGAACAATCACTTAATAAATGATACCCATTTCCCTGCATTCTAAGTACTGTGGAACCTGTTCTGAGGGATTTATTTACCCATTTGGGACCTGGCCAAAATGGCATCTTAAGACAGGGTTTTGGGGTCTAGAGAAATAATCCAATAACATACATAAAAGAGAAAGGTGGAGTAATTCAGTAGCAAGTCTCTCACAATGCCCACTTAACTATAAACATTGCCTTTGTTCTTCCTATCATCTGTCCTCACAACATCATTTCATGCATCAGCGTTACTTCAATGTCCAGTGTGGTATGAGTACAGTGGCAGTAGTTGTAACATTGAAGGTGCCACCAGGTCACCTAACTAGGTTTTTTTTTTTTTTTGTATCATCATCATCACCTTAGTATGCTGCATGCTCGACATGTTGGTGGGACTTTAAAGTTGAAAAGAATGAAATATTGCTGGGAGGACCTGTGCCTGGCTGCATACATGTGATAGGCACTACTTAAGAGGGTTGGGTGCCGGAGCAGGTTTGACTGGACATGCTTTTACAAACCTTGTTTAAACTTTATCCCTTTCCTTTCCATAACTACACAAAGGTTGTAAACTTCACAGGAATCACGTTTGGTTTGATTCCAGAATGAAAGGCCCCTATTTTGTGCTGCAATGCTTATTAATTCATTTGGTATCAGCAATATTTTTCACCATATAATCGACTATAATTCTATATCAATTCCTCAAAGCCTAACTCTTATGCAAGTGCAAGGATGTCTTTAAAGTTAATGGTTTTTGTGTTGCCTGGCAGGTCATGCTGCAGTGGTCACAAAGGCAGCTCAGTCATGACTTGCGAGGCCTGCAATGCAGAATCCACTAACCATGGTGGCAATACATGTAATTTAAACTGAGTTTAACATGTTTCCAGCTAATTTTTATCAGGACAAGGTTATCTGGTGTCAAAAGAATTATATTGACATTAATTACACTATTTAGACTTTTTTACATTGATGTGAACATTCTGAAGGCTTTCCTGTTTCTGACTATAGTTGGCTTAAATACATTTCATTGAAAACAAAGACAGGATTAGGGGAGAGGGCCCCCTGCATAAAGTGTCTCACAAAAACAAAAATGGGATTGTTGTGTCATGATCTTGTTACTCAGTGTTATCAACGTCAGAAATTGGACAAAGGACACCAATATGCATTTTGGTTTTACAACTCACTTTGTGTTAAATGTTAGACAATATTGAATTGCAACAGCACTGACTCGCAAGAAAATCACTGTGCCTATGAACTTGACAGTAACCTGTACAATCGTCATTTCAGGAGCTTCGGGGCAACATCCGTGTTCACTGCCGAGTCCGACCGCTATTGCCTTTTGACACTGGTAGTGAGGACATCAGCACCCTGGGAAGGTAAGTATTCCTGACAGGCATGAGATTTAAAATAGAAGTAAGCTGCTGTGAGTGTAATGCCAGCCAAAGATTGTGATAACTACCTGGGGGACAAGATATTAACCAGCTATTTAGCTACTTTGTAGAGGATATGATGCCTTTCAATGAATGCATTGATAACATGCTAACTGATGATGGTTGTGTTCTCTGCAATGCCAACCCATGGTGAATTTGTCCCATTCCATACAGCGTACCTGATTAAAGTTTTGTTGCATGCTGAGCAAGTCTGTTACGTGTACGTTTATTCCTGATGTTTTGTCATGCTTATGCCAAGTTGATTTTTTTCAGGCCAGGGAGTGTTTCAGAAGTAATAGTCAGCACAACAGATGAAGTAAGTGTTATCTAGTTCTGAAGACAATATGGTATAATTTTCAAGTTCCCAATTAATGTATATTGGTCTTGGCAATATCTATTAGAACTACTGTATCATTTTTTTAAGTGTCTGCTCTCATTTTCTGATTCCAAACTTTCTGTTAATAAATAATCTTACAGATATATTTTCCATTTGACCATCTTTTATAAGTTAATTAAGCCATGATATAAGTGTACATCTACAGTTGATGTTTAGTTTATTTTGATTTCATAAATACCCTTGGTGCTCGATTAGGATATTGTGGTATCAAGAATTAAAGCAGAGTTTTATGACTTTTTCTTAATGACTCGCCCAACCACTTTGCAGCTGGGCTTGTGTCTCTGTGGAGGTCCTTGCCTGCACACTCATTCTTTTGGTTTGATTCTTTTCTAGTGTTTAAATTATATAATTCATGTATATTTATATTACTGAGAACTAAAAAAAAGGTTCAAGTCTACATGTGACAAGAAACTCCATATGTGGTATGGATGATACCTCTAGGCCGGACACTGTGCCTCTTTTATGTGAAGGAGTCAAGTTATGTAAAATTTTGCAAATTAGAGACATTTGAAATTTAAAATCTTGAATATCTTAAACAGTACAGTGGTAAGAGATGTGAACTGTTCCACCTTCTATGGATCTAAATGGGATTGACTATATCCCTGCTTATCGCTAATGAGTAATGAACAAAATTTACAGAAATTCAATTAATGATAATTGGAGGCATTTCAAAATTTAAATCTTGAGTGGCTTTAAAACAATAAAAGATAAAGAGTAACATTTAACCTCTGTACACCTCTTATTGACCATAATGTATTTAATAGATATTGAAAAAGTCGTTACACTTCAATTTATGTTTATTAAGGGCATTTCAAATTTGAAATCTACATGTATAATACATAATGATGCTTTTCTATTTTCTATATGTTGTTGGCTTTGGTGCTTCTAATGAGCATTCCACAAAGACATAGCAATTTAGATTATGTTACTTACATGTATTTAAGATATTAAATCATGAATAATTAAAAACTATTGAAGGTGTAACCTTTTAGAGTGTGCTAATAATATATTAATGTCATTTCAAATTTAAAGATATCATCAAGATAGACATACCATTCCAACATTCACCTGCAGGTCAACCCGGCACACAGATGAATTTGTTGCTAAGCAAATCCTTTCTTCTTACTGATGTGTTTGCTACAGTTTACAAATGTAATGTTCTGCTAATCTCTGGATTTTATGTTAAGATGATATGATAGAAAGTGGTGAGATAGAGGACTTGCATGTGATTGTGTAGGTAATGCTATTGCATGCTTTCTCAGTATCGCCATATTGTTTTCTCATGCATGTCCATGAACATGTATATATTATTTACAGGAAACTCTATGCATTAAGAGAGCCAAGCAGACCAAATCAATGGAATTTGACAGGTACAATTGGATTTTAATTCAAAATTGAAAATCGTAACTCCAGAGTGCCATGGACTTTATAAAACATTGTTTCCTTGCATCCCATGATACCCCAGGAATACATGTATGATTTCCAATGCTCCCACAGGTACATGTATTAACATTCATTTCCATGGAAAAACAATTCCATGCAGCCAATGGTACCCAGGAAATGTGATCTATAGTACTTACATGGACATTCATTTCTCGGGTAAATTTCTCTAAAAAGATGACAGAATTCTCATATCTCAAATGCAACAGGCGTGTATTGGGTATGTAAGCGCTGTGGCAGAAGCCTGTTAACATCTGCTCTATTGTTTACACATGTATGACACCATTTTGGGATCTTTTTCACATGATATCCTCATACAAAATCAAAGTGCACTGGAATTCTGTGCCTGCAGTACTAACAAATAACATGAATGTTTGCAACTAGTTTTTAACCCCTCGGCCCATATTGGGGGGGGGGGGGTATTGCTATCACCTAAGTCTGTGTGTAAATTTGTCCGTCCATCTGTTCTCACACAAGAAGATTTATAGATGGCTTGTGTGCTTTAAACAATGGAGATGAAATAATTTGAAGAACATATATCCCAAAGAACTAATATTAAATCTGGAAAATGAAAGTGATACAAAAGCTACTTTCCTTGATCTGGATATAGAAATAAAGAACAACCAGTATGTAACAAAAATATTTGACAAGAGAGACCAGTTCAAATTTGATATTATCCCCTATCCTGATCTGACAGGAAATATTCAAGAGAAACAAGCATATGGAGTTTGTATCAGACAAGTGATACGTATTGCTAGAAACACCATACATTTTAGCGATTTTGTCAATAGAGTCAGAACTTTGTTGCAAAAACTACAACACAAAGGTTATAAAAAACAACAACTACAAAAAACTGTGTTGAAATGTTTCCAGAGTTATGACCAAATACCTAATAAATACAACTCTAACTAAAGAACATTAGTCAAACTGTGTCAAGATGGAGCTAAAAATGACAAAGTGTAGTCCTCAAAGTGTTTAGAGTGGTAAGAGGGAAAGTACCCGTGGTAAAGTATATTTAACTCACCTAGAGAATAGTCTCTAGTTTCTTTTCAATCTTCATCCAGTATAGTGGAAGAGGTGGCTTCCAGCTAATACCTTAGTACACTTTACCTTATAACACCTCTGATCCACTTTATGGTGCTAAAAATTGTATTACTATTTACCTATTTATACCAGTGTCGGTATGGTGGAATAGTGTATGAAGCTTTTAAGTTTCAAAGGAGATGTCCGTCAGGTCTGTCCATTCATGTGTCCCTCTTGCATGCTATTTCATAAGAACCAGATGAGCTGGGATCATGAAACTTAAGTTTGATCACCCTTTTTGAAGTTTACGTCAAATTCGAAGGACAATGACCTTGACCCAATTTTAAGGTCACCTGGGTCAGCTGGCTATGAAATTCTTGCACACAATATCAGGAGAACCAGAATAGCTAGGATCATGAAACATTTAGAGATAATCACCCTTGTAAGGGTCTTTGTCAAATTTGAAGGACAGTGACCTTGACGTAACTTGAAGGTCACCAGAGGCAATATGAAGGTCACCTAGAGCAATTCTCTGCGAATTTCTTGCATGCAATATCAAGAGAACCAGAATTGCTATGATCATGAAACATTTACAGATATTCACCCTTGCAAGCGTCTTCATCAAGTTCCAAGGACAGTGACCTTAGCCTAATTTGAAGGTCACCTGAGGCAATTTTTCGCTTTAATAAAAGTCTTGTACATGAAATTTTAAAAACTGGGTAAGAATAGGATCATAATACTTTTACAGTTAATCACCCTTGTAAGAGTCTAGCTCATGTTTGAAGGACTGTGACCTTGACCTGATTTGAAGGTCACCAGGGTCAATCTACTTAAAAAAAAAAAATTGCAAAGAATATCAGATAAGCTAGGATCACAAAACTTTTACAGTTGATCTCCCTTTCAAAAGGTGAATTCAAGTTGAAGGACAATGACCTTCACTCAATATCAAGGTCACCCTGGTCAATGTACTTTGAAATTGTTGCACATGATATCAGGAGAACCAGATCCCTTTTGTGGGTTGCAGAGGGGTTTTAAGATGCTAGCCGCTATGTTTATCCTTCTGCAATCTGTGGCAAGACAGTGTGTGTCTTGATTTGTCCATCCATCTAAATATAGTGGTACCTGGTGTATGTGGCCAGTGCCAGGAGCTGCTGTTTATGGCCACATTTCTGGAGAAGTCTATTTCTTTGTTAATGTACCTGTGGTGTAGGGTCACCTGCTATGTTGGGCCATGTTTTCTTGACTGAAGGGCCACATACAGCAAATTTTACTGTAATCTGTCTTGCTACATTTGTCAATGTGATATTTCAACAAAACCTAAACTGGGTTTGTACAGTGAAACCTGCTCTGAGAGACCACTGTAATGAAAGACCACCTGCCTTTCAAGACCATATTTCAAAAGTCCCTTTTGCTATCTCTCATGTTATTGCACCTCCATTGAGAGACCACCTGTCTTATGTGACCACTATTTGGCCTGCTCTAGGGGTGGTCTCACAATACACGTTTCACTGTATTGTATTTGGCACAAAACTGTCATAATTTACAAATAAATGCAAGACAAAGTAATTGGACATGGACAAGGTGTGGCAGTCAATTTGTATCAATTTGTATACATGTTATTGTTAACAGGTGGATTAAAAACAACATATATGGGTGTGTGTATATACATGTATATATATATATATACACACACACACACACACACACACACACACACACATATATATATTGCAAATCACTCGGGGAACAAGCAATGCCTGAATAGTTAGACCTTTGTCCTGGTAACTTGACATGTTCTTCATGACCCTTGTTTTTGTGTGTCTCTATGATATATAGCCAAGTACATGTACATTTACCTCATTCCTGCATACCATCCCATATGATGTACATATACGCCTTTGTACACACACATCTTACCAACATGACGATGTGTATCATATATACTTAATTACACTTGCCTCTTACCTGCATGGCTCCCCATATGATATACATTGTATACCTAACTACACCTTCTTCTCACCTGCATGCCAGCTGTACTTGTAAACTCGCCTGCATGACATCCCTGCCTGTAGACCACTTGCCTGCATGCCCCCCATACCCTTTACCTGCATGATAACCATGCCTGAGGATCTCTTTCATACTTAGATTTGTTGCTTAGATAGCGCCCGTCTGTAGATTTTACCTTTCCCTGTGAAGGACATTGCTACCTGTTGACCTCATACCTAAAAACATAACACTGTGCTTGTCCCATATCACTAACAGATGACACATTACTGTCAACCTCCCCCCCCCCCCCCCCATCCCATTCCCCCATTCCCATTAGAATAAGACCGGACAGGGACATCACTTTTTTGTACAGTATACATGTTCAGAAAAAATGAAATTCACATGTTTTAAACATTGCTTCTTAAAACATCTCCAAAATATATTGTGTATGTGGGTGTTTCTTATTTTACATTTTAAAGGTAAGTCCAAATGGGAAGAGTGACTTCACTTTTAGGCCAAATGTCAGAGAAACATGAATCCCAGACATAATAAACCTGTATGCTCAATTAACAGCAAGTTTTGTAGAATCTGTCTGCACTAAAAATGGAACTCAAAATTCAGAGTTGTCAGATATTAACACAAGCATTTTGGGTTAAACTGTGTTTTTTTCTTTAACATTATGGATATTTCTCAAAAAATGCTCAGGACAGAATGGTCAATTTTGTGCTATGATAAGCTCAACACATGTATGTGCAAAAACCTCTCATGGATTTTTTATAACTATCTATTTGCTTACAAGGGTGATACAAAAACTGGAAAAGGGTTCTTTTGTTAAATTGGTAAAGTCCATGGAACTCATCATTTTTGATACACATTTAGAAAAGAACTGATCATTTCGTAGAAAATCCCTGATACGTTTTTGCTTTAGAGAATTTTTATAGTAAATCAGTTTTCATTTGATTAAACTGTGAGAATTCATTTTAGAGAAATACCCAGTCATGTGAAATGGACATTTGGAGCTGATACATGTTGCCAGTAATCAAGATCCAAAAGTTAATTTGGTCCACTGACTACCATGTTAACACTGAAAGTATTTTGTTAATAGACCCTTCTAGGACCCCAGAGGACAGCAATTGAGGGTGGTCATTTGCATAAATTTACTTATTTGCATAACAACAAATCCCTTTGAAGCTTTTGTTTGGCAGATATGCAAATGAACACCATCAAATGCTGCCAATGGGGGTCCTAAATTCCACTATTTCTGCAGATTGTATTGGGGCTAGTACTAAATTTGGGCATATGATAGAAAATTTATGTGTCTACCAAAATGTCCCCAAATATCAAAATGAACAAAAAGTATCCAAAATCAGTTGGACATAGCCTTAAAGCACCGTGCTTCACTTACATACACCTCCACATTTACATTTATCTTTGCCTTGATAACATGTTCATACTGTTTATCTTATCAGAGTATACTCATCAGAGGAATTACAAGAAGCAGTGTTTGATGAGGTGAAACCACTTATAACCTCGTTGCTGGATGGGTAAGTTGACAGTGAACTCTCTATCATGATCATAATATTGACCGAGGGCTCAGTCACCTTGTAATCATGTATCCTGGTCATAATATTGACCGAGGGCTCAGTCACCTTGTAATCATGTATCAAGGTCATAATATTGACTGAGGGCTCATTCACCTTGCAATTAAATTGGTTCAGTCTCTGCACATGTTTAGTTTAACCTTCCTTGACTTGAATAGTAAGTGGATTGTTCTACATATTTTCCCATGTATATGGTATCTATTTTATTGAATGGGTTGGTTTGACCTGGAGATTGAAATAAAGAAGGTGTTTTTACATGGATTTTGAATCCTTTAGCACAAGCTCTTGTTGCATGCAAGTGTGTATACTGGCTTATTATGTTTCTGTGATATTAGGCCAAAATGTGAAGTCACTTGTCCAGGTTGGACAGTTCCTTAAATGTTCTGTTTCCTGTGGTTGGAACCTGGTTAGTTCTGGTGTTATGGACTTACACCCTGCGATGTCATGGATATTTGTAACAAAACATGAAAAATTAAACTGCGGACAATTTACATTAACAGGTACAATGTTTGTATCATGGCATATGGACAGACTGGCAGTGGAAAGACACACACGATGCTGGGTAACACAGGTGGGGATGATCTACATGGCTTTCAACACTTACATGCTGATGATGGGGTGGTACCTAGAGCTGCTGCAGAAATATTCAAGTGAGAGACAAGAGACCATGTAACTGTGTCTGTGATATCTTATACATTGTTTCAATATACATGATCATAGTGTACAGTAATTTATAACCACTAAACAAGCCATGTTACTGTATGTTTGATCTCAGATGTGTTAATTGTTTCAAAATACACGATCAAGCTTTGCAGTAATTCATGACCATAATTTATCATTTATAAAATACAAAAAATCAGAGACACCATTTAAGAATATTGTATCAGGTTTTATTGTTAAGGTAAAATGTATGTAACTGTATCGGCTGCCCACGAGGTGAGGATGGGTGGGTGGGTATTTTAATGGGTTCTCTTTGCTTGTCCACTGGAGGTTTGTGCAGACTACTACTTACAGACTTTGCTGCCCAGCCATTTGAAAATTTTACAGCAGATAGGAAAACCTTTTCTTAGACATATGTGTTTAATTATCTTCCTTTCTTAAACAATAAGTGAAGTTTGTTAAAGATTAGTTGCAAAGATAACAAAAACTTGAGCTATTTATTGAAAAGAAACGCTTATTTGAGGCAACAAAACACTGTCATATGTCTTTAATTTTTTGTAAACAAAAATACGGAAATTTAAGGAGCTAAAATTATAATCAGAAATCTCTAACTCTGGAGGTAGGAATGTCTGTTGGTAGCCCAGAAACACAAAACTAGAAAATGCTGTGAGTGCTTATAATTATATTTATCACAGAGCACTCTTATTAGTTTACAATATCAAAGAAGAGAACATAATGATTTTAATCATTCTTCCATGCTAGGAGCTTGCCAAATCACTGGACAGCATTTTTGGTTTGATGTTATGAAATTCTACAGAAGGTCCTACTTTGTAACAGATTTAATATGTATAAAATGTACAGTTGAAGATCATTTTGTGAAGACACCATCATATTATGATTATATATGATGGAATTCCCAAAATGAGAGCATCAATAGTATCCTGGCCATTCAGTTTTGAAAAGGCTTTCAGTGAAGGTAATATTATGTTAATTTTCTAAGTCAAAATGTGAACAGTTTTGGATGTGAGTCACCATTTTTTATCTTGTTTATCCAAGAAAATTATACCCTGTGAGTCTTCATTGATGATGTTGGTGTTTTTTCAGGCTGTTATCTGAGCGTCCAGCAGGAGCACACTCTGTTGAGGTGTCAGTGGTAGAGATCTACAACAATGACATGTATGACCTGCTCAGCTCAAGTCCCTCCACGAAACATGACCTGGTGCTGGCTGCTGGTGGTGCCACCTGTGCTCCGACTGTTACATCCAGGTAAACATTTGATGTTTTCATCACTTTGATTTCTGTATTCGTCTGTATACTTTCCATTTTTTCAAATTTGGCCATGCTAATCTTTCTCCTATTTTATTTGCAATTGTGGCCTCTTGGAGCACATTTTAAACGTCAACATATTTACCTTCATGACTGAAATAATTTTGTAATGTGCATTTTTCTAGGTATAAATTCTTACATCAAATGTTGACTTTATGAAATGTCACCTCTCTTTTTGCATCAGCAAAGTTTCTCATTTTTATGAAATTTAAGTTTTATTTTCCATGAATTTTTCTTTTCAGGCTTGTAGTTACAGTGGATGATATTGTAAAAACTGTAAAGCACGGCCTGGTGTCGCGCTGTGAGTCCCCCACACTGGTACATGAGCACTCAAGCAGGTCCCACCTGGTAGTGACCTTGACAATCAATACTTACCCAGCAGAAACCTTGATCTCTCCCGTGACCTCCCCAGAAAGTTCTTCATCAGAGTCCAGTTGTGGTGAGTAGCACATTAAATACATGCATGTAGCCTTCAAAGCAGCTGGCATTACTGAACCATAGTTGTCATAATTTGCTGACTCATATGGGCAAAACTCAAAAAATAGTTTATTTCCCAAAAAACAGCAGTTGTACAGATTACAACATAATATACATATGTATATATATATATATATATATATATAGCAGTCCCTCCTTTAAGAGACCACCCCTAGTGCCACCCAAAAAGGTGGTCACATAAAGCAGGTGGTCCCTCAATGGAGGTATAAATAACATGAAAAGTACTACAGATTTGACAGTTGTGGTCTCTCAAAGGAGGTGGTCTCCGAAAGGAGTGGTCTTTCAAAGGAGGGACTACTGTATATACAGTAAGTAGGTGTCACAATGGGCAGGAGGCTGTGGCTTCTACAAGGTGGTGGAAGTATCAGTCTCTTCAAGTCTTAAAAAATAATTTCATGCAAAATAATCTGCATACACATGGAATTTATCAAATGCAATGTAAGCTAGTATTTCCTACATCTATATTTCAGGTCTGCCACCAGCTCCCCCTAGGGAACGTCATCGGAGGCAACTGCCACAGCTCCGACCTCAAAGGTCTCAGTCGTTCCATGCACAAGTTGCTCAGCAGGCTGAAACAGGCATCATGAAGACTAAGCTGCAATTAGTTGACCTGGCAGGAAGTGAATGTGTGGGTCAGTAACAGTACATGTAGTGTGCACAAGTTATTCCTGAGGGATTCTTTCAGTGCCACTTTCATACTCTAGAATGATTCTGTTTTGAAAATCAGTCATCTTGTGTTTTGTTGAATGTTCAGTGGAATTGGTGTAATTATTGGGGGGGGGGGGGGACTGGGAGCTTGTTTTAGTAAGCATATTTAATATATATTAAATATATAATATAATTTGATGTATTGTACATTTGTATTTTAATTTGCTGTTTTGTAGAGATGTCTGGTGATTGCAATGTATTTTATTGGGTGCTTTGTAGGTATGTCTGGGGCAACAGGCTCTCAGTTACGAGAAACTTCCCACATCAACAAGAGTCTGTCCTCCCTGGCTGATGTCCTGGCTGCTTTGGCAGAAAATAGAACACATGTTCCATACAGGAATAGTAAGCTGACTCATCTGCTGCAAGATTCTATTGGTGAGTGGAGAGGTAGTGGGTGTCACTGAGTAGGTAATGGATATGGGGCTTCAATACACAGGTACAAGGGTGGTGGGCCCCAGAAATGCATAGGTAACAGGGAGTGGGTCCCAGTAGGTACATGTAACAGGTGGGTATAAATCGGCATGTAAATGGGTAGCTGGCTCCAGTAGGTACATGTAGGGAACAGGTGGTAGGCCTTACTGGGCAGCTACAGAGGTACTTGGCCCCATTAGGTACATGTAGATAACAGATTGGGAGCCTCAAAAGGTAGGCACAGAGGTAGTGGGCATTATTAGGTTGGTTCTGAAACACAGGACCTTCATACAGAGGCAAATGGGTGTACAATTTATGTAATAGGCTCCATAAGGAGATACAGAGTCAAGAGGTACATATTCCTCCATAAATAGGTATAGAGGCATTGAGACTTCTACAGAAGTGCATATATGTGAACTCTATATGTGTATGTATCTGTAGATGGAATGGCACTCCTCAAGGTTGGCAAGGAGCTCACACACATAGTTAAAATTTGTTAGCTGACACACGGTCGACAGCAGTGTGGAAAACTTTTTTTTTTTTAAGCTCTGCTGACCAAGGTCACAGAGCACATGTGATCACTCATGGGTCATTCCATCTGGCTGTCTCTTGACCTTTGCTTGTGGACATGATACAGTCTACAGTTTTCAAGTTAGCACCATACAACTTTCAGGATGTGTAGGTTGGATAGAAATCTGTGTCCCTATTGATATTGGTGGCACCACCTACAGTACATGTATTTTGTAGTTTATGGGCAAACTGTGAAAATCTTGGGACCCCACTAGCATTCACAATTTTCAATGGATCTTCATTAAGTTTATTGCATTGGGAAGTGGTTAAAATCTCATGTGCATAGACTTGTGATGCCACCCATACCTTGACAGAAATTACGAGCCAAAATGTGTTTAAAGATATAAAATTCAGTATCTGAAAAATTAATGGAGTCAGCCATGCCAAATTTATAAAATTTACAATTGAAAAGTACCTTCAAATCAAGAATGAATAAATTCCACTGATGTATGTCTTGTTACACTTGTTGCCACCAGGTGGTGATGCTAAGCTTCTGGTACTGTTGTGTGTATCTCCTGCTCAACGTTACCTGACAGAGACTCTACACTGTCTGGGATTCGGTCAGAGGGCCAGGCAGGTGCAGCGAGGTCCAGTGAAATCACAAAGAACCTCCAGCCTGGATAGGCGTGGCTCAACCAGCGACCTGTCACCAACACCAGTCAAAAGACGCCTACCAAGACCTAGATCTGCAGGACCATTACTGTCAAAGCATGCATGATGTTCCATGGCAGTGTATATGTGGTGTTAATTTAAGTGATTTGTAATTATTTGGTAAGTTTTTATAAACATACTGTCACAATGTTTATTTATATATGTATTTATTTTATTTGTTTGTGTACTTACTTACTTTTTTTTCTTTTTTTTTTTTATCAGTACAGAATCTGGACATAGCATTCCAGCAAGGAAGAAACAAATAAATGTGTCAAGTGAATTGTTTTTAGTCATAACAAAGCAGGCCATAGAATATGTTTCAAAAACCAAATTAGTCAGGTGCACCATGTAGACTACCATGGAATTCTAAAGAGAGCTCCATATCAACTTCCTTGACCAAAAATGTGCTTAAACTTTCCATCATAGCCTTACAGAGTTCTTATTTCCCCAGGTGCATTTCATTTTGAGAATATATATATATGTGTGTGTGTACACACACACACACACTGTTTATAGGGATGGCAGGCAATTTTGGTATAAGTTAAAAGATAAATGATAAATAAGATGTGTAGGGGACAGGTTAACAAAAACACACAAACATGAATGAACACTTTTCCAAAATGCATTCCTGATCATGTTTGGTTCTGTTGGACCCTAGTGTTCTGTGTTGGTCTCACTGCATTTACTATTCTCTAGTCAATAAAAAGGTTTGAAAGCTTTATTTGTGATGCTTTGCATCCACAGCAAACAGATGGAAGTTTTGATTGTATTGTATTGTATTTTTATTTATAGAAAATCTTACATACACAAGATAACATATTGCACAAGAAAAAGATTCATACATTGAAATAAGTAAACGAATGTAATATACACTAAGACAGATTGAAAGATAGGACTTTGTGGGAAGATCAGTCTCCTGGTCATGACAAGGACTTCATGGGAAGATCAGTCTTCTCATCGCTTCAGTTGAGAGATAAATTTTGTGTTGATTCAAAGTGGTAATATGTAAAACCAATGTGTCTTTGTATCATGGTACAGAATCAAGAGCCAATTTGTTTATGCTACATGGATGAGAGCTAAAAATCACATGCCACATCAACTGCTCAATATTTAAAAGAACTACGTATACATGACAGGATGATAGTGGTATATCATGTGTAGGAGTTTGTAATATCTGTAGAATGGGCCTGTCAGAGCTGCCATGTAGATGTACAGGCAGCTGTCATTGGAAGAAATTTATGATCAAAATGAGACTGGTCGCACCACCATGTAGCTAAGTGCACTGGCCACATACCACTACAGTTGTGACTGTTTCTAAAGAAAGTGTATGCTGCACTGCTATGCATTTTGTTTGTGTTGTTCAGTGATGCTGTCAACTGTTTAATTTGTACTGAGAGACCAGGAAAGGTTTAATAATATTGCCAGTGAAGATAACCAATCTTCATGTTAAATGAATGGCTTGGTCAGTTACAGTGTGTGCTGTAATACTTAAGTTGTGGTCTGTATTTTATTTTTGTGTTCAGTATATTGTTATTTGTACCAAAGATGCATGTGCTAATATATCTAGTCAAAGATGCAGAAACATTGTATATATCAGAATATGTTTTTATCAGCTGTTTATACCAAAGATATGCTGTTATTTGGAACATGTAGACACTGCTTAAGTTTATTGACTGATTTCTGCAGATGATTTTTTTATATTGTTACTGATTAAGCAACTAACACGACTTGCTGTGTGAACTGTTGTCTTGTGTAAAAGTGAAGTTGTCTAGCCTTGCTTTATCCCAATGGACCAAGGTATCATTGATATGCAGACCCCTGCTCTGTCTCCAAACTGTAATCACACACACACACACACACACACACACACACACACACACACACACACACACACACACACACACACACACACACACACACACACACACACACAAAGCATGGTCATACGCTCATTGACCAATACGTATTTATTACTACCACAGACAAAAATAAATGTTAGTGGTGCTTGAAACCTTTTTAAGGGTCCGCCCAATGGGGGGACCCTTTCTGTTTTCGGGTTGTCCATCCGTTTGTTCAGATGTCAGTCCGGATGTGCACATTCTCATTACCGCGATATCTACAGAATGCCTTCATGTATTTTGCTCAAATTTGGCAATATGTTTACCTTACCTGGCAAGATGAACTGATTAGATTTTGGTGTCACCATGAAGTACATTGAGCAAATGGCGGACCCTTCAGTCAATGCTTGCATTGAAGGTATGTCTAGTTTTAAGAACTAAAATAGTGTTGATATGGCCCAGCATGCCCTGGAGAGCTTTCTGGCTTTTGACCTGTGCATGTTGGCCATCATATAAGGTATGTGGAAACTGGAAAGATATTCACCACAAAGGGAAAATTAAGGGTGTTTTGTTTTTGTTTTTTTCTTCCAAGAAAGACATCACTTTTCTTTCATTTAGAGATCACATCATGTTTCAGCCGACACTTGTGAAACCAAAACTATTACAATTCTACTGTTGGGTTTGCACACGTCGGCTCCATCAGCCCTTCATGTACATGGGTGCTCCACCCTGGTAGCCACAGCTTAATCATTTCTATTCTCGTGCTCCCAAAGAAGTGACTTAAAAACTTCAGTTGACCTTAGGCAAATTAAACTTAGTTATATATTTATATAAACAGAAGCTGTAACATTACTTGTGTTTCAAGTCTTTGTCACATGGGGCAGGTCTATGAGGTGACATGGAACTTGGAGAAGAAAAATGGGAAGCAGAAAGTAATCCTCTGCACCTCATTTTCAGAGGGAAGGCTCAGTTTCTACACTTCAGACTTTCCTGCATTTAGTGGATATTTTTTAGCTCTCCGGGTCAAAAGTCGCAGAGCTCATGCGATGGCTCGTGTCAGTGTCATTCTGTCCAGCTGTCCATCCTTCTGTGTGTTAACTTTTACTTGTGGACGCAATTCAATCCACAATTTTCAAGTTAGCCACATACAATTTTCAAGACAGTTGCCTGGTGGTTCTATTGATAAATCCGAAATTGTTGTACATGTATGTCCCGAGATGCCTTCAAGCACTGTGCATGTGTAGATGATGGGCTTTTTTTGTAGTCAAGTATAGTCATGTTATTGTACTGTGCTATTGCACCATCTCATTATACTTTTTGTGTATTGTTTTTGTTGTAATAAAATTTTATACAATATTTTACTCTTTTCTTATTTGTAATGTAATAAGTTCCTGGTTTACAATTGTCAGTATATAAGTATCACATGTAGTGACATTTGTGGAAGAAACAGTCCTGCATGCTAATGTAAATATGAACGTGATTTCAGTCTTGTCTCCCTGCTGTGTGGTACATGCATCCATACATTTAAATTTATATTTAAGACATTTGTAATATTTTGAAATTATAATATGAATAATTAAGAGGATCGTGAAATTCTGATGGGTTAAATTAGATGATGTGTGAAACTTATTGTTCCTGGGCGGCCTGTTTAAGAATCAAAAACTGAATTTTTTCCCAGGATAGCAGGCCCACTTTACATCGCATATCATCACGTGACAACCCCAGTGGCTAAAACAAACATGTTAAAGGCCTACATGGAGAAAATTTCACCAAGAATGCATGATGAAAAAAGGTTCAGAATGTAAGAAATTCCTGTTCACTATCTTCCATATTAGGGATGGGGATTCTAAAGGGATCAGTGAAGCTAACAAGAATATTGAATATGCTAACGTGAAGGATAAACTGAATCCTGTGTTTCAAAGTAACATCAAAGTCACTTTTTTTATAAGATGATCATCACTCTGTGCAATATCAATGTCTTCTTCACTGAGTCACAGTGCTGTAGTCATTTTTGAGATGAAAAGTGACAGGATCTGTCAATTGCCAAGATATAAGTTTGTTTTACCTTCACAGCACCACAAGAAATCCCATAGGTAATTTCTTCTTAGTGTTTAATCCACTAGTAACCCTGTTCAGCAGTATATGGCACGTTTCTACGGAGAACTGCATCATTTTGTAGTGATAGGCAGTCCCGCCACACTTCAACACAGATTGCTACTAAATGCCACCAAGGACTTTCAGCTGCTACCAAACCTGGGCAGCAAACTGGCAACACCGCTTATGGTCGCAAAATGCCACAGATTGCCACCAATTTCATGCTAAGCACCAAAGAAAGGCAAGGGGCATCTGTCAATGCTAAACCTGCATGCATGAAAGGTTTATTTATAGTAAGGTGCCAGTAAAACTCTGCAATGGTGCCTCCTTCAGAACTTAACAGTAATTGGCATGTGACAGATATTCCCATCATTGGTTGTCTTGGACTAGTTTTCCTTGTTTTTCTTCATTAATTCAAAGCTCAGTTCCTGTAAAAGTTAATGGCCAGAACCGAATTTACAAATACATGTACTGGTATTACAAAATAATTAAGTTGGCTCAACTTGTAAAGTCAGTCATGGGCCTTCATATCTAAGAACTGCAAAATAATCTAACTAGGAATTCTGAAGGGCAAGAACTTGAAACAGTGAAAATCAAGAATGTCAATTACCATTGCAATCCCCATTGATTTGCATGGCAATCAATAGGAGTGTGTAAATCAACTGACAAGTAGCTGAAAAAACTTCAGCATTCTGGTTTATCACCACCCACTTAACACTTTTATTTGACCCTTATGCAAGGTACATTCCGACCTAGTTTCAGCACAATACGAGTAGTGGTTCTGGGGAATTAAAGATAACTTTAATATACATGAACTGTAAATTGCTTTTATTTCCCTGTATTTCATTTTTTGCTTATTTCGGTGATGGCACAAAACCATGAAAATAAAAATACAGTGAAATGATATTTTGACATTGATTTAATATAGAAATTATGTTCAAAATAGTGAAATTAAAAATTCAGTGAAATGCTTCAAATGGAAAAACCATGAACATTTATAAATGCAAAAATAAGTACATTTACAATACAAAAATGGAGTTAAAAATAAAAAAACCACAGCCCCAGCTCTTGAACAGTAAGTCTTGGGGTCCCCAGAAGTGTCCCTATGCAATTTGAAGTGATTGGTTATGCAGTTCTGGAGATTTTTTAAGACTGACAACAAAATTCTAACAAAAGAATTAATAAAAATCCAAGAACTACCGGGGCATGACCATTGGAACAACTTACCCAAGGTAGGTCCCCACCAAGTTTGCAGGGGATATGGCTAACAGTTTTGGAGAAGTCCAAAATGTGAATGTACAATGACGAGGAACACTGGATGACTGACCATCCCATAAGCTCGACTGACCGACAAGTCAGCTGAGCTAAAAATGATGTTTTCATGCATCTAACTGGAACAAATGCATTGGAGGACACAGATAGCAACACTTACTGCAATCCGTCCAGAATACCCCATGGAAGAGGCCACATCTCCAATGAAATTAAATTATATCTAATATCTGATGTACACAGGAAGTTTCTTGAACATGTTGCTATGATGTTCATACTTCAGCACCCGGGCTCCACTAAACCAAGCCAGTTCTATGGCAAGAGAGTAATGTGAGCTATAACATAGCACTTCACACTAGAGCTTGCCCTACTTGTACACACCTAGTTGATACTGAACTGACGCTCACCTGATAATACTTTGATTTTGTACACTTACAAAAATATACATGAAGCAGTAATAGATTTTGGTGGTGGTGGGGGTGAGGGTGGGGGGAGTATGAAGCAGTCCTCATAACTACTATCCAACTGTAAGTATGTAAAATAACCTTCAGAGAACGGATTACCCTCAGTGCTCACAATCTTTTTGTCCTCAATTCTGCCGCTTTCTCTTTTCTTTTTTTAAGACTTGGCAGGTGCCATAATACAGTGTAACTGCAGCAAAAATTTGATGACGCTGTGATGAATCCTTTTCGACATATTATAGTAACATAGTCCACTTGTGCACCACTGAGAGAGCCTTCAAATAAATACTTCAAAAGTTTCATAACAAGTTTAAAAATAATAAGAGGAAGCTGGTTTTCAATAACAACATGGTCCATTATAATGCGCATCTCAGATAAAAATTTGGTGAAGCTGCAATGGATCCATGTTGAGACATTATGGTAACGTCGTCCCCTTGTGCGCCACTCAGATGGCCTTCAAATAAATACTTTAAAGTTTCATAAAAAGTTTATAAATACAAAGAGGATGTTGGTTTTTAATAGGAACCTAGTCCATCATAAATTTGGTAAAGCTGCAGTCATTATTTTTGGAGAGAGCGAGGTAACGTCATCAGAGTTTACGCCACTCTGCCTTCAAATCAATACCTTAAAAGTTTCATTAAAAAGTTAAAAATAATCAGAGGAAGCTCGTTTTCAATAGGAACATGGTCCATCAAAGTTTCTTTTGCGATAAAAATTTGGTAAAGCTACGGTGAATATTTTTTGAGGTATTATGATAACATTGCATCTTTGTGTGCTACTCAGACAGCCTTGAAATAAATACATGTACTTTAAAAGTTTGAGAAAAAGTTATAAATGACAAGGGGAAGCTGGTTTTCAATAGGAACCTGGTCCATTATAGGATGCATCTCTGAAAAAAAAATTGGTACAACTATGGTGAATATTTTTTGAGATATTGTGGAAACATCAACAAGTCCGACAGATTGACGATGCAGGGGACAATACTTTACGGCACTTTATGTGCCGAGGGTAAAAATGAAAATTTCAGCTGTAAGTATACTCAACAAATACGTTTGTTCACAGTGAAATAAGAATACACTTTGGTAAAGTTTGGTCAAGACCCCCTGAAGGTATGTTCCCACTAAGTTTGACAAGAATGTAGTTTTACAGATAAGCCAGCACAAACACCAGATTATTTGGGTAGCCAATCTTCTGTCAAAAGTAAGCGTTTTGAGCAAATCCATGCATGATGTATTTCAACTCTAAGGCGCTTCTTTCTTGGCAGGTACTCATGCATAGTGATGTGTGGGCCACATGCAAAGGCTTGACTAAGCAGGATTTATGAAGAAATCCATGTTTGGAAATTGTTTAATTAATTCCTTTCCTGATTGGAATCTAAGAGTCTCCTGCCCACACCAGGAAGTTGTTAACTGCGGGAATACAAAATATACTATTAAAATATCTGTTAGCGAACAAGTTTCCTTGGTGTGGCCAATATGTGTACTGTCCTGATGGGCCCCATTTGCAATTCTTAACCAAACTAAACAAGAGGCCCATGGACCTAATGCTTTGCAGACATATAATCTGATGACCATCACCAAAAAATTATCTTTGCTACTGATGTCCAAACTACACTCTGCTATTACAAAATTACTTCTTTCAACTTTACAGGCCTGGTGACCTGCGAAAATAGGTCAAGGTCACTGATATTACATAGTAGCATTGGACATGATCTATATATCCTACAAATTTGGCATCTCAAATTAAATTATTTTTCAAGATGTAGAATTTTATATCTTTCACATTTTAACATGATTTCCATCAAAGTATAGGTGGTGCCACCATTATACTTTGCTACCAAGATTTTGACCTCCTTCACAATCCCACTAAATTTCATGAAGATCCATAAAAAAAAATAAGAATGCTGGACTGGTCACAATATTTTCCCATTTTGACCCATACGTCACATAACACAGGTGGCACCACCAACACTGGCCTAACTCAGAAACTGTGGGGTGCACAGCATTCACAAGATGACCCCTATATTTCAACTGGCCATTTGACCTTGACCTTCAATTCAGGTTAAAAAATTGTGAGATTCAAAATGTTCGACCCACTTCAACTTAAACGGTCTGTTTGTTCAAATCAGATAACTTTTACTTTATTCAAGAAAAATAATATACTTGGACAAGGGCCAAACTCATAATCTTTGGCTCATGGTGACCCAAAAAGTAGTTCAGAAAGTTGAGTTTTTAAGCACAATGTACTTCAGAGCACTTTTGATCTGGAGGCTCAATTCTCTGCTATCAATGTCCAAGCTACACCCTACCATTACAAAGTCACCTCTTTCAACTTTACAGAACTTGTGACATAACATATTAGCATTGGTCATGATCTATATATACTACAGGCATGTGGAATTCAATTACTTTTCAAGATATGGAACTTTACATCCTTCCCCACATTTTGGCTCATAATTTCCGTCAAGTTATAGGTGGCGCCACCAGTGTCATAAGCAACTAAGATTTTGACTTCTTTCACAATCCCATGAAATTTCATAAACATCTATCAAACATTAAGGATGCTAGAGTGCCGACACGATTTTCACATTTTGACATCATTACATAATACTTTTGGTGACACCACAAATATCAAACTCAATCTGAATTTTTATATACTTGATAAGTCCTGAAAGTTACACGGGGCTATCTTAAAAACTGTGGACTGTGTCACAAGCAAAAGTTTCCAGACAGATGGACATAATGACGGATAAACAGGACAGACATGAGTGATTGCATGAGCTCTGCAACATTTGGTCAGCTGAGCTACAAAGTGCAAGAACACTAATGGCAAAAATACAGTGTACATGTGCTCTTGGACAAGATGTTAATTGAATAAAAATATACATGAAGGAGGTACATTTTATTTTATGGACAATGTCGAGGCCATCTGTCTTGTAACTGCTACATGCAACAGTTGCCTTAGTATTACGAGCAGCTGCAATAGTGTTACCAGCCTCCCAAAATAGAAGACAAAACACAGTATTCATGTCACAGATCATTTATTACAAACCCAAAGCAAACCAGAAATGTAATGACTTTACAAGCCACAAGCAGCTCTGTAGAAATGGTGACACACAGCTGTGCTACCCACACATGCAAACACAGTCTGGTTTTATAAAGATTTAAGTCCTTTGTAATACACTACTTACTGTAACCCATCCCTGAAAAATCCATTTGTTTGCATTAAAAAGATGCAAGTTACCACCAATGGGTTAATTTTGGACTTTCTCCACATGCTTGGATTTGTAACAAAATCCACTGCTACTGGGTCTACTTTCAATGGTGAATAATCCCAGCTGACTGCCATATTAATGACTTTTACTTTCAGCATCAGCCAGCCTTGTCACAGAGTAGCAGACTAACCTGCACAAAAGTACAAGTGATGCATAAGCACAGTGTTGTCCTGTTGAATGTACTATGACTGGCTAAAAACATGCTCATCTTTACCAAGAAAGGCATTTACCACAAGCATGAACTGAAATGCAATGTTACATGTTAACAATCCAAATTGCATGAACAATACATAAATAACTACAGCAAAGGTATTGGGCCATGAAGATTTTTTTTTCTCGTGAACTTTCCCCTGCTATGGGTGTATACCTGCCAAGGAGAGTCACTGATGCAGAATCTTCATTCAGTAGAAATTGTCCGTGTGGTGGCATGGAACCCTGCAACACCTAAGAAGCTTGATGTTTCAACTCGACTACTATCACTGACCCTGTATAAATGCAGCATTACAATCTACCACCTGCCTGCACTCATAACATCAACACTTACATGCCTCACAATTACTACATTCAATGACCTTTGCAAACATTTTTCTTTCTCCTTGCTAGTTATTATAAAAATATTAAATTTAATTGCTTTATGAAATGTTGTCACCTACATATTCACCTCTGTTTTTCATTCACAATTATACATAAGGATTTCATATGTGGGAAGCATTCCCAACCATTATAGATCACAAGAAGTTGATTATTATTATTACACATTTAAATACAATAAAAGACAGGCATTACACCACTGAAATTCTTGGCTTTGACTTTGACTTGCTGTTCATTTGCAAAGAAATAAAACACTGAATATAAAATTTTAGCATATAGAACACTTAAAGAGACTTCATACACAAAGAAGTACTATACAGGGTACGTGTATACACAAAGTATCAGTTCACACAATACAGAGTATTACACTGGCCACATAGCACATATCAATGACTGTTCCACATACGTATGATGCCTATAATACAAGTTCTGCCAAAAATAATTTTCAAAGCACCAGGTTTCATAGTTACCAATTCTGAATATGCACACAAGAAGTAAACCTTGGCTACATAAAGGAGCTGAAGTTCTTTGAGGTCTTGCAACATTCATAACAGTATTGCTGATAATTATCGTATCTCGTGCAGCTGTCATAAAATAGAACATCAGCTGCTGACAAAATGACCACAGTGCATTGCCGCTATGACTGTACTGGAAGCACACATTACCTCTGGCAAGCTGGCAGAGCCAACAGTGCATGCATCTACAAATATTTTGAATAACAGTACATGGTGGTATAGCAAAAGTGAAAATAACTAAAGTAGCAAAAGAGTAGCTGCCAAAGTTTCTCGGCATATCCTCCCCCAGTTTTGTTCAACGAAATATCAGTTTTGACCTAAACAGATTCCAGTTCCAGATAAAAATGAAGAGATTCTCTTCTCTGAAAATGCCATGGAAATCAGACAAGTCACACTAAAATGACCATCTTCTCACACAAGCCTTGTGCAGCTGGGAAAAGTCTCATTCAAATGACCATACTACTATCTTCATGCAAGAGCTTTGTGTGACCTCAGATAACAACTACATGTACCCCTGATGTACACTTCAACACTGCAACCCTCTGTTGCAAAACATCATTAGAGACATGCATGCACAGCAAGACTGCAATCTCTGGAATGGTCACAGTGAAATTTCCATCTCTAGCATGGTCACAGTGAGACTTCTATCTCTAGCATGTGTACTGCATCCACTGGCTGCAACAAGGCTTCAAACATAATAAAAGTAATAAAAGTAGGACAAGAATAAGTAAGATAAACATACAATACATACAGCTTAAAAACTTGTTGCAGTTTCTTTCCACATATATTAAGGGATCATCATATTCAACCTATTATGCACTTGATTTTTTTTAATAAAGAATTATATTCAATTCATTAAACACAGCTGGTTTTTGAAAAACACATTTTTCCGCAAGTGATCATTTATAAAACATAATAATCAGTGATTCTTTTTGGTTTTGTCATTTCGAACACAACTCTCACCAGAGATAAGCAGTGACCAGGTGAATACAGTGGACCTGCCAGAGACAGGTAGTTCACAGAGCAGGCATGCATAATGTACCGCACAGTTAATACAAACAGATCAGGTAAAGAAACATAAAATATCAAGACACACAGATCACTTTAAAACAATAAAATAATAGCCATGTAAGTGGCTTGGTCAATACATGATGCTCCTTTGAAGTTCCACACTGTAGCCTGTGAACTGTCCCTTCCAGTTCTCCCATGGTACATTTAAAACTTGTTACCCAATGCATGACATGCACACACCTTTACAGTATACAATGGCCTTGGTCGTCACCAGGAATTTTCAGTAACAAAGAAGGATCTCTTCTTGCACAGGTTGGTATATGGGTTCAATGCTGCTCAGAACTAGTTGTGTAGTTTTAAGTGAAAGAAGTTTCCTCCTGTCACAACTTACAAGGTTAATACCAGTGTGCATGTGAGAGAGAGGTATCTCGTGTGTTGAATTTTCTTTTTCTGAGATACCCTGTTAGCAGTCCTGTCAACATCAGTTTTCATATGTTGACCAGTGATTCTATACTACACTAGTCATGGCCCTAGTTGGACCGATTGACAGGCAATATAATCACTACCAACACTTAGCCAGGCATGCCTGTACTTGACCAATGCATGACCTGCTTGACACAACAAAAAGAAAAGAGAGAGAAAAAAAAAAACTTTAGAGCAGGCAGATGTGTCAAGTTTTTCCGTGAAGAATCTCTGCAATTTTTGTGTAATAGCATGAAGAGTTCCTACCACAAAAATGTTGATAAAAAAGGTTACTAATCTGGAATGAGTTGAATCTCCTCACCTCAGCTGATCACTGTGTGCATTCTTTGGTACACACAAGATAACTCTTTAGTCAGCGATGACTTATTTCAATATGCCGAGATTCATTGCCATTGGTTGAATTTATATTTCTCTGAAGTAGCAGTGAACAAGCAACAAGAGGACCACGACAGTCATGTGCTCAGCTGATCTTACATACGAGAACTACAATGGCACCAAAACCTTGGGAATTTCATCAAAGCCTCCCTCCCCCCAATCTGGCCCCAATAGAGGTTCATCATCCTATGCAATTTGGCTATATAAATATCATATCGCTTGTTCAATTAGTTCTTGATTAAAATCCAAACATAAATTCACTAAGTGGCTGTGACCTAGGAAATTAAGTCAAGCTCATCCATGTGCACTCTCAACTGGACCCTTGTAAAGGACTTCCAGTATGTGCAAGACCAAAGTTCAACTTTTCCAATAGGTCTCAAAGTTACTTTTCTGACATGAAATTCACTGAAATTACCATGTGACTTGAGGATTATGTGAAGGTCATCCAAATGCAATCCAAACCTTTTCTAGAATTGCAAAAACACACAACTGTTAATTTTTAATAATGCAGTGCCACCTGTCAAACAAATTGACATGTAGGAGTACCCTAACAGTCTTCTAGTAGGATTTCAAAACAGCTGGCCACGAGGGTTCAGAGAACATTTTTAAAATTCATCAGCGCCCCCCCCCCCCCCCCCAAAAAAACAATCATGAATAAATTTCAATTATGATCAATGGATGTGATCAATGGTACCAACTTGGCAGAAACCCACCCAAGGTACATCCTCATCAGGTTTGAAGATGATCTAGTAAATGTTTCATTTGTCAAAAATGTCATTGTGAACTTTCCACTGATGGATAGTTATCCATCCTGTAAGCTCATCTGACGGACATATCTGCTGAGCTATAAATCTAAACCAGACAGTCTTTCTAAACGCATACACATCAGCATTACTTTTTTTTTCCACAAAGCAGGGACAAAAGATCTTTACCTGGCACGGCATAAATCAAGGCCTTTGTATTTACAGGTGGTCTACATCTGGACCTGTGCAACATATGTACACTACACAATATGGAAGACACATCAAGCACAATTGTTTCGACTTGGCTGCATGACCGGTTGCCTCCAAAGCACACCTAGATCTGTCTCTACTGCACTTGGAAGTGGAGTTGAGAAAACAATGCCTGGTCTGTTTAGCAGGCAACAGGAATGGCCAATACCAAAACATCAATAGCCACTTCAAAGCTGTACTCACATTTTCAAGTTATACCTGATCAAAGGCAGACAAAAAAGATACATGTACAGTAAAATGGCAGCACGCTATGACATGGATAACACTAAGTCTGATGAAGCTGCACACAAGAGACCACTACAACCATGAACAGTTACACAAGAAAACCACAACAACTGGTTTTCCTTTCTTTTGTGTCAACACAACAGCGGTTTCTTTGTTTTGAGACACTTATACTTGCAATGCAAAGGAAAAGTAGTTTCTTATAACGGGCTGTTCATACAAATATGTAAAATATTACTGCAGACAACTTGAGAGGTAGTATGCATGGTTGTTTCATACATGTTCCACTTGTTCTCATAAAAATGGAAAGCTGTTACCATGGTTACCTCACCCATATACTTGTTACATCCCCTTGTGTGGGGGATGGCTGGGTCAGAAAACATCTTGCATTTTGGGATTTCAGTCCAAATATCTATTTGTAATACCAACAGGAACCAATTCAACTTTGTGGTCACTGTGACCTTTTTGAGATCTGACAAAGGCACTTCAGCATGCTTACAATTCCTTGCTTCAGTTCTTTTGGACATGCATTTCCACTTGACTTTTTCGCTTTTTTTAGCCAACAGAATTGCCTCCTATCCACCATGTGGTGCATAGCCAATTTGACAAAAATCAAGTTTGACATACGATCAGACAGTGCAAAGCAAAATGCATCCCTGAACCCAGTTTGATCTCAAGGTTATCTGATGGGTCATTTAGGTCCAACTTTCTGTCCATACAAAGGGTATGCATTGTGTTCATCCGAAAGGTTGTATGTATTCAAATATTCATTGTATGTACATTTTGCTCATCAACTTCTTGTCAGTAATTTTTCATGTGGCTTCTTTTTATTTTCAAACTGAGAATTAAATGGAAAAGACAGTGAGCACTTCATTGGGAACTCCATAACCTTAAGACATTTTGTGTCACACATCTTTACATACAACTTTTCCCAACAATTTAAGACCTATTTCAACATTTTTATCAGATTTGACTTTCCACTATGCATGGCATTTAGCCTGACAAGTGACTGGTGTAACCAAATGCAGGTTGTTACCTTGCCTCAATGCCCTGATTGATATCAGCATATGTATTAATCACATTAATGCCCAATTTTACACCCATACTTCATTAACAAGAGTTAGACAAGTGTCTGCTTAAGTGTTGCATATGCCATTAACCCTGCCTCCCTTGAAATAAGACTGAGACAACAGCTTGGCTTGACATGGGTTTGATGCTTAGCACCCAACCCATGCCAAGCAAAGCTGTCAATTTGAAAATAGTCTTGATAGGTCTCACCTTCAATTCTCATTCAAACTGTTTTGTGTATTTTTTTGTTTTTTTGTCCCTGCTAAAATTAGTCAAAAGCACCGAAACACACAACACTTGACCATCAGCCAGTTTTAGCTGCCCAAAGACAGAACAGGATAAAAGGATCCATGCTTCATCCAGACACTCACAAAGTGTTGGAGTCTGGGAGCTGGAATAGGACAGGCAATAACAAGCACTACATTCAGGTGCAGAAAAATGTTAATACATTACCCATCCATATCATAAAATGATCTTAACTTGTTCTTAAGTAGATGAAACCATATCCCAGACCTCTGTGGAGCCTAGCCAAGCATGCTCCACCTGCCCTTACAGCCTATGAAGCCTAATTTTCTATTGACACTATGCCACCAAATCTCACAACATCGGTACCCAAATGACTGGTCTTTCAAAAAAAATTCTTAAACCTTAAAGTGCTAATCACTGCTATAGTCGTTTTCTCATTACCATTAAACATATAATGGTTGAAATATTCAAATTCCTTATGAAGATACCTTTCCTTCAAATACCAGCAAGCCTAGTCTCAAGCAAAAAGTAGTCTTGGTCAACAGCTTTCCTTGGGATACTTTGATTGCAAAGTGACCCACAAAAAGCCATTGACTTAAGTCTTAAATCAGCACTTTAAGGGTTAATATGCAATTTTAAGGTGTCTATACCTTATTAACTCTGCATTTTTTCCTGATCTTTTGGACAAAATGGATGCAAGTGGACAGTTTTCTTTTATATATATATAGATCATATTTCACAGCAGATTGTTTTTTTTTTCGTAAATAACAGATCTCCAGTCAGTTAAATTACAGCCTGTGCTTGGCCCTACGAGCACAAAAGCCATGTACACATGCAACAGCACTCTTTTCTGTCAACCCCTTGGCTCTCATGGTTCAAATGAATGTAAGACTGATTTATGTCATATATATTACAGATCAGTGGACCTAACAGGCAAATCTACCAATACCAGATACCGATACATGACCTTCAAATCTGCCAATACCAGATACATGACCTCCTTCAAATCTGCCAATACCAGATACATGACCTCCTTCAAATCTGCTAATACCAGATACATGACCTACTTTTTCTGTTTTGCCTCAAGATCTTACCAACAGAATAAATTCTATTGAGAATTATTGATGAAATTTGCTATCGTTATTCAAGGGGAAAATGTTACATTACTTATTTATGAATAGAACTAATGTACACAATTGTGTATTTAAAAATTCACCCCTGTCCTCATGAATACATATCTCAGACACATTTCTCCGATTTTACTGCATTGTTTGTCTACTGAAACAAAATATGTCTTATAATGCTATATACACAAATTAGTCTGCCAAAGATTTCAAAACCTGAAACCAATGCCTGGTGCAATATTCAAAGACAATTTCATGCTAGTCCCACGAACCAAGACTAATACCAAGTTCGTGACATGTGTTCCCCATAAAGGTCTCTTTACACATCAGATTCTGCAACTGGTTTATGACAGACCCCTTCCACAACACTTAAATGCCACGGTCTCATTGGTTGTAACTTTAGTTCTGCTGGTCTGGTCTGTTGTATATTGACATAATCCTGCCTGAAGGTGCCTATATTCAGTGGGTAACTTAAAACTGATATATACATATACATTTGCTTTTTTAAGGGTTCACCCCATGGGGGGGGGCCCTTATGTTTTCAGGTTGTCCGTCCATCTGGATGTGCACATTCTCGTGACTGCAATATATACAGAATGCCTTCATGTATTTTGCTCAAATTTGGCAATATGCTCATCTTACCTGGCAAGATGATGTTATTAGATTTTGGCGTCACCATGAGCTAATTTGAGCAGATGGCGGACCCTACAGTCAACACTTTGCGTTGAAGGTATGTCTAGTTTTTCGTTGCTTTAAAGTTCCATTAATGTTTTACTGCACATTATAATGTCAAAAGTTGGCTTCAAAACAGGAATAAATTGACTTAATTCTTTATTTGTCTTTTTCAAGAAATCTTATGACCTTCCGCTGTTGAAGTTGCATAAACCAATGGTAAGCAATGTCACAAGAATCTACAAAAATGAACCAATCAACCAGTACCTTTCTGATTTGTGATGATTATGTGCAGACACCCACCATTTATCAATTCAGCAGATAGTATACCAATAATGTATAATGACAGTCCACTCAGCCAGTCAGCATCCACAGCCAAAAAGTATAAAGATGCACGAGGTTCCAAATCTCTTCAAAATTAAATACATAAAACTTCCTGAAGTTCAGAATAATTGTTTTTTATGTGCATTTTGATAATCATAATAGGCAGCACAAACTCCACAGTGTTCATACACATGAACTGTTGTCCTTGAGTCAGGGTAATTGGACTCATTTGTCATAAAACATTATGATTCCATTGTCAATAATATTTATTAAAACAACCCATCACATGTTCTACATCTTCCTCTTCAGAAGAAATCATGCAACACTTACAGACAACCCAGTAGTTGTGTGAACATTTCTTCAGCCCACACTGCCTGCTGCCAAGATGACACGGGTGGCCCCTACCTTGTGCTCGAGCCACTTTATTTGGAACTATGGGCCTGTCAGCGCTGTACAGCACCATCTTGGCAAATCCATCACTTCATATCATTTTGGGGTATTCTTAAAAGCCATCCTGCTCCAACAAGTTGTCCTTCCAGCCACCTTAAGGTCTTGATAAAGGTCATATATCTTCAATCAGTCACAAGAATGATTATCAGTGGCACTTGGCAGGGTGCAAACAGACTTTTTTTTCCTACGCTTCAAGGGTATCTTTAATACTTTATGCATATGTCCCCTATTCCCAAAAACTGGTACACATGCCTTTAAGATCAAATAGCACTGGCAATGGTGATCTACATCAACATGCTACAAAAGTTGACCAACCGGTGATACAAAAGATTTCAAGATGTAGGTGGGGAGACTGTCTGATACTTGTACATGTTTTTTTTCCCTACCTCTACCCATGAGTTTGACAGCAGCATCAGAAATTCCAGAGTTCCTGAAAGCAGGTAACAGGATGCTCCACACACTTGCAAACGCAGCAGTTCCTTGGCTTCAAGAGCTGCCAGTCCTTCCTCTAACACAAACTCACACTGCCTCCAGGACATGATGGAGTATTTTATTTTTTCAATACTAGAACACTTGTCGTTGACAATATATCCCCCTCTTTGCACACGCACGCACACACACACAGGTCCTGTGACCTTGATAATGAGGTCAAAGGTCACCAAATAATGTAATCTGGTCAAGAAATGGTATTGAGGTACAAATAAAGTAGATTTGAGTTTGATGTGGCCTGTGAATCAAGGAATACTGTAAATTGCTTTATTTTCACATGTACATGTATAAATATTCACGGTTTTTGTATTTTTGACATTTCATTGTAGTTTTGATTTCACTGTTTTGGTCATAATTCCTATTCAAACAATGTTAAAATACTATTTCACTGTCTTTATTTTCATGAATTTGTGCCATCAGCGAAATAAGCAAAAACAAGAGAACAGCGAAATTAAAGCAATTTCCAGTATTTTTTTGCAAGGATTGTACTATACACAGCGAGTCATACAATATACCCACCCACACTTCCTTTACAGGAAGTAAAGAAACTCAGCCTCCACAGCTAAAAAAAATCAGTTGGCTCAGATTTTTTCCTCCATTTCCTTTCTATGTGTTACCCTTTACCAGTCAGCCAACTTCTCTCCTGCCCTGGCAAGTTTCCCTCAACATTGGGTCTGACGTCTGGTCTGCATTTCTAGATGACATAACTGGGGACTGACCTAGAAGCATTGACCCTTCCACATAATAATGCTTCCACCAAGATGCACCAAGGCAAATTAAATAGCACCACATATATGTCAAAGAAAATATCAAGCTGTAAGTTAGAGGTATAAGTTTAAAAATATAAACATAGCTTATCACAAAAGCTTAGTCACCTGAACTTCAAAAAGCCAAGGTATTGTTAACAGGGTCATCCGGTACCATACGAGTAGGGTCACATTCATTCCAGCCTCACCCATTTGCTTCATGAGATGTTTAAACCACAATCCTGTTAAATCAGGAACCACATAAGCCTATGTGAGAAGCTCATGGAAACCCCCATTGGCCAATATTGAGAGGGGTATTGCACCTCTACATCTAGTGCAAGAGGTGCAAGACACGAACTACATTTCTCATGCTAGTCTTACAAACTCCAGGAGATAGCGAGTAACATCAGGAGCTGTGGGTGGACTAGATTTTGTGCGACAAGTCTGTATATGTATACTTTCTACACCTTAGAAAAGAATCCTCTGTACTGTTTACTTATGGTTTGCCCTCCCCTACAACACTCCTGCTGTTTATTTCCTCCAAAGAATCAAGAAAGTATATAGCTTTATGCCAAGCAAGGGCTTCATCATGCACATGATAGAATTTTGACTCAGGAGAGCTAGTCACTCTCTTCATGACCTGCCCATGATGGTTACTTACAGGTCAAGGGTCATTGGTGGTGACTTTAGTCATGGGTCACTGCTATTTACACAGCCTATAGCTGGTACATGTTTGATGCATTTAGGCCTGCTTACAAACAAGCACGCCACTTGGAGTTGCACTCACATGTGGCTGTTTTGTATTCCTGGATTTTGTGAAATCAGGAAACATGGGAACCAGAGGATCCACTGGCTTGCAGTTTGTACAGCCTGCTATCAGTTTGCACATGGATCAGAATTTTGTGTGATTGCCCAGTGTGCAGACACTGGCCTTGCTCAGCATTTTTATCTGAATATGGATGAAGGTTGACCATTGGCCTTATAGTTCATACAGACACTGCCTTCTTTAGTGTTTTATCCTGTCTGGGTAGCTTTTCAAAACCCCATATCCGCAGAGGTCTTTCTAGACTTTCTTTCACAAACTGTAATGCTTTTGATTGTGGTTCTTCTAGACTCATTACATCATACCCCAAAATCACACATTGACAGGAAACTAATTGACTCAAGTTTAACTATGACCAGGAGAAGGTACAAATCTACCCCTTTATATATTTACCTAACACCTTTTGATGATACGAGGGTCTATGTAATGATGTGTTATCACAGCTCAGAAAATACTGCTTCATTATGACTAGTACGCAGAGTGAGATCAAACACACCAGTTTACATGCAAATCTTGTATGCAATTATTTCCGAGTGTTGTCTGAAAGTCTTTTGTCTTACAATGCCTATTTTTGATCCACCTCTGCCCTGCTAACTGGTCTGAAAGTTCTCACCAAGAACTTAATTCTTCTATTTTTTTCACTCCTCAGAAGCTCTGTTAACCCTTAAAGAGCTAATCACAGCTATAGTTGTTTTCTCATAACTGTTAAACACATAATGGTTAAAAGATTCAGATTCCTCATGAAGATACCTTTCCTTCAAATACCACAAACCTAGTCTAAAGCAAAAAGGAGTCTTAGTCAACAGCTTTCCCCGGGACACTTGGGTGTGAAGTGTCCGAAGGAAAGCTGTTGACTCAATCTTAAATCGGCACTTTAATGGTCAAGTCTCATTTTGCTTTGAACTGCAAACAGCATCATACTCACTGACAGATCAAATTACCAAAAAACTTATTCCAATATTGTTTTTCAAGTGCTTTATACCTACCACTCTCACAGTACCCAATGCCTATAACATAAATTACAATTTCTTGGTATTGCTCTGATTATCTGTAATGGACACTAGTCTGGTATTGTACTCCCTGATTTCAGTGGCCCCAGTGGGTTACACAGGACTCCCAACAGTTGGTCGAGCACACAGGCTGTCTTATAAATAAATTTGAGGTACCAGTATACCGCGTGCTGATGACAGAATGGAGCACCACCTGGTGGAAACTGCAGGTAGTACTCAACCAGTTTTCGAATGCAATGCAAGGATGATGTACAGACATGTCTTGTTCCAGCAACAGTGTTGTTCCACAGCTTGCCTCAATCATATATTTTACAAACCGCACATTGTCTCAACAGAATTGTTTTCTGGGTACCAGGTTATACAGGTGTCTGTGTGCCTCCACATTTGAACAACATTTTCACTTTCAGTCTGTTACGGCTGTAGCTCTGGGAAATCCTCATTTTCCATTATACACTACATGTATTTAACACTTGAGAAACTGCATGAACCTGAATATGACTGCTGCATATGTTTAACTAAAGCACTGCACCACCTGAAACACTGTAAACCTGTGAATAGTGGGCACCTTTGGGACTCACAAATAGTTCCCACTGTATATAGATGCCCACTGGAGACACAGTAATTGATATAGAAAGTATGAATCCAAAGAGCCAAGTCCACTGGTCAGAGTTGTCAACTACAGACAGGTGCCCTCTGCCGTAGATCAGACTGTAGTAAGTTTTAAATAGAGGTGGTTGCCGTTTGCCGACATCACATCTCCGTACTGATGGCTGTTCTAGGTATCTCATCACACGCAGACATATGAGCTGTTCACATAGCCCATGAGAAAAATTATCTTCATCTCTGCACAGTTTCCGTTGGCTTGTGCTGCCACCAACAGGATGTTTGTTACACTATTCTTCCAATTAGTGCTGCCTCCAGTAGAAGTTGTTACACTGTTCTTCCAATCAATCAGTGCTGCCTCCAGCAGGTTGTTTGTAACACGATTCGTCCCATCAGTGTTACACCTGCTGCCTGTCATTCTTAAGCTATCCTGTGCCCCCAAGACTGAATACCAACCTCACATGCATCGTTCTTTTTATCATACAATCATGAGCCGTCATGATGAAGCACCAATGTCACCTGCATCATCAGGTCAACTGATGACCAGGTTAAGATATGGAAACCAGTTTACAATACTGTCTTTAGTATGTGGTATTTTGTTGCATCCTGCAATAATAATCATGCTTCCAACAATCCAGTTGCCTTACCCTATGACACTGACTAGCCTTGTAGTTGCCAAATGGACACAACGTCAAGATTTCAGTTTCACTGTTTCAGTTTATTGCTTAGCACCACAAAATGGGTCTCATAAACAGAGCAAATCTTCAATAGACCCAGTTCGTGTGAACTGGTCCGAGTTCTGCTGACCCTGTGCATAACAAAGAACACCTTCATCAACATCCTCAGCTTTCAGTCCCGTTGTGAATGTTTGGAAAGGATTTTTGTTGTTTTTATGTCGACTTAAGGCAAAACTGCAATGAGAAAGAACAAAATATGCATTTAGACTGGTGCACAACAGTTGACCAAGGTAATTAGACAGAATGTCATTTATGCTGAACTGAATTCAGGTAAAATGCACATTAGACTCAATAAACTGTTGACAGAAAGCATTTTTTGCTGAACTGTGATAAGGTCGAAACAGCAATTGATGGCACAGCTTTTTCATTGAAATGTACCCAACAGCTTAATAAAAGGTGTTTCCAACAGGGGAAAATGAATTTGTCCTAAGAATTGAATAAAAAGGGCAAAATGGCAGACTTTTATCCAAAAGAAAAAAATATAAATAAAAATAAGTAAACACAACAAAATAAATGAATAAGCATATTGTGGTCACAAGTTTCCAATAACTGGAAATGAATAAGTAATTGACTGGAATGAAATGAATAAAATGATATGTTGAATGAAAAAAATGAACTTACATGACAATTGTTCCAAAGCAATACAGTTAAGTAAAATTATGAAATTAGTGAAGATGTAGAATTATATTAATTGAAGAAACTGCACATGCGGAAAACATTTTCAATAAAAATCTGATATATTTTCCATATAATTTTTGTCAGCTAGATATTCAATCAATTATACATTCGGCCAACTTGTGATTCGGTAAAATTTACACTCAACAAAATATACATTCAACCAGTTTTACATCCCATGAAGAGAAAACATTTGGTTCAAAAGACTTTCAGTCTACTGTCGGACACTGCATTTAGACAATTAATTGTAGAATGAAGCCACTCGTCTAATAATTAAAGATGAAATACTGAAACCAGTAATACATAGAAATTCCAAAAATAAGTGCAAGTGAATTTTAAATTTACTTTTGTTGAACTTCACTCATTTTGAAAACAAAGGAAATGGCACAAATACACCCTTTCCTATTAAATTTGAACAGGTCTAAGAAAATAGAGACATTCTTCCGCTCTAATTTTAAACAAAATATGGTTCTTGGCTACATATCTACCAGAGTCATGCCCGGAGGCATGAATGTCTCGCCAGCTTAATTCAAGCCACTCCGAAGTTTTTTGTTGACGGACGTCTGGACGTCCGGAAAGTGACTGCTTAGTCTCACCAACAGCTTATGCTGGCGAGACAAACATGAAGAAATTCCTGATTTGTTCCGAATCATTTCTATGTACATACCTTGAAAATGGGTCTAAATCTGAGTCAGAAAAGTTGTCCTCAAAACCCTGCAAGAAAAATCACAGTTGTTGCACTTTGGACATACAAGATGAAAGATGAGACAGTGCAGTGGCTCTTGTGTGTGCCACTGTCCTGATAAAGCCCCACATAATGGCTCTCACACCAAGGCACTTCCATGTGACTGTACCTCTACTGCCAGTCCATCCCTTTCCCAGTAAGAAAAAGACAGAGGCACCAGCTTTCACTGACACAGGTTGGACAAAATGTGATGACCAGACATGTTAACTTTATAGCTGCATCTGTTATTTTCGTTCAAAATGTTTTCCTCCAGTGGTACATTTCAGTATAAGTTCTGACCTGTACATTATACACCCTTGCACTTTTGTACAGTCTGAGCCTGACATGATTAGAAAGCCAGATATGCATCTATCTTTGGGATAGTTTCTTACAAGTACCACTGAAGTTTAACACTGAAAAAATCCTGCAGCAGAAGGTGTACCTGTCACATGAATTTGGAAAAAATGAGTATTGTACTTAAATATTTGCATTGCAAAAATTGTTACTTCCATAAGAAACATACAGATTGAATTTGGTCACAAAAAGTTAAAAGTTTAGTTCATGCTGATCAAAGTTATCCATTATCAGTTTGCTTGCTCAATCTTGTGTCACCATCATAGCTATGCTTTATATTTAGCAAAAGAAAACCTGGTGTATCCATGAGTAATGAATTGATGTGTCCATGCCAATGAATTGGTGCATGTGTACTTTCATTACATCCTACTACATTTTGTATTTACTGAGAGGGCGCTGTACACAATGGACTCATCTGTCCCTGTGTTCATGTACTCACTTCCTCCTCTACTTCCACTGTTGCCTCAGGGACACTAGAGGTCTCTCCAACACTGTCATTGGGGGAACACAGTTCTGGAGGGAAAAAAACAGTCTCTCATCAGTCATGTTTCGTTGTTAACCTATAATCAATATCATAATACTGTAGGCAAGGTAATAATTTGTCTTTAGGAGATCCCAAAAAGACAAGCACCAATCTAAGTCTGCCGTTGATATGCTGTTAATATTATAGATCACTGGCCAGGGTCCTGCTTAGTATGAATACAAATTCAGTCACATAAGAATGAAAGATTGTATCGCCAAAAAATCATCATTTATGATTGCATTTTTGTGAAGATTAAATGTGTTAGAAAGTATGACTTCTTGCAGCAAAAATAGGCTCCACTGAAACCAAGTTCTATACTTGTTTTCCAATGAAATAATAACAGTGACATGGGAGGTACAACTCATCTCAGTTTGCCACATTTATGTATTCATTATCATGTTAAACAACATCCACACACATACACACAAAGTTTATACAATACAAGGTTGTACAGCACCCCCTTCCCATTCCTAGCTTTACTTCCAATAGACATGGGGAAAGGGCCGTATCATTAGGACTTGCTGTGACTTTCATTTACAGGCACATTGTCCCACACTTGAGACATATATATCCAAGGGCACATGTGGAGCCAGCACAGGGGGCATGCCTTGCCATCTTGGACTGGTGGACCATTTCTCAAAAGAATATGTGCAAACCGAAATTGGTCTGTGACATTTTAAATCAACACACATTATCGTCATAAGTTACACCATACAACACAAGATGTATCAACATTCAAATAAAACTAACCAAGTGTACAATACTGCACGCCAGGAGAGCCAAGTTCAATGCCGGATCACTCCAAGTGCGCGAAGCGCACGAGGAGTGATCCCGCCATGAACAAGGCTGTCCTGGCTCACAGAATTCTTCACGTGGTTGGTTTAATTTTTATCTGGTGATTATGGCTGCATTCTGAAAATGATTAAAAGAGATAATCTATAAATATAACAGTTTTTCTTTCTAAAAACAATTGACATTCACAAGCGCACTATTTAAAAGTAGTACACAAGCTCTAATAGAATGATATAGATTTCTACTAAGGTCATACGGATCAGGCTATTATCCAGTCCATTTTTCCTGTTTTTACGACTGATACAGTTATAATTACCAAGTAAAAACATTTGTCATGGTCCCAGTGTGGAAGTAATGTAACAAGACGACTGTGACAGTCCTGTGCTCAGCTGACTAAGTGACCCCATGACCTTGGAAATGAGATCAAGGTCACTGACCTATTCTGAATTCAACTCTGGTAGAAGGCCATCCCCATGTGCAAGGACAAAGTCACCGTACATATAGGTCTCAGGTTATCACGCGACCAGTAAAATTCATGTTAGTGGCCCTGTGGCCTTGAGAATGAGGTCAAGGTCACTAATGTACGGTCTTAATCTTTCCTAAACAGAGGCCCACCAACAAGTTCAACATCAAAGTCCTAGCTTCCACAGTTCTCAAGTTACAATGTGAAAAGTAAAATTCACTTAAGTGTCTGGGTCCCAGTGTAATGAGGTCAAGGGCACCCATGTACTGTCTAAGTCTGGCCTTTGCTCAGGACAACCATCATGTTCAACATCAAGGTCCAAGTTCAAATAGCTCTCAAGTTGTCAGGTAAACAGTAAAATTTGAGCAAATGGCCCTATGACCTTGGGCATGAGGTCAAGGTCACTCATATACAGTTTTCTGCTGGCCCTCATAGACAACAACATTACTAGTGTGTGCAATATCAAAGTCCTAGCTCAAACACTTCTCAAATTATTACCCAAACAGTAAAATTCACGTATTTTTTAATCCTTGACCTCAATTTGACCTTTCAAGGTCACTCAAGGTGAAAAGTAACAACACCAAAAGAAACCTCATAGGGTACTCTCCTATACATGTTAAACAGTAACCATGCACCTAGAACGCACCATTACCCAGATATTCAAGCCAATATTACTCATGTACAATAAATGGCTGCCACTAAAGTTTGAAGCCCCGAAACTTCACAAATAATTCAAATATCCGTACCAAATGACCAAACTTGACTAAACTAAGCATAAAGACTAAATTAAAACCCATTCTAAAGAAATCTATGCTTTCATTCTGGAGAAGAAGTCAAAAATAGCTTCAACGTGAAAAAAATCATAAAAAAAGAGAAAAAAATCGCAGCGCCACCTTTTACACAAACTAAGGTCCAGGGGTCCCCAGAAGTGTCCCTTTGCAATTTCAGAGAAGAAGATTTTTTAAGATTTCCCCCAAAAATGAACCAAAAAATTCATCATAAATCCAAAAATCACTGGACCGTGACCATTTGAACAAACTTGGTAGAGACCCACCCAAGGCACATCCCCACCAAGTTTGAAGTGGATCTGGCTAACAGTATTTGAGAAGTCGAAAATATGAATTGTGGACAGACGGACGACAGACCCTCACAAAAGCTCTGCTGACTGACAAGTCAGGTGAGCTAAAAATTATAGTTATTCCCCCTTTAAAGGCATTGTAAAACTAGAAAAGAAGATTTGCTTCAAAGCAAATCTGTCTGTGTGCCATCAAAACTTGTAAATATTAAATACAGTAGTCCCTCCTTTGAGAGACCACCCGTAGTGCCACACAAAAGGCGGCCACATAAAGCAGGTGGTCCCTCAGAGGACATATAAATAACATGAAAAGTACTACAGAAAGACCTGACACCTGTGGTATCTCAAAGGAGGTGGTCTCATGGTTACATGTTCTTACAAAAATGTGCAGCGTCGCAATACCTACAATTTGAGTCCAACATGATTAGAGTTAGATGAAAATTGGTCATGTTATGGCTGGATGAAATTTTCACAGGTCCAAATGACCTTGACCTTTGACGTTTAGAGGTCACATGTAAGTTTTTATGCAGGATGACAGAATCGTACGAAGTTTGAGTCCGCTAAATACACAACTTTACAACTCTTTTGCAAATTTTTATTGGCAAATGTACCAGAAACAATTGATTAGATGTTTATTTAGAAGTCTGTGTGAATAAAATTGTCACATTTACACAGCAAAATTGTTTCTGCAGCAAAAACTACGCAGTTTGATTGACCAGAAATGAGCATGTGATGCCTTTGTTAATCTAAATAAACATCAATGCGGATGCCCTGAAGATCATGTTTGTGGGGCAATCCCAACATTAAATTCAGGGTGATAGACAACTAACCCCCCCAAAAATAAATAGCAGGGGAAGGGTTAAGGTCTGCATGATTCATAACCTGAACAGTTTTGTTTACAACAGAGAGAGATCTCTAAAAAATGCTATGTGGATAGAATACACAATATGATTCATGACAATGATAGAACTGCATTTACCTCTGACCTCCTGCTGAGGACTGGCTGTTTGAGGGGAGGATGAACAACTGTTGGAATCCCAGGGGTCTGAAGAAGAACCTGATTGTAGTGACCTTTGTGGAGAATCTCTGCCTGTGCTCAGCAGATCAGTGCCATTGACTTCCACAGGACTGCTATCCGATAGTGCCCTCTAGTGGAAACAATAAACATTAGGTTAACACCAAGCAAAATTCACTGTTCTACAACATCTGCACTAAACAAATAGCTGATAACATTACATATGACCAAAAAACACTTATCCGAACTCCATAAAAACACACAAACAGATGATAAATCAGGTTTTTTTCCTGGCAAGCTAGACGCAACAAAAAACATAGCAAAATGGCTGTTTGCCATTCATATGGGTCACAGCTGATCAATGTTTGGAAGTGTTATTGGAAGTCTATGTGGCAGCTGTAGTGTTCTCAAATATGATGAATTTATTTGTTCACATATATTTACACACATGATGTCACGAGCAGACATGCTGTAACTTGGTACAATTAGGGTGAGAATTTTTTTCATTCCAATTGTGGCCATAACAAGTGACTTTAATGCCTATTTATAATAAACATATATACTGGTAACACATGATTTATTTCTTGTTTTGATGCTGAACTTGCACAGGTATAATGGTTGAAAAATACCCAACCAATGGAAACGAAAGAACTGTGACAGCCCTGTTGGTCAAAGGACAGGACCTGACAAGCATTGACAGATAAATGCTAATACATTTATAAACACAATATAAAAGCCACAATTTATAGGTCTCATGCATTGATTTGACACTAACAATTCACTGTCCAAGTTTGACGGCAGAAATCTAAATTGGTATCAGAATGCTGACCAACTTGAACAGTGATCAATAGGTATGTGTACATGTACTTAAAAGTACCAAAAATGAAATAATAATACATCATGAATCAGTGGTTACAGCACCTAGTGAATGATGCCGTTGGACCCTTCCACAACGAACATTTCCAACAAGTTTCAGCACAATCTGTGTTGTAATTTGAACACTGTGAACACACACAATAATCCATTTTGAAAAAAAAAAAAAAAAAAACAGAAAACAAGAGGGCTGTGTGAACAGCCCGTGCCTCAGCTGATCTTGACATTTATCACACTTGCAGCTCTATGAACTTGGGAAAGGATCAAGGACACCATGTTCTGAGTAAGTCTGAACTTTACAGAAGAACACTTACATGTGCAACATCAAAGTTCAAGTAGTTCTCAAGTTATAATGAAGAGTAAAATTCATGTATGTTGCACTGTGACCCCACAAACGAGGTCAAGGTCATTCATGTACTGTCTAAGCATGACCTTCATACAGAATAATTAACATGTTTAGCTAACTCAAAACAGATCTCAAGTTATCAAGTAAACAGTAAATTTCGTGTCAGTTGTCCTGTGAATTAGCATTAGAATGCCCATTGACTTACAAGATTTCTTAAGATTTGTCAAAAAAAAGACAAAAAAATTCATTAAAAATAAAAAAATCACTGGACCATGAACATTTGAACAAAATTGGTATAAACCCACCCAACGTACATTGCCACCAAGTTTGAAGTTAATCTGGATAATGGTTTTGGAGAAGAAGTCAAAAATGTGAATTAGCATTAGAATGCCCATTGACTTCCATAGTTATCAATAGGAAAGCTGCACTGACCAACAAGTACCAGAATTGAAAAAATCGTTAAACATCAGGAATCCGCAGCATTCCCACATAGTGTACAACTTTCTTTGACCCTTCTACAAGGAACACATCCACCATGTTTCAGCTTAATCTGAGTGACGGTTCTGGAGAAGAAGTCGAAAATAGCTACAACACACAAAAATTCATAAAAAAAATAGGAAAAAATTGCAGCGCCACCTGGTGAACAAATTAAGAACTAAGAGTCCCAGGGAGTGTTCCTGTGTGATATCAAAGCAATTGGGTGAGCGGTTTTGGAGAAGAAGATTTTTTAAGATTTACCCAAAAAAGAACAAAAAAATTCATTAAAAATCCAAAAATCACTGGACCGTGACCGTTTGAACAAACTTGGTAGAGACCCACCCAAAACACATCTCCACCAAGTTTGAAGTGAATCTGGCAGAGGGTTTTTGAGAAGAAGTCGAAAATGTGAATTGTGGACGACGGACGGACGGACGGACTACGGACGACTGACCCTCAAAAAACCTCAGCTGACTGACAAGTCAGCTGAGGTAAAAATGCAGCATGCCCTGTTGAACCAATTAAGGTTAAGGGGTTCTCTGAAGTATTCTTGTGCAATTTTAAAGCATTTGGAAAAGCTGTTTTTCGAGAAGAGTTTTGAAGATTTTGCCCCAGATTCTGTAACAAAACACTTTAACTCTTTCAGTGCAAACCACAACACATTTTGTACTCGTGAATTTTCTGCGATTCCAGACTCAAATTCCTTACAGAAAGACCTTCCATTAAAGTACTAATAGCATGCCTGTGCTTTTTTGGGCATGTTTTGAGTACATGGTGCCCAAAATGCAGAGGAAAGCTGTTGACCCAGTCTCACTGCTGGCAATGAAAGAGAAAGTTGTTGACATAGTCTCAACATTGGCACTGAAACGTTTAAAAAGCTGTTGACCCAGTCTGGACCTTGGCGCTGAAGGAGCTACACTGTAGAGTAAGTAGGAAAATCCACTTTTCAACATTTGGCAGGCAATCATCTCATTATAGAAATTTGAGTCATGTCCACATACAGCTGTTGTACCACTGGCAAGTCTTTCCATCTCCAGCTGCGCCAACACTTACAAATAATGGGAATTATCTACTTTATGTTTAACAGGCAACCTCTACTCAAACTTCAAAAAAATGTTCAAAGGTCAGTTATGACAAGAAGTCGTGAAGTGAACTTATATCATGAGCACTGTGATCCAAAATCATAAACCAGACGAATAACCTGTAATGTCAGGATGCAAGACAGAAGAGAAGGAAGTAGCTATATACATACAAATAATGTAAATTATATAATATTTCATGTTTAACAGGCGACCTCTGTCCGAACTTTACCAAAAAAAAAAAAAATGTTCCAAGTATAGTAATGCCAAGAAGTCATGAAGTGTACATATAATATGAGAACTGTGATCCAAAATCACAAACCAGAAAAATAACCTGTGATGTCAGGACAGAACAAACGTCAGCAGTTCTTGACCCAAGTCCACCTTTATTAACTCATACCATGCCACAGACACAAATTTCATGACAATCATCAACATAAATTTCTGGTCATTTACCAGAGAAAGCTCACCATTCTATTTCAAACACCTTGTTGAACTCATGAAATGGATTCAGAACATGTAATTGCTATGTCAATGCCCTCCCCCTCCCCTACAAAATTGTTAACAAAGGAACACTGAAAAGCCATAAAATGAAGGCACTCAGCCTGTAAGGGGTTAACTTTTGTCAGACCACCTTGGTGTTTGTGCGGAATGTTCAGGTGATTGGCCTTGGCCATAGCCCTGGGATATCCTCACATGCACACATCATTCTGTGCCACGGACTGATCACATTTTGTGCAGGCACTCTGTGTATGCATGTGACCTCCCTTCAGAATAGTCAACTGCAACCAACCATTACCTTTACTTACTTCCCCACACCACCATGGTGTATTTTGATTCAAACTGATTTTTGCAGAATTTCACACGTTTTCAGAAGGTACCTAACCTGACCACTAAATGTGATGTGAATTTGATCATATGCTTGAAATGTCAATTCTGGGTTACTTTGTTTACCTTCTTAAAACAATTTTCTGACAACGAAAATAATAACTAAAACAGTTGTTGCTGGCAGACTGTATGTCCACTGCCTAGCTTGCACATACATAAGACTGTGACCTTGAAAATGAGGTCAAGGTCACGAAAATGTAACCAAGTCAAGAAATAGTGTCAAATCTGTGTTTGATGTAGCCAGTGAATCACAAGGAATTTTGCCTGCAAGAATTCTGCAATGGCTGCACAGTCAGGTGTATTATCCCATAATGGGGCCCTGGGGAGGGTAACAAATGCCCGTGTTATGGCTATCACATCTGCTTTCCATATCACATAGTACTGCATTACAATTCTAGAAAAATAGAACGATTCATCCACTCAAGGCAGTGTTGGGTGGTAAATGCTTTTCTAGTATTTCTGGCCTCTTTTTTGCTTAAAAACTATCATTTGTTGTCTACTTAAACAGAATATTCCACAGAAATATTATTATCCAGGATAAATACAAACCATCATTTGCGTGTGTTTCTGGTTGGGATTCAATGGTTTCCTGCAAAGAATCATTTTGTCCCAACCAGAAACAGCGCTCATGACAGTTTGTGTAACAGCATACAGCTCAGATAGTCTAATGGATGATTGGACAAGCTGTAAACAGAATACCTCCCCAACCTTCATTTGTGGGGTGGGGGAAGAGGTATAATCTCTGCAAGCATTCTATAAAGTACAGCAAAGAATGTTGAACAACCTGAATGTTTTTACTTAAAAATAAAATCCATTTTAAACATGTGCACCAGACTTGCAGCTTGAAGATGCAATTTTGCAAAGGTAACCTGCTTTGACAAGACAAACAAATAAATTCAACAACCTCTCCCATCTTTTGGCATTTAAGACAAAAATATGCTTGTATTTCTGTAGTATAGGATTCTCATGATTATAACTTTTAAAGCTTGGAGTACACAAAAATTGTACCGCATGTATCTGCTTACCTGAATTTCACACTACGGAGTGTTGCAGGCTTTTACTTAGGCCTACAATGAGTTACATATTTGGCATCACCCCTGCACTCCACTCTGCTTGTCCATATTTAACAGGTTGCTCCTCCAACCTTAATTATTAAGCAATTAAGCCATTACTTCATCATGCACCTGTAATCATCAATCAGTGTGTCCATTATTATGTGAAATACTGAAGTTACAAAAAAGTTGCAGGCTCTTACAGTTTTGTGGTTTTCTCTTTCTTTCTTCTGCTTTGTCTGCCAGTCCTCCAGGGCCAGGTTAAAGGCCTCAGCCACTGTCAAGGTTACCGCCTGGGCCTGCAACATAGGCAACCACAGCATCACAACAGGTACCCCATTAACATGACATCCACATACAGCCTTAAGTAACTACTGCACACATTTCACATGATACCACATGCAGCCATAAATCACTAATGCAGCTCACTCAACATCACACCACATACAGCCATAAGTCACTAATGCACCTCATTCAACATCACACCACATACAGCCATAAGTCACTAATGACCTCATTCAACATCACACCACATACAGCCATAAGTCACTAATGCACCTCATTCAACATCACACCACATACAGCCATAAGTCACTAATGCACCTCATTCAACATCACACCACATACAGCCATGAGTCACTAATGCACCTCATTCAACATCACACCACATACAGCCATAAGTCACTAATGCACCTCATTCAACATCACACCACATACAGCCATGAGTCACTAATGCACCTCATTCAACATCACACCACATACAGCCATAAGTCACTAATACACCTCATTCAACATCACACCACATACAGCAATAAGTCACTGATGCACCTCATTCAACACGACACCACATACAGCCATAAGTCACTGACGTACTTCATTCAACACGACACCACATACAGCCATAAGTCACGGATGCACCTCATTCAACACGACACCACACACAGATATAATCACTGATGCACCTCATTCAACACGACACCACATACAGCCATAAGTTACTGATGCATCTCATTCAACATGACACCACATATAGCCTTAAACAAGTGCACACTGATCCAAAGGATCTATGTCCCGCGCCACAATATTTTGCAAAAGTTGTTGCATGACCATAGTTCGGGTGCCACTACACATAGGGTAGGTGCCACTACACACAGGGATAGGTGCCACTACACAGAGGCGCACATGCCCTTGGTATGATGCATCTCTGATATAAATTTCATCATTCTATCTCTAAGGGTTCTAGAGATATGCTGCCAAACACACGAAAATGGATATGTTCTTGGGCCCTGTGACCTTAAAAATAGGTCAAGGTAAAAAACAATACACAGCGCACATGCCCGTGGTATGATGCATCTCTGGTATAAATTTCATTATTCTCTTAGGGTTCTACAGATGGCTCCACGGACGGATGGACCGCCCCCTATCCTCACTTACTCTATGTCCGCCGCCGGGGACAATAACTAATGTACACCATTCAACTTGACACCACATACTGCCATAAGTGACACTCCATGACTTCTCAGCAAATGACTACAATGACTAACATTTTCCTTTTCTGTTCTCATTTACAGAACTTTCTTCTTATTTTGAAAGATGATAAAAGATCTTTTTTTTTGAAAGATTATCATGGGAGGATCCCTGTACTGAATTATTTAATAAATATATATATATATACATGCACAGGTATGTGTGTGTTTATCATATCATTCTGGAGTTACCACACAAAAACTAATTTCAAAATGGATATGACTTTGAACCTGAACCCAGGGTCACCCATAATCATTCCCAGGCAAGGTCCTACCTAGATGCACATTATGACAAAATTTGAGAGCACTTGGATTAGTATTTTAGAAGTTATCATCCATTAATGAAATCTGGATGGACAGACTTGTAACCTGATTACTAAATGGGGCACCCATATACCCAATGCAGGGCCGAATAATTAGACATAATTTAAACCAAAAATGTGTGCATGAACACACAAAACTTCAAGCTCAAAACTTAAAGAAAATACATTCTTACTTTTATTGCATATTAAAATTACAATTTTATTACAGTCAGGGCTAAAAATTAGCACCTGCCATGAGCCAAATGCTGGTCACTTTTGCAGCTGCCCTATGGACTTTTACTCTTTACTGGTAATGAATTAAGGATTCTAATTAAAATTTTTGTTGTTTTGGCTTGACTGAAAATGCTAATTTTGAGGCCTGTACAGTGCTCCCTCTTCATAAGGCCCCTGTACAGTGCTCCCTCTTCATAAGGCCCCTGTAAAGTGTTCCCTCTTTATAAGGCCCCTGTACAGTGCTCCCTCTTTTTAAGGCCCCTGTACAGTGTTCCCTCTTGAAGGCCCCTCATTACAAGGCGATTGCTGATATACTATGACCACTATGATGGCTCCCACTGAAGCACTTTTTCCTACAGTTTTAATGTTAATTGTCTACTAGTTATCAGTCAGTTTTGCTGTAACAAAAACTACCTCATGGCCCCATCATCATTATCATGAACAGCACTGTATCTCCTACTTTCTGTTTACGCTATCCATATAAAACAAATGAACAACCCTTTCTGTACACTATTTCTCATCAGCAGTTCTTACTTGTTCACTGGAACTTGGAACATCTGCTTGATATTTTCTTTTATAGACAAAGATACAGTCTTTCAGTAAATATGTGTGAGAAGAGACTATAAGAAAAGGTTTTCCAGGGATTTACCATCTTAACTTGCCAATGTATAAAGCACACTCCTTGAAAAAAAGTCACATGATCCAGGAAATCTATCAAGCTATTGTGCATCCTCAAAGGAATTCTATGAATGATCCACTTCCTTTTCTCTTTACAAAACACATAAAAAGGCTACATTCAACATGTTTTATATCCTTGCCTCTGACAGCCCCTGGGACTTCCCCTGTAGGTGAGCATGGCATGTCTACATTTCCTTTCACAACACTTTGAATTAACCATTAGCAACAGAAACGACCCACCTGTAATTTATGGGAAACATAACACATTTATATCAGTCAGCACAGTGAGTGGTCCAGTGTGACTGTCAGGACCATATTCACCATGCTCCCAGCAACATACTTGAATCAAGAGTTACTAACTGGTACCACATTGTGCCCCATATTTACTCTTAGCATCAACCATGGTGGCACAGGTTTCCAAGTACACAGTTGCTGTAACATCTTATTCAAACAATTATGCAGCACTATAAAGTACAATATTATGGAACATCAATGCGCACAAAAAAGGAGCACAGTCCTGTTTAATCCACTTTGCAAGCGAGTCAGGCATCATGCATACGTGCATATGCATATGGTTGCCAGGCCGGTTACCTGCCAACCTGGCCAAGCTGATTGAACAGGACACACAGAAGAAAGCACGCTCACTCAGGATGCAAGACAGATAAAGGAGGTGTGGGGGTCCCATTACGCTGGTACACAGGGAACTAGCTGTATAAGAGGCGCTTGCACCACTGAGGGGACTGCCCTATACAAACATGAGACAGTTGAGGGCAGCAAATAGATTTCACCTTGGACATTGGGTAAACTGACAATGGATACGGGTTCAAAGTCAGCTATATACAGTATAAATCACTGAACAAAAAATCTAGCATCTGGAAGCAAATAAGTGGTTGTGTGACCTTGAGAACTGGGTCACGGTCCCTCGTTTTCAAATTTAACTGTGGCTCCATACAGGACTATAATCATGTACAATCTAAAACCCATAAATGAAACAGTTTATAAATTATTGTGCGGATACTGAATTTCACAAAAATTAGTTGTGTGACATTGGAAATTGGGTCAAGGTCACTCACGTTTGAACTTCACCTTGGCCTGATAGGAAATTATGGTGATGTGCAACATGAAATCCCTATAGCTTGAAAACTTTTAAAGTTATCATGCCCACACCAAATTCCCTAATGTTGCTCTGTGACTTTGGGAATTGTGTCAACTTTACCCATCTTCAAACTTGATCTAGCCTTCACAGGGAACTATAATCTTGTGTAATATACAACCCCAAACTCAAAAGCTTCTCAAGTTATCATGTGGACACTAAATTAACTAATGTAGCTCTGTGACCTTGGGAACTGAGTCAAAGTCACCTGTCTTATAACTTATAAGTGGCCCTTATAGAGGACTAAAATCCTGTTCAATATGAAAGCCCTAGCTCAAAAACTTACCATGTTAAAGTTACCATGCAGAAACAATCTGGATGGATGTCTCCCTTGAAACCTAAAAGCTTCATACACTATTCCACCATACCGACACTGGTATAAACAGGTAAATAGTAATACAACTTTAGCACCATAAAGTTGACTAGAGGTGTTATGAGGTAAAGTGTACTAAGGGTGGAAAGAACCTGCAATCACCATAGGGAACTTGCCTTCAGCAGTCCCTTGATAATTTTGCCCCAATACAATGTACAGGAAGTAAAAATGTCCAAAAAATTTCCAGTGCAGAAAAAAAACAGAAAATAAGAGGACTTTAAGTCCACCAATTTGGAAAATATAATGTCCCAATATGCCAGTTTAGAAACACCCTTTAATCCCCTCACAGATGGTGGAGGGTGCTTAAGACTATCAACCAATCTAGAACATCCATTTTCTTGTATGAGATGCTCCTTGCCACTGGGTGACTAGATACTTGTTATGTTCCTGTACAGCAAATGGGGAGTAACTTGTTTAAGAGTATATGCATCTTGCATTATACCTGGGACCAAAGACACAAATCAGGATTTGTAAGTGCAAAAGAATTGCTTCAGGCTAGTTTGCAATCAATGCCTCACCTTCAAAATGTCTAGACAATTTCGCTAAAACAGTTTTATCTAAAAACAAAAACAAGAGGCCCATGGGCCTGGTGCTGTGCTGACATAAATAGGGATAAATAATAGAACAATGAGTGAATAAGAAAGAGACATGGAGAGATGTTTTTACACATGGTTTAATAACTAGATTTATATTGACAGCTGTGCAGAAAGATAAATATAATTCAAATGTACTGATCTAATTAATGACTTTGAGAGTGTAGGTTACCACTTAAATGAAATGTCGTTGTTACATGGGTCATGACCACATATTTGTTTTGTATTTGAATGTGACAAATGATAGGTCCAGTTGTGACTTCTTGTTAGTAGGACAAGTGACTTCACTAGTGACGAATAATTTCATATAAGCTGCAATACATTTTGACTCATAATTTCCATACAAGTATAGGTGGTGCCACCAGTATCAACCTTTATCGAGAATTTGACCTCCCCACCATCCAACCAAATTTCACCAAGATCTATCAAAAATTAAAGATGTTAGAACATTCAGAAGATTTTCATGTTTTGACCCCACTATTACCTTATCTTGCAGGTGGCGCCACCAATATCATACATGTACACAACTTTATTTTTTTATCTCCTTTTAGTTCTGAAAGTTATATGTCTACATTGAAAATTGTAGGAGTTGTTGCATTTGCAATTCATTTCCATGTATACATGTATGTGTTAACTGTTGACCTTGAAAAACAGGTCAAGGTCATTCATATTATAACAAATTATAAGTCTTGACCTAAGGTATCATTCCTGTAAATTTTGTAATGTAAAAATAGGGCTTTGTGAAAATAATGAATTTAATGTGTTTACCATCTACTTGGCAAAATTTCCACAAAATACAACAGGTGGCCCCACCAGTACTTCATGCACAACAGGGATTTGTCTCTGTAATAAACATGTAATGTTTTATTCACATCCTAACTGCAATTATACAAAAATGTACAAGGCCCACCACTAGCTACTCACCTCCATGAACTTTATAGTCCCAGTAACCTTGAACAAGAGGGTCACCTTTACACTGTAATTTGCAAATTTAAAATTGTGCACATTTAAACTGAATTTTTTCATGGTAGATCCAGGTTTATAACTGTGATTCAAAAAATTAATTTGTCTAGCCTAATTAACCAGTAGTGTTCCTTGGCATGGGTTGGGCGCATTGTGCCCAACCTGTGCCAAGGAAACCTATTGACCAAGGATGTGCAATCATAATCGGTCTTGCATGCAAACCCCAGCAAAAATGTATTCTAGAAATGAGAAATTTAAGTAAAGACTCAACCACAGATGACAATTTACATCCAGGTACTTTCAGCTGATTTGAGCAGGAAACAGTTAACCTACAATCGAACTGTAGTTGCCCAGCTTAGCATTCATTTAGTCATGGTCAGTTTAACATACAATCCAACCGTTACTTCCCAAAGTATTATTCATCAAAACATTCTGATCTGAAGTTCAAAAATCCACCTAAGATATTGTTTCTCTCATAGTGCTATCCAAAACTAGAAAACAAAGTTGCTTCACAGCAAATCTGTCTTTGTGCCTACAGAGGAAAGTTGTTGCTTTGTACATTCAAATTGAAATTGGAAAACATGACAGAAAACTTAAATTTCAGGGGTAAAAAACTTTTGCAAAATAAGGTTCTTGGCATGAAAGAAAAATCTTCCAGTAAAAAAAGAAAATGCTAGATAGAAAGAATTCTGTATAAAACAGAATATCAAGTATCAGTAAACAAACATGATTTAGTCAAATACAGTGGTCCCCCTCTTATAAGGACACTCTAAACACAGCCAAAAAGTGGCCTTTAAGGGGGTGGCCTCTCTTGAGTGGGTGAATATAAAGGAAATACCATACTTTCTCCACAAGAATGCTGGCCTTGCAAGAGGGGTGGCCTCTGGTTAGAAAGGCCTTATAAGAGGGGGGGCCACTGTAGTGTGAAACCCCAGCTAATTACTTTTTACTACAGCTTTGATTCAATTATTGATCACTGTTGACTGACTCTTCAACATGGACTGATGACAAAATGGTTTAAATGGTAGCATAAAGGTGTTATCTCTGATGCGAGTGTAATCAACAAATCCCAGTGATATAAATGTACATGTAACTGACTGATGATGACAGATCATGGTGTGTTGTATGTCTAGTTACATGTTCAAGTCTGCCACTGTTGTCCCTGATTTGCATTATTTCAACATCACTGATAGGGCAGCACCCTGTTCAGAGATTCTATCTGCAGTGGCATCTCAGTGCTCAGCTCTGGACAAAATTCACGAGGGACAAACCTTGAAGGTAAATCAACACATCTACTCATAATAGTTTTGAAGACAGATATTCAACATTTTAATTTTTCACTTTCCCATAACAAACCTGTAAAAATCCTAATTTTAAAACATTTGTTTGTGGTCCACTGGATGCGCCTGCAGCACAAACCTATGAATTGAAGTTGCAACAACACTTCTATCTGCAATAATTTTGAAGATACTCAATATGTAAACTTTTCAAGTGCCCCAGATTATCACGAATTAAATAAAATTCTACTACTTTTGTTTGTGGTTCACTGGATGTGCTTGCAACACAAAATCATGAATTGGAAATTGGAACAGCACCTCCACCTATAATAGTTTTGAATATATTCAAGGTTTAAATTTTCAAATGGCCCTAAGTTGCATAATTTTCCAAACTGTTACCCCTCTTCATAAAAAAAACACACTTTGTGTATGGAAATATAATCATGTCAAGTTTTGAGTTTCTATATGTGTTCTTCAAACAAAATGTTGGAGGGAGGGAGAGAGAGAGAGAGAAAGTGCACAGAAAAAAAGAATGTCTGTGTTGGCAAACAGACAAAATCTTCCAAATTCTTCAAAAACCCTATACATGTATTGTGAACATCCATCCCAGCCAAGAACTTTAAACTATCATTTAGTAGATATGAAGCAAGCCAAGCCAGTCCTCAGGGTCTGGAATCTGGGTGTCCAAAAGGTTAATATTGTAAAGAGTTGAAGAATTATGAGTATCTGCATCCTCTTTCCATTGGGAAAATAAAAAGAAGAAAAAGAAGTGGTGATGTTTTTGGTGGCCAAAAGGCCACATGGGCATCCTGCTTGCAAAATGTGACTCTAGGCCTATGTTCTATGTCATCACTCTCAGGAAGGTTATAATGAGGTCAGCATTGTATCATTACACATGCAGCTCTCATTTGGAAGCCAATAAATGAACTTTTTTGCTTTGCTGACTGATGAAATGCCATGTTTAAGTAGCCTACATTTATTCCACTTAATGTCATCTATGAAATGCAACTTTGCAAGGCAGATGACATTTTGTACAACGTTTTCATGTCTTGTCAGCATACTATTGAAAAACCAATACATGTCATCATATACATGTACTTTTAAATGAAAGATACAGATGTCTGGACCCTGATTTTCCACTTCAGAAATTGTGCTTTTCCATTTCAGCAAATCACCAATTCCATTCTTGCTGTTTTTACATTCTAAGGAAATAAAGTTCAAATCAATCATTACTTAATCAAAGTAATGTGAATTTTGTTACTTAATTTCATTTGCTTACGGCTAGATGGTTTTTTATATAATACATGTACATGATGGGATTTTGAAGGTCTTTGCTGTTACATGCTTCTAACTCGTCACACTGTCTCTCACTGTGTCCAAACACTTCCATCTCCACCAAACTGTTGCCAAATTTGGAAAACATGATATTGTTTGGTGTGGCCTACAGCCCTCATCATGGAATTGCTTTGTATGGCCCATTTTACCCCGGACCTCCCAAACATTTACCACCAATGCCATTTTACCCTGGGCTCAAACAACCATTTAATTATTACCAGTACTACTTCACCCTGAACATCACAACCATTTGTCACCAATGCTATTTTACCCTGAACATCACAAACATTCATTATCAATGGTAGTTTACCCTGAACTTCGCAACCATTTGTTACCAATGCAGTATTACTGATCCAAACATGACAATGCCGCACTGACCTTTAGTGCCACTTATAACTTCCAGAGTGGTACTATTGCTCACAAACAAGGCACATAGTGCAGATTCTGCATAATGATGCCAGAGAGTAATGAAAACACACTAGAGCTATAATTTTGTTTTTAAAGATTGTTAAAAGAAGTCAACTCTTTAAAATAGGGCCTCATAATGTCAAATTAAATTTCAGATAAGCCATACTGTGATTCCAGAGTAACAGGAAAAATTGTTCCCACAGATGATTTAACCCCCTTTTATGTGAAGCTGACCTATGTGCATGTTCTGGGTGCATAAATCTAATCCAGGAATCATGCTATTAAAAATAAATCTTAGCTTAAATTATTACAGCTGTATTTTATTTGCACAAGTTGCACTAATTGACAAGGTTTATATGCATACACTTCACGGTACATAACAAACTGAATTTATTAAAACACTGTGCATGTAAAGCATTGTTTTTCCAACCTTCTGATTGACCCCACCTCTCTCTCCCCAAAATTAACTCTTTCCCATTGAATTAAGACTGACCCAACAGTTTCCTGGCTATGGGTTGAATGCCAAGTGCCCAACCCACAGCCAAGAAAGTAGTTGACACGAGTGAAGTCATCTTGATTTGTTCCAGCTACAAATGTATTTCAAGATGTTTTTATAACCAGGGTCTGGTCATGTGATCTGTGACAGCTGATTAACAATTATTAAGATCACTCGTGTTTTCATCAACACATTCCTGGATCTAGTGTGTGGATTTATATTCCAAGTACTGGAACTGTTTTGTGAAACAACCAGGATCATGGATACTTATCAAATGCAAATTCTCTACACTTTTGGAGATATTTGATGCCAAAACTTTTCCATTAATTGGAATCTCAAAAATAGGTTGTTTCTTTTTGACTCTTGTGAACTGTATATGAATGCATGCTTACTACACAGTATGATTTACCGCCTGACAGTGTGATCACTTTTGTGAAGGACTGTGTGAAAAACTATGCCCCAGTGTATGGGAACTGGTGCTACCCCATGCCCACAAAACAAAAACGGCAAAGGAGTGTTGTGTCATGAAGGAAGTCTGTTTTTATGCAAAAGCTGTTAAATGATTTCCAGTAGACGGTGACACTTTGGTTTAAGGTAGGCAGTCTTTATCTGAGGACAAAACAATATCTACCAAAGAAAGCTCCCAGACTCAACCCATTGTTCTGTCTAAGTATAGGTTAGACGCCGCGTAGAGTTTTCCAATTGAATTAGAAGACGAGCGCGCAGCGCGAGTCTTCTAATTCAATTGGAAAACTCTACGAGGCGTCTGACATACTTATACTCCAAAAGATGGGTATTATAAAAGTATTTCCTACTTGAAACAAAGTTAAAAGACTTGATTTCGAAGAGAAAAGCGACAAGTAAGAGTACATAATGTAACGACCTTTGACACTTGACCTGTCACGCTCCCTGACCCTATTCAATGCTGGTCAACAATAGACACGCTGGAATAAATATTATGTTAAATCAGTAAAGCAGCGTCTCAGCTGTTTAGCGTAATGGACAGCACGCTCAGCCGTAGATCACAGAATTCCTGGTTCGAACCCTGCCAGGGACAAAGTATTTTTTTCATTAAAAAGTGTAGACAAAAATTGTCGAAGTTCCATTGCAAAGTCCCGTCATGAGGTCACTTGCACTTCAGCGGATCTAATTCAATTAGACTCCTGGGAGGAAAGGAGCTCTATGAAAATTAGACTCCGCTGAAAACAATAGAAATTGGGCGCTGAGGAGTATAATGACAGTAATGGCATTGGCGAAAACGACAAAACAGCAGCCCCACTTGTGACTCAGGGTGTCTATTGTTACAGCCACTTCTGGCTCACATAGTTTTTAGTTTACAGAGTGGCTCCCCAGATAATGTAAAGCGAGCGGTTTTGGGACACTTACTGCAAATCAAATAGGCCAGGCAAAAGAGGCATGGTGGAACTGTGGTTCTTCAATCATAAGAAGAAAAACCAATTGTAATGACTCAAATGTGAGATCTAAAGCAGTGGCTAATTTGAGTGACATACTTGATGCCTGGCAGAAATAAGATAGTGCAGATAAAACACCTACTATTGTAATTGATGCCTTGAGTCCTACATGTATTCCAAGATCTCATCCGGAGGAACTAAATAGTATTTCTGTAGCTGACAGACTCAATAAACTTGAGAAACATATGGAAATGATACAGGTTGGACTAGATATGGTTGAATGTGAAAACCTTGAAATAACAGATCAATTGACTGCTTGTACAATATATACTAATGTCGTCTCAAATTCTGTGCCTACAACTACCAATTGCCAAAATGTTCCTAACAAAATGAGTATATCTGGTAATGTTCCTCATGCTACAGCTATCCCTGTTGTGTCAGAAATAAATTATCAGGATGACAACTGTGGTACAAGGACTATCAATTATGCTGAGCCAAGACTACAAAGTTTTTCTGCACAGTATCATGGTGGAGCCCGTGGTCGTGGCAGGCGCACTGGTGGTCACGGAAGGGGGGCATATGGGAGTGTCAGTCGCTGGGGTCAGTCCTCGGCTGAGTTGCTACGCTCAGCCTCCCGAGATAGTTGCTGGTCCTTGGACAGGGGCAGTGTAATTGGCTCTGAAAAATCATTTGCAACTGAAACACATGCAGATAACTGATCTGTAGATTCCCAAGGTTTTAGGAGACCAGCTGCTATATTGAGAAAAGAACGTAAAGAGGAGAATCAGAGGGGTAAAGTTATTATTGGGAAAGCATCTTCCTTCGGAGGTGCCTTCAAAGGGGCACCTGAACCAAGTAGGGATTTGTTTGTTTACAGGCTCCACCCAACCACAGAAAAAGATTAAACAAATCAATACATTCTTTAGGCTGGTTTTGATGTCTACTCTCTTGCATGTATGTCAGATCCCAAATCTAAGTTTAAGTTGTTCCGTTTGACTGTGCCCAAGTCTCAGATAAACATTTTGATGAGTCTCTGTGGCCATCAGGTGTAAGGATCAGGAAGTATATCCCCCCACAGCAAGGCAGATCTAGGTAATTGTTCTTTGCCCTATGTTTTTCTCGTTGTATTTCACTTTGCTCATGATGACGAGTTGAAAACTTGCCTCCTATATTATTGTATTATGGGCATAGCCCAGACAGACTAAGGTATGTACAATCACTGATGGAAAAACATGATTTTGTGTTAGTGCAAGAACACTGGTTGTTGTAAGATCAGCTTAACACTTTTCAACAACATATTGATAATATTCAAATTCATGGCATTTCAGGTATGATAGAGAGTGAATTGCTTAGAGGTAGACCCTATGGTGGTTCTGCTATCATATGGAGAAACTCGGTTACATGTAATGTAATTCCAGTACAGTCATATTCTTGTAGATTGTGTTCGGTTAAAATTAGCAAAGATGACATCAAATTATTACTATGTAATGTCCATATGCCCTGTGACAATATACATTCTTATACAAGTACATATATGTCTTAAATAAAATTGCTCAGGTAGCCACTGAATGTAATATAGACCACATTGTGGTTGATGGAGATTTTAATACAGAAATAAGTTGTGTAAATTCTACACATACTGGTCTATTTAAGCAGTTTTTACAAGCTCAGAATTTAGATTGTGCACTTAATCATACTTGTGATAATGTGGAATACACTTATGAAAGTACGATATCAAATGTTCGATTGATTATTGACCACTTTGTTCTATCTAACAATCTTTTTCCTGCTATTGCTGAATATGTTTCCTTGCATGATGGAGACAATTTGTCTGATCATGAAGCTCTATCTATTGATCTATTGATTAATTTGAGTCTTTTTCAAGAAGACGTAAATCCGGTGGTAATTCCACAGTGGAATGAGGCGACCTCTGAACAGATTCTTGAGTATCAACGATGTCTTGACAGTAACTTGTCAGAAATTATTGTTCCTCTTTAAGTTACACGCTGTAATAATTATTCCTGTAGTTTGCAAGAAAATGAGTTACAAAGGTCCCATGATCAAACAGCTGAAGCATGTATTTCCACAAGTAGCTGCACTATTCCTAATACCTATGGATCGAGACATAAGGTTATACCTGGGTGTAGTGATTATATTGAAGAGTAAGGCTCACCTCGTCACGGTATCATCACTGATACTAGGCACCATGTGAGGGCTAAGTATCATTGTGCGGTAAGGTTTGTAAAGGCTAATATTTAATGATTTGACAGCTGCTAAAAAAATGGCCGAGGCCATGGTTATGAATGAAAAAAATTTCTGGCATGAAGTGAAAAGAGTGTGAGGAAAAACATCGTTAATGCCAAACACTATTGATGGTATGTTGTTGAAAAAAGAAATAGGCAATCTGTTTGTAAGCAAGTGTCAGGCATTATACAATAGTGTTCCCAAATAAAGAATGAAATGGCAGACTTGCTGAAGGAAATTGATCATGACATACATGTTAAATGCAGTAATAATTGCTGTTATAACAAACATGACATAGAATTGCATGATATTAAAAATGCTATCAGATCCTTAAATTACGGTAAGTTCGATGGTGACAATGGTCACTATACAGATCACTTGAGCATGGGACTAATACACTTTTTTGTATTGAGCAATGCTGTGTAGGTGTTTGGTCCATCGCGGTTTTTCTCCAGATTGTCTTTGCTTATTTACTGTCATTCCTATTCCTAAAAAAGCCAAAAAATCTTTGCACAACTCTGATAACTACAGGGGTATTGCTCTAGGTAGTGTAATTGGTAAGATGCTTGACTTGATTATCACACATTAAAACTGTACCATACTTTAATGTTCTGAACTGTAGTTTGCTGGCAAAAGTCACCATTCCACAGCTCATTGTAATCTTATGGTCAGTGAAGTAGTTCAAAATTACAGTAATGGAGGCGGTAACACCTACACTCTCCTTCTCGATGCCACCAAGGCTTTTGATCGCGTAGAGTATGCAAAGTTGTTTAGGTTGTTGAGACAAAAAGGCTTATGCCCTTTTATAGCAGGGTTTTTTGCGTTATTATATACTACACACATAGTAAGAGTAAGATGGTCAGATGTTTATAGTGACAATTTTAGTGTACAAAATGGAGTCAAACAAGGTGGTGTTCTATCACCCATTCTGTTTGTTATTTACTATGACAAACTTCTCATTTGTCTCAAAAACAGTGGTTTTGGTTGTCACATTGATAAAAAATATAATGGGAGCTCTTAGTTATGCTGACGATGTCACACTGCTTGCACCCTCTACATAGGATGTATTCATATTTAAATGCACTCCTACTCTAATACCAATTGAGCAAAAGAGGGAGCCACCTGCATCAGGGCATATCCATGTATTTGGCATGGTTAAAAGTACTTTCTCAATAAAATAAACAACACAAACACAGGATAGTCTTAAGAAAATGTATTAACATATATTTGAAACATAAAGGATACTTCAACTGCTTAGAAATTCGCTCTCTTTCGGTTAAAAAGGTCTTATCTGTGGATGTTTATGTAGTATATAATACAAATCTGCCCTGATCATGCTTGACGCATCAGTCTGCTGTCCCGGCAACACAGGAAGTGAACAGGATCGCAGTTAAAAATGAATGTCTCCTATTATCATTACAAAAAAATTATGGTCATTTGTAAAAAATTTGGTGTTCAGTATAAGGTTAAATTTAATCCGGAAAAAAAGTAAAGTGATAGTATTTGGTAACAATGCATGCCATGAAACTTTCTCAGTAGACGGAGTTGTGATTGAATATGCAGAAAAAGATATACTCTTAGGTTCACCTTTAGGCAATGATATTTTTAAAAGTCAAATTGACTGTGCCGTAAGTACAAGCTTTTAAATCTTACTGTATGTCAGTTTATGGCTGTGTACTTTGCGATTTCTCTCAGACATATGCTACTAAGTATTTTTACATCATGGAGAAAATGTACCAGGTGTCTATTTAATATCCCCTACAATACTCACTGTCATTTCTTGAGCTTACTTCGCAAGGACTTACCAGTGGAGGGTCAGTTACATTATAATTCTTCAATTTCCTTCACAAAATGTCTTTCCAGTAACAATGAATGCATTCAACTGTGTAGTAAGAAGGCACTACTAGGAAGTCAATCAAAATTCTGTAACTCTATTAATTTTATTTGTGGCTTATATGGCATTTCAAAGTATGACATGCAGTTCACTGACAGTTTTCACATCAATCAGTCTATTCAGAGAATATCGTATAGCACACTATCCAAGAAAGATAAAATTGTCAGTAGTACTTTATTTGAAATTATTGATACCTGAGATGAAAGAGATTTTTCTCTTTTGTCATTTGGTCAATTGCAAGATATCATTGTATGTCTTTGCACTAAGTAAAGATTAATATTTTGTACTTGTCTCTTGTGAGTTCTGTCCTTGAGCAGTAGCATTTTTGTCAAAGCTTTTTACATTGGAACTTGGATTTGTATTTTTGACACTGTACTTTGAGTATGATATATATATAATTGTTGAAATCTATTGAAAACTCTGCAGACAACATTTGACAACGGACAAGGCCAAGGGGAAACGGTAAAAACAATTTGAACATTCTTCCCACATGCTGTGTACAAAATGTGTCTTTGCTCACAAGCGCACTTGTTGGCCAGTGAACAACCAGTCAAAACAAAAATGGCTACTTTTTAAAATAGTCTCAATGATGCCTATATATCCTTCTTTCCGTCTCTGTGAAGAAGAGCTGTATTTATGTAATATATGGTCTCATCCATTGCAGTGCCCCCAACTGCATCAACCCCATTTCATTTTTTGTACTCAAAGAAACGGTTAGCCCTAACATAATAACATGAATCTCTGAGGACTTGTTATCAATGTTCAATATTCTACAGTATGCCACCTGTTATAAATGTTCAATATTCTGCAGTATGCCATCATGTAATTGTTCATGGTATTATACCTGCATGAATAACAACCTATTGACGTTTATCATTTATTGTGTTCCAAACATAGGTCCACAATTCTTGTTCATTTTGCTTGAGGTCTATGTTTATTCTACCATGTGCATGTCACCCTGTATCAAGGACAAGATAAAGGTCTGTGTCTATTCTAACAAGTGCATGTCACCCCCTAGCAAGGACAAGATAAAGGTCTGTGTCTATTCTAACATGTGCATGTCACGCTGTATCAAGGACAAGATAAAGGTCTGTGTCTATTCTAACATGTGCATGTCACGCTGTATCAAGTACAAGATAAAGGTCTGTGTCTATTCTAACATGTGCATGTCACACTGTATCAAGGACAAGATATAGGTCTGTGTCTATTCTAACATGTGAATGTCACCCCCTAGCAAGGACAAGATAAAGGTCTGTGTCTATTCTAACATGTGCATGTCACACTGTATCAAGGACAAGATAAAGGTCTGTGTCTATTCTAACATGCGCATGTCACCCTGTATCAAGGACAAGATAAAGGTCTGTGTCTATTCTAACATGTGCATGTCACACTCTATCAAGGACAAGATAAAGGTCTGTGTCTATTCTAACATGTGCATGTCACACTGTATCAAGGACAAGATAAAGGTCTGTGTCTATTCTAACATGTGAATGTCACCCCCTAGCAAGGACAAGATAAAGGTCTGTGTCTATTCTAACATGTGCATGTCACGCTGTATCAAGGACAAGATAAAGGTCTGTGTCTATTCTAACATGTGCATGTCACACTGTATCAAGGACAAGATAAAGGTCTGTGTCTATTCTAACATGTGCATGTCACGCTGTATCAAGGACAAGATAAAGGTCTGTGTCTATTCTAACATGCGCATGTCACCCTGTATCCAGGACAAGATAAAGGTCTTTGTCTATTCCAACATGCGCATGTCATCCTGTATCCAAGACAAGATAAACGTCTGTGTCTATTCTAACATGTGCATATCACCCTGTATCAAGAACAAGATGAAAGTCTTTATCTATTCTACCATGTGCATGTCACCCTGTATCAAGGTCAAGATAAAGGTCTGTGTATATTCTACCATGTGCATGTCTCGTGTATTAGGAGCCATTGACCCAAAGTTGTGACTCACGTCCTTCCTTCTACATCCTGTACATGCACAGGTCACAACTGCCCGAAGCAACACCAGACAGACTACAAAGTGGCTCCTTCAGGCTACATAAATCACTCCAAACACTATGATTCACTTTTAAATGACTCAAACTCTGTGTGACCTGTGAAAATTGCAAATCAGTACATCACTGATAAATGGCTGTAATCACAAATGATATGCTGGAAAATCTGCACAGAAACCCCAACAATTTTAAGAAGTTTACCATCACGACTTGTGCCTAATGAGTGCGTGGACATTTCATGTCCTTTCTGTCAGATTTTTACATCAAACTTTCCGTACTGAATAATTAAAGATGGTGTAGTCAATCACAATAATGAGAACAGAGCCAGATACCTGACATCAATATATGATATCTTCAATCTAAGCCAGATATTTTGTCAGTTTCAGAGCCATACATATATAGCACATTCCCTGCTCTGTATATTTTATTATACTCATGGGAAAGCTTAGTTGCCTGAATGCACCTGCATCATGTGCTATACCATGTATTATGTATAAGATATATAGGCCAGAATTCACATTATTCAAACTATGTACTTACTACGAAGGCATAGAGACTGTTTTCTTTTCTTCTTTTTTTTCTTCTTCTTTTTTTTTTTTTTCTTTTTTGATTTATGAAAAATGAATCTGATTAGTGCATTGCATATACTGTTGTGACTAGTATGTAATGGTGTGCAAGTTTGCATGCAGTCTATCCCTTAAAACCATGTGCAGTTTTTGCAAAAGGATCCACAGTTGTCTGGTTTGAGGCCATTCCCTCTTTCCTTGGAAACTATGCAGCTTAAATATCTCTATGAACAAATTACTCATTAAAGCAACAAAAATGCCTGAAGTTAACTGACTTCAACAATTCAACATGCCAAATATATTACTAAAGTGACCTCAAATCAAATACACACCGATATACACAGAGTCCAATATGCAGTTCATATATGGATTCAAACAATTTGCATAAATGGTAATTCTATATATTGTAATACCTCCAGCAGTAACAGTCTGTGGTAAACAGTCTTTCTGTACCATTTGCATGTCTTGTATCGGTCAATGAATCTTTAACACTTTCACTGCCTAACTTTACTGAGTGAATAGCTTTCCTCACTGTACTTCAGGTGCAATATGCCCAAAGCATGTCAAGGAAAGCTGTTTACCTGGGCCATACTTATGGTCTCAGCAACTACAGGCATGCTGGAACTTGAATGAAAGGGCAGTTTACAAAGAATATGATTTGGTATCATCTTGGAGCACATCCACTATTGTTGATTTTGGCGAAGAAAGAGTTAAAGCAAAAATATAACTTCATTTTGTTTCCTGTAATTGTAAAAGGCAGTATTAAAACAGTGATATCTGGAATGAATACATGATATTATTTTTCAGTGAAATTAGGAAACAGTCTTTTTCCTCAAAATGTCCGTCATCACTTTCATGTAGCAAGGATATGTGCTTGTGGTCTTCCCTGGCAGTGACTGTCGTGAAACATTGTTTCAGTTTCATTTGCTAGAGGTCTTGGGGGTTATCTGGGCTGGACCCACACCAAGTGTCCCTGGCTGGCTGACCTGGGTTGACCTTGAAATGCTGACCTGTTTCTGGCATATGTTGCAATCCCTCTCCTCACACTCAGCACTGGGAGCCAGCACATGACCCAGGGCCATGCCTCACAACAGTCCACCACCCAGTCATGCATGTCAGCACTTGAACTAGCCTCTTTTTTTTTTAACTGTTGCAATGGTAATTACAATCAGTCCCACTTATCTGAATTATCATATGGCCACTCCAGATTCCACATGTTCCACTTTGTCATAAAAAGACCTATCAATCAAGTACCTGCTGTACTTCCAAACAAAAAAATGGTCCAGGTCAACAGCTTTCCTTGCTTTAGCAAGCTTGACTGACCCTGTCCTGGTCAGAACAACACTCACTCAACAGATTTTTTTTGTATAGGTTGGAAGTGCCAAGGAAAGCTGTTGATCTGGGGTATACATATATGACAGGTCTTATTTGCAATTCTTAGCAAATACGTTTTCTACTAACATGAAATATATTTTAAAAGAGTAAACCACAAAGCAATTGACATCCTGGCTCTTTTGGGTCATTTGAGCTGGGAAGGTTTAATGTGCCCAAACTATGCACAGGAAGACTACTGACTGACACCCAACCCAGCATTGACAGGGTTACCACAACCAGCACTGATAGAGCTACCAAACACAGCACTGATAGTTACCAAAACCAGTATTAATAGTTGCCAAAACTAGTACTGATAAGTTACCAAACCCAGCACTGATAGAGTTGCCAAGACCAGTATTGACAGTTACCAAAACCAGTACTGATAGTTACCAAATCCAGAACTGATAGTTCCCAAAACCATTATTGATAGAGTTACCAAACCCAGCACTGATGGGGTTAAAAAAGCTAGTACTGACAGTTACCAAAACGGACACTGAAGGAGTTAACAAGACCCAGCACTGAAGGAGTTAACAAGACCCAGCACTGAAGGAGTTAACAAGACCCAGCACTGAAGGAGTAAACAAGACCCAGCACTGAAGGAGTTAACAAGACCCAGCACTGAAGGAGTAAACAAGACCCAGCACTGAAGGAGTTAACAAGACCCAGCACTGAAGGAGTTAACAAGACCCAGCACTGATGGAGTTAACAAGACCCAGCACTGAAGGAGTTAACAAGACCCAGCACTGAAGGAGTTAACAAGACCCAGCACTGAAGGAGTTAACAAGACCCAGCACTGAAGGAGTTAACAAGACCCAGCACTGATGGAGTTAACAAGACCCAGCACTGATGGAGTTAACAAGACCCAGCACTGATGGAGTTAACAAACCCAGCACTGATTGAGCTCACAAACTTAGCACTGACTGAGTCAACAAACTTCACATTGATCTGAATCACTGCTAAATGTGAAGATCCCTGTCACAGTAAGCCCAGACCTCTCTGTTATGTAATCACAACAACATATTTTACATAGCAACAGAAATATCACTTTCCAGTGTATAAAAAGGGTGCGTGTCGTCTCCTTAACAGTTCCTGACGAGTCTTCAAAAAAGACGAAACCAGTCGAACCACCACCACTGAACATTGTGAACTTTGTCTGGTCCACTTCATCTCACACTGATCAAGTTAATAAAATCCAATATTGACAGGGTTAACAAAAACCCAGTACTGGCAGAGTTAACAAAACCCCGTACTTATAAACTGAGTGGCATTTTACACAACACCAACAGAAACTGATTTGACACAATACTGATTTACGATGCTCAATTTTGGAGTAGCAAAGTGATTTAATGAATTAAATTTGAGTCCTATATAGTAGTCCCCATCCAACAAGGACCCCTGAGCAGAAACTACCCCCTCTATAAAGCCATTTTATAAGGCACATGTAGTATATATAGCATTTTCATTACATGTTCATGTTCCCAAAAAACAGGCTATCCCTCTTAAAAGGCATATTTTTGGTGCATTTGAAGGAGGAACTACCACTGTATTGGGACGTAATGCAGTTACATTGACCCTCCAACTCCCAGTCCTCCCAGATATTGGGAGATTTTGAAAAGCATATTAGGCTAGATTTGTCCTAGATGAACACTAGACAGCAACACATCCATGGAGATGTGCATTCAGGTACCTGGATGTACATAGTCAATCTTCGCACAGGATCTTAAACGTGCATGATGTACATGTACTTGTATTCCTAGTACTGGTATCAAGGTAGCTTGGTACCCAGCTGTCCATATCTCTAGGTCCCTAACAGTCAGCAGGTGAGGGACTCAAAGAGTTATTTTAGAATGTATCTGTCATACTGTGTTACCCTCACGTTATTCACTCTTTCAAGATGGGAGGTGGGAGTTGACCTGTGCTTTTGCCCCATTTCTTTTCTTGGAGGCAGCTCCTCTTGACACATGCAGCTCTTGGTCATTTTTTTTTTTTTTTTCGTGCTAAATCCTCTGTAGGCCTTCAATCCTATTGCCATGCCACTGGCAGGTCAGGGCACAGCTGCTGCAGCCAAGGAACAATCACCTGCCTGACATCATAAATGACAATCAACATGTTTTGTGTTACTCGTGTTCAGCAGCCTGCTGTCAAGGACCAGCATGCTGAAACTGCATAGAATGGGGGGGGGGGGGGGGGGGAAACCCTAGTATCTCCCGTCTTGCCTGAAGTGTGTACAGCATCTACATTGTTTTGATTGCCTGCAAAACTGACTTCACAGGCTTTTTTGCCTTGAGTCTTTAATCCTGGTTATACCACATACCTATATTTTATTGTCTCCTGATAAATTGCCATGGTCTCACAGGATGATTCGAAAACAAATTTGGATGCCTTTACAAAAAGGCAGCCAATATATACATGGGCGAATGTGCTTTTCAAATACATGGGCTTCCGCAGAAACAATAATCTCGCGCTTGAGCCACACTCTTGCCTTGAAATTATTGTTCTCAACCTGGTTGTGGTCCATAATCATAATAAAGAGATCACTCAGGCCCATTTTAAATATTTAGGAATGGTCTCTCTTTTGTTTTTCTTTTTTTTTTTTTTTGTTTAACCAAGATGATATTTGAAATGGAAGAATATCGTATTTCATGAATTGTCTTTACTGAAGGTATGGGGTATGACTGTGGAATGCGAGAACAAGTCATAATTAAAAGTAACTCAAAATCGCCTTTGAGAGGGATTTTTGGTTTATATAATGTTGTCTGGTTCCCCGTTTAATGAAAACATGGGCATATAGCTATTTGGTAGGAAACCAACATAACAATGCATGGCTATGTAAAATTAGACACATACGTGGCCAATGAAATGATTTGAAAGGTTGTTCTACTTCAGCATTTTCTAATAAGGAAGCAAGTAAAGCTTATGGGACAATTTAATTGAGTAAAATAAATGCATAAAAGATGAAGGACTAGAATTGAAAGCATTTGGGAATTCATGTTATCGACATTGGTTCTTCTGATTGAAAAGTATTCCGTTTTCAGTATTTTGATTCATTTTCACAAGTGTGTTCCACCCATAGATATTTTGCTATCTAGGTCAGTAGCAGTCACTATAGGTCGACGTGCAAGGCACATCAACAAAAAGCCAACATTATGGCACAACCAGAGTAAATACAGACCATCATTCAAACACATATGAGGCTAAAACAGCAGCATGGCAGGCAACTGTCTTGATAGTACATGTAGTTACTACATGTCTTGCATAAAATGTTTTTACAACTAAGAGCCATGTAGGCCTTTATATACTATGGATGTGATTTACAACAAAAGCAAAGCCTGTGGCAGTCCTCATAACCACCTCCTACCCTTGGGTTACTAAACAAACTGTAATCGATCACAAACAACAAACCATGTGACAAAATAATTTCAGAAGCTTAATACATATAATTGGAGTTGCATAGAATGTGTGCGTACCAAATGGGTTTACATGGTAAATTATCATGACAACTGCTTCGGCTGTGTGAGATACCATCTGGGTGGACATGGTAAATTATCATGACAACTGCTTCGGCTGTGTGAGATACCATATGGGTGGACATGGTAAATTATCATGACAACTGCTTCGGCTGTGTGAGATACCATATGGGTGGACATGGTGAATTATCATGACAACTGCTTCTGCTGTGTGAGATACCATATGGGTGGACATGGTGAATTATCATGACGACTACTTTATCTCCTCCTTTGCTGGTTATCATGATATTCACCCTTACCCATATGCTATGTCACACATGTACCCCACCTCACCAGCTCACTGCCTTGTCTCATGTCAAGTGCTGAGACAATAGGATGCAACAAGCCTATTGCAAATGTTGACTTGTCACCGTACATGACACAGCGGTCCCCAGACCTGGCAACCATGTCCTCGCTTTAACATTGTCCCTCAGAACACAGACCACTGCTCAGACGTTTAATATCTGTTCTGTCTCATCTTAGAAGGCAAGTAAACACTATCACTCAAGCTTTCAGGACTCAATTGCAAGATTATCTACAGGTCTGCTCATTATAAATGATGAAATATTCAAGATGTATCTACATGTATGCAGCCTCCTCTCTGGGCCTTATCATGGTAAGTCCACACTATGGAACAGCTATGTTCTTGCCCACATTTTACTACACACCATTTACAGCAGTTAGGGAATTGAAAATCAAAGCTATCTATGTTAAGGAGGTAGTTTGGTTTGTGATACAATGGCTAGATTGAGTCTTGAAAGGTCCTGCTGAAAATCCAAACATTTTACTAGTGAAACCTGATCAGGCCCCTTCTATTCTAAATTATACATTTTGGTGCAATTTGTTCAAAATAGTTTTTAACCTACAGTTTTTTACTGGATGGACTAATAATAAGACTTTTTAGATAATGCATGCAGCAGAATGGTTTGTTAAATTTTCATGTATTAAAGGACATGTTGATACATACTGGAACCGCAGGCCAATATGAACAGATGTATTGATGCAATGGAAGTTAAAATGATGTCATAGAAACTTCAAATAAACTGGCAAAGTGCCAACCACTAAGCACAGCACAAAGCTGAATGAAATGGGAAGCAAATTGCCAAATGATTTCAAATATATGTAAGCAAGTACAAATAAAAAAGATAGTAGTTGTAGCATAAAAATGCCCTCTAAATTGGGTTGTGATGCACATATCTGTGTGTTGCTTGGAATGATTTAATACCTTTTTTGACAGACAGCTGCATGATGTTGGCTATGTTCAAGTCTTGTCTGTTCAGCTGGCTGTAGCCTGTGTCTTATCTGTTTAGTAGGTCAATGACTGTATTCAAGTCTAGTCTGTGGAGCTGGCCCTTGACTGTGTTTATGTCTTATCTGTTTAGCTGGTCAATGACTGTAATCCTCTCTTATCTGTTCAACTGGTCAATGACTGTATTCATGTATTATCTGTCCAGGCGGTCCATGACAATGTTCAAGTCTTGTCTGTTTAGTTGGTCAATCACTGTGTTCAACTCTTGTCTGCGCAGCTGGGCAATGACTATATTTAGGTCCTGTCTGTTCAGTTGGCCCTTGACTGTGTTCATGTCTTATCTCTTTACCTGGCTCTGACTATGTTCAAGTCTTGTCTGTTTAGCTGGTTCTTGACTATGTTCAAGTCTTGTCTGTTTAGCTGGCTCTTGACTATTTTCAAGCTTTGTCTGTTCAGCTGGCTCCTGACTGTGTTGAGGCATCTGCTACTGAGCTGGTCCTGAGCTTACAGATCCTCGCAACATTTTATTGGTAATAGTCATTGTCCTTGCCTCCAAACCAGACCAAATTCTGTGTTATCTCCTACATCTGTAAACATTGCACTGAGCCTGGGTCTGCTTTGAAGGCAACGACAGCCCCCTGTATTTGGAGTTCTCTGACAAGAAAGTATACAGTAGCCATGCTCCTTATGTACATGTAACTACACACATAAAGTCCTTGAGACCTCCTTCAATCAAATAGCAGTGGTAAACAATACACAATGAGATGTGGCATGCACAGCAGGGGTACACAAAATTTGGCCACAAAAGCAAGTTGTGTACCACGAAGCCCAAAGCCACTCTTGTTTGCCATTGCAAACATTCATTGTCTATCTCAAAATAAAATATGAAGCTTCTGTGGTACAAATTTTTAAGCCCCGCCCACCATGGTATACGAATTTCATACACCACAGCACAGCACCTAGGCCCCCCACTGTGCTGTTCGAAATTTGGAAAACCACCTTTATCCAATCAGTGCACTCTATTTGCCTTTAATATGAGATAAAGGTTGTTATGAAACCAGCCTAATACATGTACCAGTCAGAATTGCCTGGTTGGTGATGTAGTCTATGTTTGGACCCTAAGTCAAACTACCATTGCAAGATGAGGCTGGCAAGACATATTGCACCAGGACTGGACTGTCAGTACGCTTCAATGTAGGTCATTCAAACATCATGTTCACGCCTCTTGTCAATCTACTGACACGTGCTGACAACAAATAAGTGCTGCACAGTCTTAACATGACTGCTCCAAACACCAGCAGGGGGCTGCACATTTTTCTCCCAATAAACAGGGGGTCAATCTTCATATTCAAAGCAGGTTTAGGATTCATCTGCCTGAGTGACACACCACACTCTGACCAGTCCCAGCAGGTTTGCCTGGACATTCATGAGCAAACATGTACACAATGAGTATATGCACTCTATAAACGGGAACTCCCAATTGATTCATATCCATAAATCAATAAACGGTAACAGTGTTCTACAAATAAACAGACAATGCCAACATGCTAACATTACTGATCCATACATAACTTCAACCCAGACTGCTATCCACCTTAACCTGAACCCCTGATGGCTCAGCTCCATGATAAGCATGCAACCTTCTCTCTGGGATTCACATTGCAGTTGTCTGCTCAGCTGTCCAACCTGTCTTGTGTATTTGTGAACTGTGGAGAGGTACAATATTATATAGCCTGACAGAGACATTCCATTCAGCCAGCAGTGTGCTTCACAGCTCACCATCCATTCTCCTGGGCATCCAACCAATGTCTCCTGCCAAGATATCTCAAGCAAGTCCCTTTTGCTAAGACTTGATGTACAAGCACCTCATGAGACCAACAAGATAAACTGATCAAATATCTGGGTTGCTGTGACCCAAGTTTTGAAGAGCATGTGTCAACTTGGTCAATGTCTGCTTGGCTCTTAAGATGTCCTTGCATTATCCATATTGAAGCTAGGAAGCTGGCATTTTTATTGGCATTCACGACCCATTTTCCTTTGGTCATGATCATCTCATCTGAAAATTGCTATTTCCTGATAAATTAGTCAAAAAGGTTTTCATCCAATTTGAACAAAACTGAGTTCTCTTAATAGATGGAGGACAGGTCTTTTTCTTTTTTTTTTAATTTTCATTCTTATTTACACTATATCCCTGAGCATTGAAGGCAATAATATACATGTATTCATTTCTAACATCATTCATGATCTACTTTTATGCAAAAGTGTTTTCCCTCCTACCTTTTTTTTATTTGATTTTAATCTGAGTTCTATAGAGAGCTTGTGGGTAGGGTAATATTTTTCTTGATATACACTATACATTATCCCTAAATTTGAGGGTCAAGGTTATATGGTCCCCTGAAAAAAGGCACTTTGTCATCTTGATGGGCAGGGGACAGGGAAAGGAATGCATTATGTTTTAGGGTTGTCCATCCTTCCATCTGGTAAATGTTTACCACAACAGTATTTCAAAAATACCCAGACGGATATACCTCAGAATTCTGAATTTGGTACTAAAGTGCCTGATGACACTAAGACAGACTGGTTTGATTTCTGGAAAAGTCTGGAAAGAGTGCAGTGTGAACAAGCTACAGAAGCATCTGGCTAAGTCTTCCTACGACAGATGACACTTTTGAAATATGTGCATGAAAATTAGGATACATAGATCTGTATGTAAGAAAATTATTCATATTTTGTATTGTGCAGTTTTCAAAGTTAGTGACTTTTTATTTTTTATATGGGAGGACTAATATTATTCAAGATGCACACTGATTAAGTTTCCTTTTAACTACCAGTGGATGTTAAAAGTTTGTTGAGCAAAAACAGTGCAACACCTCAGGCTGTACATGTTTGACACATGAAATTCTTCCTCCATTGACAAGGCTATAACAGGTGAACAATGTAACCATTATGGGGATGAACATATTTATGAATAGGAAAGAATGAATTTAACATGAGCCAAGTTTGATAAATGTTCACAGAAATTAGAATAAATATGCCATATATAGAAGAAAATAATTCACATTAGAAGAAACTTCACATTTTACACGGTGGTTTTTCACTTAAGATCTAAGACAACGAATTAACATTTCTTTTGACAAGCACTGGACATCAAAAACAGTTTGTTGAGTGACAACAATAAAATACCTCAGGCTGTACACATTTGACAAGAAATTCATTCTCCATTGACAAGGTTGCAACAGGTGAAAACGGAATTATTGTGGGAATGAACAAATTATGAATTGGTAAAAGCACCTGAATTTAAGTAACTTACAATTTTCCTCTTTGCACAAAGAAATGCATGGCATTCCATGGTCTCGTTGATTTGATTCCGTGCGATGTAAGCGAAAACTTTATCGTGAACACTGTCTGCTGTGCAGAAAGATATCCTGGAACACAAATGTAAGAGCTGTTTGTTAAGCACTTTTCACACCATGCAATAATATACTATAAATTGCTTTATTTTACTGTACTCTTATTTTTGCACAGATCACTGATGGCACAAAAATGTGAAAACAAAAACAGCGAAATAGTATTTAAATATGGTTCGAACAGGAATTATGTTCAAAATAATGAAACTTAAACTACCATGAAATGTCAAAAATGAAATGTCAAAAATACTAAGTCCCTTTGACATTTTAAGCATGCCAAAATAAAGCAATTTCCAGTATTCATATCTTTATATAATGCACATCAAATAAAGTACACCAACTTACTCTGTTAACTCTCATCAGAACCCCTGCCCTCTTAAAGATCCCATCCCCCACTTTCTGCTTTGAGCAGAAAAAAAATAAAATACCATCAGACTAAATGTATTTATAGTTTCCCTTCTAAGTACCTTTAATGACAGTCATGGATAATATGGTTCTATCAATCCTGTGAAGTTCTGATCACTGTCATTACCAACTATATAAAAACCTGCTGGTACTTTCCCACCTGTATCCACTATCGGGGCAACCTTCTCTACTAAGCTCCATCTCTGACTCAGCGGGGCTCTTGACTGCTGTGCCCAGTGGTGCTACTAAATTCATAGCCTGGGGGCAACTTCATACAATATCCCTGTTCTGGGGGCCACCGTCGTCAACAACTGCTAACGTCAAGGTGTTGTATTTACATTTTTAGATAATGCTCACACTGGAAAAGTCCAATTATATATTGTACATCACATTCACTTGACAAATTCACTTTCTGTTAACACTAATCACATATATTTTGGATACTACCTCTTCAAAATATCCAATCGGAACTAACCCACAGGCTTGGCTGCCATTTTGAAAATTGCAGATTCCGCACCCAATGGTCTGTAAATGAGGATCGTAAGGGGACAATCTTGGGGCAGTTATAATTTATTATACCAAAAGTATATACCTTTATTGCTACATTCTTTTCCTTGACTAATGCATTGATATTCCTCTAACTGACTAAGTGACAAGTCACTGTCTGAGGTAATATGACATTCTTGGAGACAAATTGTGCCGAATTCGATGCCTTGATTTTTGAAATATCACACAAAGATACTTGACAAACACATGCCATTGAAGTTTGTAAAATTTGATATAAACACAAGAACAATGCATGTATCACACAAGGTATATTTAATTCAGTAAACTTTAGAGACAACCTCTGTCAAAAAAAAAAAACGGAACAAAAAAATTCATAAAAAATCCAAAAATCACTGGAGCGTGACCAAATGTACAGACTTGGTAGAGACCCACCCAGGGTACATTACCACCAAGTTTGATGTAACTCTGACAAACAGTTTTGGAGAAGAAGTGGAAAATGTGAATTCTGGCCGGCTGGCCGGTGCCAGATGAAGGACCATCCTATAAGCTCAGCTGACTGACAAATCAGCTGAGCTAAAAATAAATAATCAATGCCATCTAAAATAAATGGTCCTTCAACGATAGACAATATTCCGCTCCCCCTCAAAAATAATTGGTAGGATGATTACTGATCAACATAGCAGCTAATACCTTAAAACCAATCAGCCGGCAACAAAGGGGATTTGGTTCTCCTGACATCATGTACAAGAGTTTTAAAGTAAATTGACACGGATGACTTTAAGATTGAGTCACGGTCATTCTCCTTCAAACCTGAATTCACCTTTCAAAAGGGAGATCACCTGTAAAAGTTTTGTGCTTATCTGGTTCTTCTGCCATTCCTTGCCTTTTATTTTGAAATGGATTGACCCTGGTGACCTTTACATCAGGTCAAGGTCACTGTCCTTCAAACCTGAGCTGGACTCTTACAACGGTGGTATACTGTAGTCTTATGAACTTGTCCACAGGACAATAATGGTATGATATATGCTGTGGCCATGATTCACTTTGATATCCAAATCAATTTTTGTGTGACTGTCCCAAAATGCATTGCACCACGTTTAAAATGGTTCTTTCCACAAATGGTACCTGTGTGGATGATTTGTATTGCCAAGATACTGTGTTGCATTTGGATTTGTAACTAACAATGATAACTACCTCAGACACAACTGAGCGGGCAGATTAAAGTTGAGAAAAATAAGTCACCTGTCTCCAGTTCTTAAGATCTCATGTACAAGATATTTATCAAGGAGAAAAAGTGCCACTGGTGACCTTCAAATTAGGTCAAGGTCACTGTCCTTCAAACTTGATGAAGGCCCTTACACGGTTGATTATGTGTAATGTTTCATGATCCTAAAAAATTCATAGAGAATTGACCTTGGTGACCTTAAAATTGGGTCTAGGTCACTGCCCTTCAAACTTAGCTTAAACTGCAAAAAGGGTGATCAACTACAAAAGTTTCATGATCCCAGCTTATCTGCAGCTTATCTGGTTCTTCTGAAATCACGCCCAAGAAGAAAGGACACATGGCTGGACGGACAGACTCATGGATTCACACTCAGATACAGGCGTCCTTTAACCCTTAAAGTGCTAATCATGGCTATAGTTGTTTTCTCATTACACGTACTGTTAAACATATAATGGTTAAAAGATTCAAATTCATCATGATACGTTTCATTTACATACCAGCAAGCCTAGTCTGAAGCAAAAAGTACTCTTAAAGAACAGCTGGGTGTTTTTAAAAAAAATGGCAAATCATCAATTTTCACCCTTTTTGTGTTAAAAAAAACTGTTTTTGCTTTTTTTAACTGTGATGTTTTATGCAGGGGAATTGTTAGTTCTGTAGGACTCCATAATTTGTATGTGAATCTGCACTGAAACAAAATGCAACCTGATTATGAATGCTTTTATGTCAGGAGAGTAACACTTTCAGCGTGACATAAATTATAATACCTACTGTTTAAAGATTCAGGTAAAGAATATTATTGTTTGCATCATACAAAAAACTTGTCTGATATTCAATTTTAGTGTGATGGCTTTCATCTTGTCACACTGAATGATGTTTTCACATTTCTTGTACTTTTAATAGAGTCTAGACATTTCCTTGTACAAGATGGAAAATCACTCATTAATTTCAACATTTGGAATGAACACTATGAAACAGATATTAAATATATTTTAATCATGCACTTTTATTTTTGCACTTCACTTAAAACCCGTGTATGGGTATCCTAGACATTATAACTTTCTCTGGTCATGTGTAATGTTGGTGAAGAATTGAGATGAAAGTTGTTTAGCTAATGACGTCAGGAGTGTAACACATTACATTCAACCTGCGGTCAATCAAATATTACATCAACAGAACTATGAAGTACTCTTTCTTTCAGCAGTACTACATGAACAGAAACTAATGGTGACAAACATACATGTGCCCTTTGCCTGTGTAGATTACAATGTGGTTTAGATATGCATGTCAGGAGTGTAAAACTATAAAATCATGACACTGGAAATGCTATTCATCCTCAAAATTTCATGCAGGAAACAAAATGAAAAATTGAACAGACCATACAAAAGCTTCAATTCTTAAGAATTTATCTTAAATAAACTTAAATACTTCATATTATTAAAAAAACGACTGATACAGACGCCTGTGTTACACTCCTGACATAAGCACTGCAAAGTAAAGCACAGCTTTTCATATCAAATTTGAGTATCAAAAACACTTCTCATCCTTCAGAATGTAAATATATTAACTTGTCACGCATAAATTACCATTACATCATTGATCAGGTCAACAACTAGAAAGACACCAGCTGTTTGAATAAACCAGCGTGCTAAATGTCAGGAGTGTAACACAAGTATGCATTCATGTCAGAGGTTTATTCGAGAAGCCATAATGTTCCTAATGTCTGATGTATCATGACCCTGTTTTCACAGCACCTGCATTATGACCAGCTGTGATGTCTCAACTGATTTTCAGCACATTTATATTGTTCCTTTTGAATTCTAAAGTCTTAGAAATCTCTATATGCAAAAAACCCATCATCTTTTCTGTATAAAAATAATGATTTTTTGTGTAGCTATTGATTCTAAGAATTAATTAAGGTTAATTGAAACTTGATAATATTTAATATTCTGAAGAATGAAAAGTGTTTTTGAAACACAATTTGGTGTAAAAAACTGTGATTTATTTTCCTGTTCTAATGTCAGGAGTGTAACACAGGGAGTGCATTTTAGTTGTTGAGTCAAGGAGCTATTGTGTTGCAAATCGCTCATGCATCAAGACACATTTTTCATAGCATCTGCATTATGACCAGCTACAATGTCTGAGCAGATCTTCAGTACACATGGTTCAGTTATGTTGTTTATTTTGAATTCTGAAGTCTGAAACTTTCTCAATATGAAAAAAAAAATTGTCTGTCTAAACATGGTGAATGTTTGTGTAGTTCTTGATTCTTAGAAAAAATGTTATTTCATGCATGGCAACATAATGTGTTAACATTCTGAAGAACAAAAAGCGTTTTTGATACAGCGCTTTGATATGAGAAGCTCTGCTTTACTTGAAATTAGTGTTGGGAATCGGAAGGGAAATAATGATCGATCTTGAGCTCAATTGGAGCCTCCGAGTTCAAGTCAAGATCGAGCTGAAGGTAATATGTTAGAAGCAGACCTAAAACTGCCAGGACCAAAGCTGATACAGATAATTTTGTATAAAGGTAAATGTTTGTTACTATATAGTATACAGATTAATATTGTATAGTAAAAAACAATCATCTTTGTACAAAATTATCTTGGGTTGTACTATTCTACTAAGTTCCAACAGACCAGCAGGTTAACATGTTTATTTTGAAAAAGAGAGGCAGAAAACAGAGAACTGAGTTTGTGTTTTCAATCAATTAGCTTTGTTCATTTGAAATACTATATTGTATTGAATCGTATTCACTTCAGAAGACTCAGACTGATGGCATTAAATGCAACAAAAATTTCACAATTCACAACTGAATGAACATTCAACAATCCTTATTGAATGAACAAAAGTAAGAGTCACATCATGAATGGAGCGCTAAGAGCAGTATCACAAGATACTTTGGATTTCAAATTCAACCAGCAACTACCAGATGACTCTAGCAGTACCAGTATTATGCAGTATATCACTTCTATCATACAAGTAAATGTTCAGCTGTTTACTATTTAAAAGTTCACCATCATTACATTCAACTTACCATTATCATGCTTAATTAAGTTGCAGTAAGATGTTGATGTTTATCATTTACTACTAAATTACTACATTTAAACATTCAATCATAAATGCAAATAAACAATTCAATGCAAAGCAAAATAGTTTAACTTGTGATTATGAACTTCACTTAACTCCTAGCACTCTGGGCAGTTTGGGGATCCGGCACAACCAGCCACTGGGCATTTTTTTGTTGTTGTTGTTGTTGTTGTTGTTGTTGTTGTTGTGCAACATGCAACATGCGGGCGTAAAATTGCCATAAACTTTTTTATTTTTGCAATTGAAGGGCTTAATGCAAGAACCTGTTAACTCGAGTTACAGGTTTTTGCCTATAATTGGCAGAATTTCAATCACAACTTCTCATTCTTTCTCCTGGCAAAATATTGAAGCATTTGGAGTAAAATTGTTAGGAAAAATTAGTGCAAGTACATGATAACTCGACATAAATGGCACACCCATATAGGCAACAGCTTGTTAAGAATACATATCAGTTATATGCATAAGTTATCAAATGTAGAGTAACAATGTCTTCCATGCAAGTATATGATAACTCAAAGTAACAAGCCCAAGCTTGGAGGCCCAAGCTGTCAACACGAGTTAACAGGTACTTGCACTGAGGTGAACATAAATAACCTACATGCTATTTTGTGGATGAAACATGGTATCTAGACATAACAATCACATTGCTTGTGCACATGAAGTTGATAACTCCACATAATGCCTAGCTGTGATTGGTCAGAAGTTCTGTGGGGCTGTTTTCAAGTGCAATCAGGAACAGAAAGCACATGGCCTTGAATCTCAAATTTTATTCTTTGAAGTCACATTTTCAATTCCAGGGTATATGGATAGCCCAAAATGTAAAGTATAATACTGTGAAGTTTAGAAAATCGTAATAGTGTAATTCTATATATCAACATTTTGCATGGATTATATCCAGGGTATCCCATTTTCAACTTCAAAGTAATAAGATGGTATAAGTTCTTAACAGGCTTTCCCATTAAAAAGTTGCAGAATTACTCACCAACACTAATGTATGAAAGTTTGACAATCAAATATATCATGTTATTGCACGTAGAAAAGGATTGTGGTCTCTTCTGGTAATTGAATATATCAAGTTTATGATTTCACCCAAAACAAATGCAGTGAGTTTGTCTGTTGTGCAATAACATGATAACTATGAAAAAATTATCTTTTTCGCTAAATATAAATGTTTAACTCGGTATCAAACATTGTTTTCATGAAAAAACAGAAAATGAGTTGGAATAAGTTACAACCAATCATACATGTGATCTAGACTCTGAGCAAATCAATGGGTTTTTTCAGCAACTTCAAAGCCCGTTTTCTCAGTTTCATCAAAAGTGGACTTATCAAGTTCTTGCATTAAGCCTTTCAATTCATGCAAAATGATCAACATGACTTTTGTTGAGCAAGACCTTCTCTACATTTCTATGTGGTTTCTTTGTCAGTTTAAACGAAAAATGGTGCCCTGCATCGTAACAAAGTGAATATATCGATCTCAATCACAAATTGATCAAAACTGACAAGCCTGTGTGAATACAATTGCATGGGTACCGTTCCGCATACTTTCTTTGGTTTAGCATCACGAACGATGGTTCCTCTTTAATTTTTGCTTAAGATCGGTTGTGTGTCGTAGTTGTCATTAAATCATTGTCGTAGAGTTTGATTGTTGCTGCAGTAAACAGTTGAGAAACGCGTTTTTATTGCCGTCACTGATGAACTGTCAACATGATCAACACATGCGGCAGCGGTATTTTCACCCGAGCCATGTTTACCTGCGGCTGACGGATTTTACTCTCTTTCCGTGAAAAAAAAAAAATTGACCCCCTGCTCTACTTTACGCAAAGACTGGTAGTATGTCTTCATTCTGACCAATTTACAGCATTAAATTTTGTTTCTTGCTTTAATAAATTGTCCGTAATCATTACTTGGTTCATGCAAATGTCGCCCATCTTCCAAGCCAGACCTCACAACACGAGGTAGCGAGTACTCCCGAAGCAGCGGTAGAAAACGACGCATTTGATTGGACGGCGAACACCACGTGACCGATTCCGGCCACCTGACTGACCTAGAATATTCTGGAGAATCGTCTTCTGTAGTTTCCAACTAAAATAACGTCTTGTCTGTTTTAAATAGAAGCAGTTTTGGAAGGGTTTCCTCTAAAATACTTTTGTTTCAGCCAATGGGAGAGCTTGTTCTTAAAATAGACAAGGTTCTCAGCTTTTTTGATGATGTGAAGAACATGGCAGGTGCTGAGGTGGATGAAAAAAGATCGTAACCGCGACGATAAACTCACCCTATTTTTGCACAGTTTTTCAAAGTTACATCCTAAAAATTGTCACAAACAACGACCCGATCATTGATTTAAATCATCGTTGAAGGAAAATAATCATTTTAAACGCAAAGTCGAAATAGTCATTGGCAAAATTAGGTATCATGAACAGAAATACATGCGTACATGTTGCCATGACATCACTGTGAATGGAGCAGAATAGTGGCTCCACCTTTCCTGTTTACCAGGCTTGTATCTAGCATCATTTTATGATTATTCATTTATTTATTTATTAATTTTTTTCATTTGAAAAAATAAAGATCGATCTTAATTTTCACATTAATTTGGGCTCGATCATTGTCGCTGGCAAAAATTAAACGACGATTTCGGCGACTTTGGTCGACTCTTCCCACCACTATTTGAAATCCTGTGCTAATGTCAGAAGTGTAACAGATGGGTGCATTTACTCAAGGAGCTATCGTGTTGCTAGTTTCTGATGTATTGACACACCATTTTCACAGCACCTGCATTATGATCAGCTGTGATGTCTAAAGTGATTTCAGCACAGTTAGGTTGTTTATTTTGAATTCTTAAGACTTAAAGGTTCTCTATATGAAAAAATTATAACATTTCCCTTCTAAAAATAGCAAATTTTTGTAGACCCATGATTTAAGACTGAACTAGCACCCATTCATGCATGATTGGTTAATGTATTATTATTCTAAGGAAAGAAAAGTGAGTTTGATACACAACTCTGACTTGAAAGGAGCTCATAAAAATTTGATGGTAATTTAGTTTTTTATAACATTTCCTTAAGTAATATGTAAAGATTAAAAACTTGGGCTTTCCTCTATGTCTTCTCTTTGCTATTTTCACATAGTACAATATACTGGGGTCAAAGTGACACGAGAAGCAATATTTTCTAAGCAAATTAATTTTTTGACCCTGGCTTCACACTTCCTAGCCATTTTTTTTAAATCACCCAGCTTTCCTCAGGGCATTTTGCACGCAAAGTGTCCTGAGGAAAGCTGTGACTCAGTCTTAAATCAGCGCTTTAAGGGTTAAACCTGAGTTAGACTCTTATGCAGACAATAGCAATACCCCCCGGGCCAATATGGGCCCAGGGGTAATAAATCTGTACAATTGTGCTAGAACTGTACGCTATCTGACAACTTTGAACATGTTTGTCTCTACATCAGGGGTCACATTAAGCGTGCGTCCTGCGTCATAGACGCAAAAAATGAAAAAAGGACACCTAGAAATCAATAAAACATTGTCATTTTGAGTCTCTGTGGACGCACGCACAAAAAAGGCAATGCATTTTGAATGATACAACTGCAAATATTACCCCAAACTTAGTAACTTTGCAGTCAAGGTGTTTTGCATTGTCCACCATGACCATGATTATGCGTTATACTGGTGGAATCCTCTGCACGGCTTGACATTAAGGATTTTTTGTGGTTGCCCCCAGGGCTACTGGGCCAGAGAAATTGGTTGCCCCCTTCACAAAATCAGTTGCCCCATTTTCAGCGTTGCGAGCGGCGTTAGCCGTGAAGCCCTGCTAGGGGGGTCCGGGGGCATGCTCCCCCGGAAATTTTTTTAAAAAAGACATTAAAATATGCATTTTCCTGCCATTTGGAGGGGACTTGGGCTTAAGATAAGAGTCCTGTCAAAGCACTAAATATACACTTAAAAAGATGCATAATGATGAAATCTGCTTCTGCATTGATGACGATCAAGCAAAAGAAACTCAACAATTTGCAAACATCAGGCATGTGAGTGGTCAATTAGAAAAATATCTGAAATTCGCTAAATTGGGTAAGCTTAAAAGTAAATTATCTGATTTAACATAGGATAAAATGGGATATTTTGATCAAAATATCTGAAATCAGTTAAATATCTGAACTCTCACATGCCTGAAGATTAAGAAACACAAAATAGTTGCAAAGGCAATTTTTTCATTTCATGGATACTGAAAGGACAAATTACTGTACGCAACACACACACATACATGTACATTGTAGATTATGCATGATTAAATGTTGGGCACAAAATTACTTTCATATCTAATACTGAACATCTTGGGTACATGCTTCAATAATTTTGCTTGGATTTTCCTTTTAGCAAAGGTTAATGTCCTTCCAGAATGGTCCCTGAACAAACAGACAAGGAAATACAGTGACAAGTTACCTGTGGAGAGTTAGACATCTTAACTGTAGCTTTTAATACAGTCAAACATAAATTATGCTCTTAAATAAATTACTGTGCTCTACAAGAAGAATAAATTAACACACTATGTTATGTATCCACACACACACACAAACATTTCCAGTATTAACTGATTCAATCCAATATCTAAACACACTGCCTATCATGTATCTCAATATACAGCACCCAGTAGAATTAGCTACATAAAAATGATAATCTAGTAAACTTGAAAAATTCCAACCGCTGTTAATGCAGTCAAAAATAAATAATATCCTCTATGATGAGAAGGTAATAAAGTGACTAGGATGTGTATCCCTGAAAAACATTATCAGTATAAAGTATCAAACTGATTCATGAATTCCAAAAATTATCTGATCCAATTTCAAGATTGCCTGCCATGTATCTCAATATACAGTAACAGCACCTAGTTCAAATGAATACATTAAAATCTAGTTGTAGTACATACGACAAATAACTCGAAAAAGTTTATCGCCGGGTACGGAGCCTTTGTTTGCGAAGTAACCAGCTTAAACTGTCATAAAATTGCTTTGACGGCATTACTCACTGTCTTCACTTTATTCTACACATTCGGTGGAGCCTAACTCACCGTAATTCATAAGTTATGTATCAAAATAAGACTCGGCATTTTCTCACTGCCACCACGTGTGGTTGTTTGGGCGCCATGTTGACCTCGTTCTGAACCGTGGGAAAAATGGATCTGGCATGCACTTCGTCAGTGTCTGTCGCATGTGCTCCAGCAGGCAAGCACGTGTTTGATTGGGGTTCCAAGTCACTTGGGTCAATGCATCCTTGGAACCACTCGTTATCACGCGAGAGCTTACGGAAGCTAAGGAATGTGCGAGCGCTTATGGAAGCTAACAAACACGCTTTGTCAAGCGGAAGTGGCATGAGAGTTACGGCGATCGATGTAAATAGTGGCAAAATGATTTTTGAGCCGGTAAAAAAAGCAGTAGCCCGACACGGGCGCGTTCATTAAAGGTATTAGTTGCCCGACAATCCAGCTTGGTTGCCCCGGGCTTTCGGGCTTGCCTTAATGTCGAGCCCTGCTCTGATGTTCGTCTTTGTATGTAACAAGCTCTCTTATTCGCTTAGAAAAAATATTCCAGGGGTATGATATCCCTGCAAAAATTTACGTCTTTTCACCGCATTATAAATGCTCTGAGAGCATTTCCAGGTTCCTGATTGGGTGGATTTGATCACGTGCCGCTCACTGTCCAATCAAACTCGTTGTTGCCCATACATGTGCCTGTCTCATATCCGCAATGTTCGGGAGGAATAAGTCGTATTAAAGCAAAGATTATTGGACCAAGATGTTAAATTTTCACATCATATTTTCACCAAAAAGACTTCCATTGAACAAATCTAGATACGGATAAAGGCACGAGTGAAAATACCTTACGGCAGATAAGGAAAATATGCAGATTAGTCACCGCATGGTCACACATGGACGAAGCGAAGATTTGCGTAAACAAGATGTGATCATGTGTTGTTGATCACTGTCTCCTATACGTCACGCCGTTGTTGGTGATTTTTAACAAAATTTTGTTGTTTTGATTTTATTAAATTGTTTGAATTGAACACATCTGTATAACAGAACAAGAAAAAAATGAAATTCATGATTGCAGGCTGAACAAAAATATACGTTCAACATAGCTGAAAAAAATGCCTGTGACAGGCTGTGTACACTCGCATGTGTTGTGTTGCACGGTCTGTACCATGTTGCCTGGTAAAAAAAGTGAAAACGCTTAAGATCAGACTCTTGACACCTCCTACGGTATCAAATTTTTCAGGTAAATTGAAATAGAAAGTGCACAGAAATATAAAACATGTAATTTCTGACCAATTCATCACGTGGAATGATTCACAAAAATAACAGAGCCCCAGCGTGTTCAATATGCATGCAGCTTGTTGTGCAAGAGAGTAAAAAACTGCCCGATGGCACACGGTGTGATATCAGATACTGGCACAGTGTCAGTGTGCTGGGGGTTAAGACCACTTCACAAACCATAGTTTGGTAGACAAAGGACGTGTTATAGACTTAGTCTTAAAAGCAGGTCCCTGGATAGACTGAATCCATCCTTGGTACAATCAACAAATTTTAGTCATTAAACTCTTTTACATTGGCACATTGGTAACTTTTTATTCAATCTTAATTAGGCCATCCTTAAAAATATTTCTGTTTCGTATAACGCGCCTGGTGTGCGCAAAACGTTGCGGTTGGAATATTTTTTTCAACAGTGCAAAAAAAAATTTTTTTTCAGGCTTGATTTAACACTACTCGCCTGCCCCGTTTTGCAGTTCTGTAAACGCATATCGTTTGCGTACCCACCATGAATGCTATCGGTACATCGTAGTAAATTTGCGTATACAGTAATGGCAAGTTCCTTGCAATAAAAGGTGTACCTAAATCAAATTCAAACGAAAATTTTAATATTTCAAATCAGAAATCGAGTGTGCGCACCGTCGACATCTTTCCTGCAACTGTACACAAACAGCTGCTTTGGCCATGTGGTCTGACGCACAACACATCAACCGATTGGTCAATTGAGTCACATGCAAAAATGAGCCAATCACGGCTCGTGTTACAATGTTTTCATCATGGCTTCTGCCCAGTGAACATGTGTGAATATGCCGTAATTTACGGAGGGAACACACAAACGGGAAGCTTTGTTTATATTGCAGCATGCGCAAATAAAGATTCCAGTGTTAACTGCAACAATTATTTGGAGTCACAGGCAAATACGCAAAGGTAGGGGATAGGGGGAATAGCCGAATGTGTCCCAAATCAGTCCGTGAGACTTGGTCAGTTCACCGCAGATCCACTCCGTGCTGTCACTTGCGTGCGACTGGAAGTCATGTCAAGGCACCAATTTTTTCCAACACTGTTAGAACCCACCGATAAATGGCATTTGATGTTAATTTGCAGATGAATTCGCCATGCAAATTTTATTGTATTTTGACCCCGCTTTGACATCGTTGGGGCAGATCACACTGACGGTGAGAAGTGTGACCCCGCTCAGGAAACCGATAATTACTGCCAGTACCTTTGCTATCGTAACGTAATTGTATGTAGTGTACGACAGTAAAAATGTCTGCTTGTGCTGACAGAGATAAAGTTCTGATGAATACAACTGCGGACCAACTAATTGTTTAAACTTGGAATGTTTAACAATTAGCGATTATTATCACCTATCGGCGCCCCATGCGCGTGCTGCGAAAGCTCTGATTTTTTAAGTGATTAGACCCCCCCCCCCCCCCCCCCCGTAGCCAGCCTTGCAAACAACTGCAACTTGTAACTGTGTCATGAAAAATTGAGGAATAGAGTTCCCAGCGAAAAAAAAGTTGGTTGCCCAACTGGGCAAGTACTTATTGATTTTAAATTGCCCGAGATTAAATCTGACTTGACCATAGAGCAACAAAACTCTTAATCCACGTCCCTGCACATACACACAAAAGAGGTGTGTTCATGACTTGTAATATTTACTCTCGGAACCCTCACCATACACCCCTCCCCTCCCCTGCTGTTGTCAAGTGAAAATTTAAACTGCACATTTGTATTTGATATCTTACTCTTTTTCTTCTGTGATATTTTAAAAAAAGGGCAACTTTATCATTACGCTAAACCTTTGTTTCTTGAAGCCCTGTAAATGTACGTTTAAAAATAAAATAGCAAAAGACCCACCCAAATTCAAACCAAGCCGAGGTGTATTTACAGTAGGGCTACTCTGTCTCAGCGCCAACAAACCAGCCTGAAGCATATACTGTCCTGCTACAACCTCATCTGTGGCAGTCTCTTGCTCTAATACAGATTTAATAAAAAATTCTGAACCTGGAATCTTGTTCATTTTGTATCAATACTAAGTCCATCAGTCCCCGTACTGGCATGATGCCCATATTGCAGTAATACGTAGTAGGTATGCGTAGTTTAAAAAAAAAAATTAAAACAAAAAAAAAAAATCCTCCCTGCCTCATCAAATTTTTCCAAGGCCTTGTTATACGAAACAGAAATATTTTTAAGGCTGGCCTTATAATTAAGATTTGCCTGCACTAGCATATAGACCATATGTTATGTTTGTTTCTAGGATTAAGTTACCTGCATGTTTTATCTTTTTATCATTTTTATGTAAACTCACATATCACTGTGTGTTGATCATACCAAATAAAATCAATCAATCAAATCACACCAAATGAAGTCTAGTTTGCACAATTTCAGACTGGACCCATCGATTCAGTCCATGGACTCACTATTTTTCCTGCAAAAGAAGAAAGATGGGTCGGACCCACACTGAAAAATCCTTAATGTGACCCCTGTACATTAAAACTTAAATTTCGATCTAGTAATTGTTCAGTAATTTTTTTTCCTCTTTCTCAAAAAATGTTCCTGCTTGTCTATAGATCCATTTCTCTGACAAAATTAAACTTATAAGGCCAGGTTAGGCAATATAATAGTTATATCTCCCATATACCATGCTGTGATTGTTTTCCTTGTTATCATATTCAAATGTTTCCCTAATAAAATTATTTTAACTAATTTGCTAATACAAATTACAAATTTGATGTGTTACAGTTCCATACGACAACAAATATATTTTTTCTTTATTTATATCAAACTGCAATTCAAGAATCACATTCAAAATTATGCGCAAAAAGTGACCACTACATGGACATGGAGGAAGTGGTACAGGAGCACCTCTTGTGTACACAACTTTCAGCCGAACACTTATGAAACCTGGAGCAATCTATTTTGCAAAGTTTCTGGCAGGCTTTTTGGAATTACAAGGACACTGTCCTATTTTGGTCCCTTACTGCTCGATTCCTGGATATATGCAAACTGTATGTATTATGTATGAATTTTTGAGGCATGTTCAGTAGGTTTCAGTAACAACTTCCCCTCAGTATTACAACCCCTAGTAAAGACATCTGACACTGTCACAGTGATGCTTGTGCCAAACTTCTTTTTTTTTTTTATCTTAATGGTTCCAGCAGGAACACAATGAAGCTAATGAAACTTTGGGTATTTTTTAATACATCTGATTTCATTTGTTCTATAACTCCAACAAAAACTTTGTGTTTGCAATGGATTACTGGCTCCTTTGGCATCATCAGACACCCCTGTTGCCAGGTTGTTTGCCTATGCAAGCTGTGGCAACTGAACAATACCCTACACCTTGGCTCTCAGACTTCTAACACTCTCACTTTAATGGATTATCGCCACCTTTGCATGATCATTGTTATAGTCCGCAAGCCCCAAAAGACCATATCTCGCAAACCAGCAGTGCCTTTCACAAGAGGCCTATGGTCCTAATGCTCTGCTGAGCACCATCACCAAAAAATCATTTTCTGAAATGTATTCCCTCCACAACCTTGAATAAGCTATCAAGGTCATCCATATTATGCAACACAGAACTTCCACATGAATGATACACATTTGTGGTACATTGGCATCATTCCCCTTATTCTTTATCAACATTTAATGAATTAAGTGTCCTTTTCTTCATTAGTCTGTGATCTTGAAAAATACCAGGTCATAAAATATAAGTAAAATTTAACCACTGGCCTAACGCATCTTTGTAAGTTTTGCAGTTCCACTATTGAGTCATGGGCATCATAATAAAATCATTTCCTGATAGGCATTCCCTCTGGGACCTTGAGAAAGTAGGTCAGTGTCATCCATATTATGCAATATCAAACTTTTTTTATATGATACACATTTGTGGTGGTACATTTGGTATTATTAGCCTTTTTAATTCCTCAAAAGGTCAAATTAAGTGTCCTTTAGTATATGTCCTTAATGATCTTGAAAAATAAGGTTAAGGTCATCTTAACTTTTATCATCGGCCCAATGCATATTTGATGTAGTTTTCACAGTTCCCTCTCAATTTATGATCATAACAATGAAGCTGATGTATCTTTAAATACCTATGATGTTAGTTCCACTTAATACCACAGGTGGTGCTACCATGACCCCAAGTCTGTATGTTTCTGTGCCGGAATAGATGTATTTATACATGTGAACAAGTTCAGATATAATGACCATAAAAAAAAATCCTGAAATGTATTTCCTCCACAACCTTGACAAAGCGGATCAAGGTCACCCATATTATGCATTTATCAAACTTCTATATATCATATACACATTTATAGTACATTTGGTATAAGGCTAGCCTTCTCATTTCTCAGAATATTGAATTTAGTATCCTCTACTAAGTCCTTCATGACCTTCAAAATTAGGTTAAGGTGACTAAAAATTTGACACAATTCAATTTCTGCCTCCAAGCTTATTTGGTGTAAATTTGAAACTTAGATCTCAATTCATAATCAAAATAATAGATTTTAATGTACTTGTTACATCTATGGTGCTAGTTCCACTTTATACCCCCATGACTCCACTCATCAGACTCTTGTCTGTCCATGCGGTGGTATATTGATACACTGAACAAGTTCAGATGTAATGACATACATTATGTGACCATAACAAAAAAAACAAAAACAAAAACCAAAAAACAAAAAAAACAAAAACAAAAAAAACATTCCCTGACATGTATTCCCTCCATGACATTGAGAAAGCAAGTCAAGGTTGTGCATATTATGCAACATAAGACTTCACACATAATACACATTTGTGGTACACTTGGTACCATTAGCCTTATTCTTTCTTAACATATAATTTAACGTTTTCGGTAGCAGAGGTAAAAAAAGAAGTGCTGACAATCTTCACCATTCATGGTCACCAAGTGGCGGCTTTGCAAAGATTGGCAGGTTGAGTTTTCAGGTGCAACAGCTTTAATATAGTTTATTGAGTGACATACTTTTTCTAAAGGTTTACAGTCCCTGAAAAATAAAGGGGGGGGGGGTAAAAATAAGTGGAGGATGGATGCATATGTTGTAGAACTGAGTGATATGGTATGGGCATCACAATGGCTCCTGAACAAGCTTTTGGTCATATTACTGTGCATTGTAACTAGGCTTGTGCTTCGTGTGGACATAAAGCATTAGCCATAAACTGGGAGAATCATGTACTTGTAATGGTAAAAAAATGTACCAAACAACCCCAAATGTAAATACAAAGTAATGTCCCAGCTCAACACCTAAATGAGTTTTACAGAATTATGCTACATCTTGTCAGTGGCCAAACATTTGTACCACTGAACAGGAAAGCCAAAGAACAACGATCAAACGATGACTGATAGCACTTTACACTTCATTACACTTGCAAACAGTGCTCTGGATCCATACAGATCCTCAAGCATGGATCTACATTTGAAAGTACCATTACAGGTAAGCGTGGTCAACTCGGTGCAACCTCTATCTTGGAAACACACTGCCTGTTAGTATTGAACCATTCTGCCATAGTGTCTTACTGTATATCACACACATCCATGACAACATTTATTTTCCATGGCCAAAAAGACCTCCTTAAGTACTATAATTGTTTCTCCTTGTTTAAAAATGGCATGACGCATAAATGTATGGTTTTGGCATACAGTGTTTACTAACTCCCACTTCAATCAGCATACCAATTAATAATGACACATGTGTCTTTGTGAATGGATGATTGATTTTCTTTCAATTTTTGTACTGCACTTTAATCCGAGTCACTTGGAATTACACACACATACACACAAAAAGATGCGTGTACCTCATGAAAACTTGTGCTTATACAGTTAAGCAGTTAAGATTTGTCTCATCACAGGATGTACTTCTTGAATGTGCCTGCAAGGCAGGAAAACGGACTTAAGTGAACATGAAGGTAATACACCACTACCAGACATCAAAGGCTGAATGAGACAGGTAAACAGCAGGTAAACATGGTTGTGTAACTCATCTGTATCTGTGTTAAAGGTCACTAGCTGCCAGTCCATCTGTCTGATCTGGTGTCATACATGATTTGAAGACTGGACACTTTCTTCTCAGGCAGTATGACCATTAGGACTGCCATGTGCATCTTACAAGAGAAATAGTTCTCCCCCATCCCCTATACCAAGTACCTACGAGACTGACAGTAAAAATCAAGGTGTCACAATTTGGTCCTTTCATCATTATTACACAACATACAAGCCTAGATTTTTTTCTTTTTTTTTCTTTTACAATTTGTGCTTTATTGGACAATCGCTTTGTCATTTGAGGAAAACAAGTAGTGTTGACAATTTGGAAACCAATATTTGACCCACAAAACATGGTACCTGTATCCCAATCCCCTGCTCCAATCTCTCTCGGTAAAAAAAATTACTGAGGATTGCAATACATGTTCCTTCAATATATGCAGTCTTGACTTCGTGATACACATGTACAGATGTATCTCAATCGTTTTCAGCCCTTACCTTTCACTAAGGCTGCGAGTCATTATTTTCATCATCTCAGCTAATATATTTCTTTTGGGTGTTAGGCCAAATACAGTTTAATATGTATTGGTGCACACATGTTAACAGTATTGAGAGCTTTCACACCACAATGTGGGGTGGACCAACATATGGCAATGGTTGGCGACTTTCATATTTATAACATTTTATCATACCTCCAGATATATGTGCCAGTAAAACTTCCCAGTAAAAATTGCAGCTTCTGTCGTTGAATTCCTAAGTTTATGTATGCACACATCTTTTACCTAACACGTACTGTATAACATTAACACACAACCAGGACTTTTGTACATACAAATCCTTAGGCACTCCCAATCTATAGGTGCATATGATGTCCCAACTGAATTGCCATTACAATGTATACCTTTCTTTCCCCACATCTTGGCATGAACAAAGGAACCTTAAACAGCTGTTTAGGCATACTCTGAACTTCACAGAATTAATGATCACTGACTTTTCACCTGGGAACACCATGTCTATAACCTTCATGTCAATGTTCTTTTTACAGAATAACTGGTTTTCTACTTTTTTTTTCTTTTACCCTGAAACAGCAATCCTGAACACAATGGGTATTTTCTTCAATAAAAAGAATGCCTATTTATCTTGTAACAGAGGGAGACATGTATTCGCAGTCAGCAGGGTTTTTTTTTTTTTTTTCAAAGTGTTGTTAAGTGGTGTGCCTGTTTCTCATGCTATCTGAGACTACATATACCCTCTGCATGAAAGAACCCTGGCCCTGGCAAAATGCTCTTGGCTGGTACTGATAAATATCTGAATGACACACGCAAAAATGGGGGCGGGACAAAAACTGCTGATGGAATATTTATTAGCTACCACTTGGGATAGCACATCCCAGGTCAACAGCTTTCCTTGGCTCTGTACCAAGGAAGATGTGGACCAAGTCTTCCCTGAATAGGGTCATAAATCATATTGTCTCTCTGCCAATCTCATTAGAAAGACTGTTTACAATCATTGCATGTATATCTATGCCCCATAATTTTTGTCTCTTGAACTAGAGTGGAGACACAGAGACGGGTCGTTCAGCAGGCAAGTCTCTCTGACATAAGGCGTGGAATTTCTCATTTCCACTTTGAAGCAGAGGTCTTGTCCAGCCATACAAAATCTACTGGTCACTGCAGCAGGGCTTGTCTAGCCATACAAAACTTAGATGACACTGCAGCAGGTCTTGTCTAGCCATACAAAATCTATGTCACTACAGCTGAGGTCTTGTCCAGCAACAGAAAAATCTACATTTCAAAGCAGTATTGATGGCTATGTCAGATTCAAAAACCTTTGGTTTTTGCTTTACAAGGACTCTCTGAGTCCAGACCAGTCCCTGCACCAGCACACTATACATGCACAGTAAGTGGCAACTGCCCAAACTTTTTATCTGACTGCAAGTACATATGTACATATAAAAACCATTGCAGACCGTGTATAATCACAGAATTTCCTGCTACCATGTTGATCCTTGACCAAAAGCAGTACTGCAAATGTACTTTTTTAAATATGTATAAGTTTTCAAAATTTTTGACATTTCAGACATTTAACTTCAGTTTTAATTTCACTATTTTGAACATATAAAAAAACTTGTGTGTTAAAATGCAACTTCATTGTACTCTTATTGTCACAGTTTTGTGTCATCAGCGAAATAAGCAAAAACAGAAATACAGCAAAATTAAGTCCATTTACAGTGCATGAATAACTGATTGTCAACAATATATTATACTCCACATACATGTATCATAATTATTCTGTTACCATGGCAAACAGTGTGACCTGATAAGACTCTCTATAATACAGTAAAAACAGACAGTACTGAATTTATGGCAGAGACAGTGCCATATGATGTGCATCAGGCATCTAATATATGGCAGTCATTGTTTGCTAGGGACACACGTTCCATTCTCATGCATCATAATCATGGGTAGGCATATATAACTTATAAGGTTATAAATACAGTTCTGAAAGAAACCACGCACTTTCACACCTTACTTTTTTTAAGGCTAAAATTAAAATCACAATTCAGGATTAACAAAAAAACCTACTATCATGAATCATGTTCAATGTTCAAAATTAGGCTCTTTTACATACGTGTAAGACATGTGAAATTTGACAGACAAGTCAACTTGCCAATCCAAAGTTTATATGATCTTCAATATGAACAACTCTCACTCTACCAAAGCTACTTATTGTGGACTAGGGAAAAAACTCACTGTGTTATGAATATGGGTGATGGATTATCAAAGATGATAATTATACCTTGCTAATTTTCCACTGAACCATAAAAGTGTCAAGAACATGTTGCCTGAGTGCATTTACCCTTACATGGCATGTGTTTTGAACTTTTCACACAAACTGCACCTTTATAATGGGAGAGCTTGTCTTCTAAACCACACAGACTCATAATTACCGCAGTTTAATGTATCAGCGGTATTCAGACCTCACAAGTGGAGTTGGGCCCATCCTATATGTAATTTATATTTTATCCTTGTGTATACTGTTGACCTGGTAAACTTGTGGACTCTTCAAACACTTGGAAAGTTAATTAAGCACTGTGGTAGGGTCTCTATTTCAATATGTGCCTGTACTGGCACCAGTTGCGTTATCTTTCTTTATCTTCAAACATCATTCAGCAGTTCCAAACATATTTTCTTGCTGCAGAGACTTTCAATGTGGTTAATTTCAAATGGGTCATACCGGGCAGAGTGGTGACTGATATTATTGGGATGCCTGAGGAATTACCATTACTTCCGAGCACTTGCCTGGCTGAGAAAGAAGGAGAATTTATTTTTAAATCTTAATCTGTTTCTCCTCCCTCTCTTGCTTTTTAAAGTCAGTTTTGGTCATTATTACATTTGTGTATGAAGATATTGTTTTAATGTATCAGCAGGTAGGCTGATTGGTTCAAAGTTCACGGGTTGGCTGAAGCCATAAATTTTGAGGTATGCATGTTTCAATGTAAACATTTCTGGGAAGCAAAATCATGCACTTGCATGGAAAGTAGACCAAGTGCTAGACTTCTGTTGCAAAAGCCAGTCTGACATTTGATGTACAGAGCATAGCATAGATGATGTTTATGGTCATGGATTATAAGAACACCTCACAAGAAAATAAACCCATTGAAGTAGAACCTTTTTTCTCATCTCTATCTCGGTACTGATGATGCTCTACCTGCCTGCCAATTTTAAGATAGAGTATGATTATTCACATGAAAATACACAGTTCAACATACAGAAAAAAATTATTGTGAAAAGGTATCCAAATGCTATAACTTGTATGGCTAACCACCCTGATAATTTTCACATATCATCTACTTTAAGTGTGTCTAGATAATCTGCTAATACTAAGAGAGAATAACAATCAGGTCTAGTGCACTGAGTAGAAACACAGCAATAATATGAATAATTATATTGTTCATGTACAAATAGCTAAGGTCCAAATTAGCTAGTACCGCCGGTAGCCACTACGGCACCAGGGTCATTTCCCGGTGCACCTTGCGACAGGCTAGGTCGTTTTAATATAGCAGCCATATTGTGCCATAGTTAAAGTACAGGGAAAAGACAGCGCCAAAGTTGATCGTTATTTTCTAACGTACGAGTGAAGTATTCACAAGCTACAATTACAGTCTACAATTGCAAAGTTCCTGGCTGTAAGTCAGACACAAAAAAAAACTGGGTAAATTGGATAAATACCCCTGGATGCAAGGCGTAGCTTTCCAGGGTTTTTCTCCAAAGAAAGAAAAACACCACTGGAGCATGTGTGACATTGATACTATTGAAAATGTACTATTGAAAATGAAGAACATGTGATATTACATTGTAATTTGTACAATAACATCACGGAAGATTTATTTGTGAATTTAAACAACTACTACAGTGGGTTCATCTGCTAACTGAGATGGAAAAATTTATAATGCAATCTGGAGATAGCCCAGAGGTACTCTTTTATGTAAATAAAATCTTTGCAATTTGACAACGACGACTTGGAAACTAAATCTCGGTAGCTCACTGGTCATGTATATATAAGTGTTTGACTGGGTGCACCTGTAGTTAGTTTTGTTGTATTCTCTGTATTTTATATTCCATGTATATTTCTATTGTCATGCTAACCATATCTTGTATCGAAGATGAATGTCAATAAAGCTTTATGTGTTATGTAGCATATAAGCTGTACAGTATTGAACTAAATAGTGTGCATGACAAAAGCCTAGAAGAAACTGAAGGTAAATTATTCCCCATTCCCTTATTCCCATACAACTGATACTGTACAGAAGTAACCTCACTCCACAGTAAACAAATTCTGATGATACATCGCACATTATTGATTCCTCTTGGCAGCCTCTCCAAACCCCCACCCCCATGATCTTTATACATGATGGTTACTTCCTAGTCCACAGACAACCACCTTATTTACAAAAGAGTAAACTTGCAAACAGGTTCACATGTAAAACTATAGATTTACATTACAAGCATGACAAGTGAAAGCAACCAGGCCAGGAAGTATGACAGCATAGAGTTAGATCTCTGAAAAATAACCCCCAGACTCTATTGTATCTATTTACCAGGGCCTCATCAATCGGACACTGGACTTGAAAATTTTATTTATAAATGGACAATTCAGCAGATTGACCAGATAACCACAGCATCCCCAGTGAATGGTACATTTGGAGGGAAACTAGACAGGAGATCATTATGTGCTGGGGAGGGGGTGCATTCCATGCATTCCTGTCTGTATCCACCAAACTGGGGAACAATTTATCAAGTGCAAAGGGGACACAGAGTGGGCCAGCAGAAAAACAAGGCCGAGGATGACTGTTAAGGTATCAGGGAAGTAAGCAGGCCCTCACCAGACAGGATAATTCACAGTCCACTTGACCTATGAGCCTCAGTCTGCACTTCAATTCCCAGTTACCATGTGGTTTAAAAAAGATAGATCTTCCAGCTTAGTTACTCCTGCTTCAAGTTTAACTTCACTAACTTTGATTTATTAGAACTGATCAAAAGGAATGGCCATCCTTACATCATACCTGCCAAGTTTCCCCCATTTGCACGGATTTTTTCCATTTTCCAATCTTAATCAATGGCATTTTAGTTAAAAATTTAGCTCATTTTCAGAAACTTCCCCTATGAAAACCCCACTACAGAGGTCCCTGTCTTCAGAGACCACTCCAACGAGACCACCTGCCTTGGAAGACCACCTTTTCAACATACTTTGCTCAGTACTTTCCTTGTTATTTGTACCTACTATGAGAGGCCACCTGTCTTGAGAGACCACAATTTGATCATCCCTAAAGGTGGTCTTTCAAGACAGGTTCCACTGTATTTCTTCTTTATTCTTTGTACAATATAAAATATCCCCCATTGGCACAAAAATTCTCCCTATTTGTTGTCAAAAGATGGGGGCAGATATGTTACATAACTGTTTGTCTGCCATCGCCTGAATAAAAGTTTAGTATTGGATTTTTTGGTGGTTTTTCAAGAGGACAATATCAATTATGAATTCACTGACCATAACACTTTTTACACAAAGTAGAACATGATCAAAACAAATCTACAACTACATACAGCTCTCTCTCTCTCTCTCTCTCTCTCTCTCTCTCTCTCTCTCTCTCTCTCTCTCTCTCTCTCTCTCTCTCTCTCTCTCTCTCTCTCTCTCTCTCTCTCTCTCTCTCTCTCTCTCTCTCTCTCTCTCTCTCTCTCTCTCTCTCTCCCTCCCTCCCTCCCTCCCTCCCTCTCTCTCCCTCCCTCCCTCTACCAGCAAATTTGTGCAATACTTTTCTCAGACACTATTATACATAGAAACTCCAAAATCGGCATGAGTGTACCACCATACAAGGAGTTTGACGTTTTTATACAGAGTAATGAAGATGTTTAAAATTATGCAAATAAGGGGCATTTGAAATTTTAAATCTTGAATATCTTCAAAAGTATAATAGATAAAGATGTCGTTCCAACTTCTGCTGGGGGGGTTATTGACCAGTGTGCATCTAATGAACTTAGAACAAAAGTTGTAGCAATTTAAATAATTAGCAGCATTGGAAATTTTAAAACCTGTATATCTTCAAAACTATAATAGATAGAGATGTCATTTTAACTTCTACTAGGGGGTTATTGACCATTGCGCATGTAATGAATCTAAAGCAAAAGTTGTAGCCATTTAAATTATGCTAATTAGCAGCACTGCAAATTTTAAAACTTGAATATCTTCGAAACTATTATAGATAGAGATGTCATTTTGAACAAATTCTACAAGCGCGTTGTTGACTAGTGCGCATGAAATGATTCTAAAACAAAAGTTGTAGCAATTTAAATTATGCCTAATAGCACCATTAGAAATTTTAAATCTTTAATAACTTCAAAGCTTTAATAGATAGAGATGCCATTCCAACTTCTACTCCTGTGTTATGGAATAGTTGTACACTGCCATACCAATATGCTTTGACAGCAAACACACTGATTTGCTATGCAGTAAATCATCTTTCCCATTTCTCAGATTGTACTAGGCCACTGTTCCAACTTTTTTGCCCATCTGAAAAAATCCTATTCAGCTAATCCAAATTTCTGGATGTCACCAGGGCTAGTGCTTTGAGATTTCAATTTACCCCGATTCCAACTTGACTGGTCTCGGGCTAGCAGACATGCAAATTGTAGAGCCATGCTTATATTTATAAAACATAAATTCCGGTCTAGTTAATTTTCGGATTTTTTAATGACCAAACAACTTTATATCTGACCTATCAATCCCCAGCTCTAAATGATCATGTTTGAGCGAACTCTAACAATTATTGTAGGACATGTCAAGAAATCACTAAATTTTGACCTCCAGAAACATTATAATATAACTGAAGTATGCACGCAGCTGTAAAATTTTGTGATCACTATTTCGCAGTCTTTTTATCCCATCTTTAGTTGAAATCATCCCTTTACTGCAATATGATCCAATAGTTTGTTTGCAATCTGTATTGAACTCATACAAACAGGGGATGGCAAAATTTCAACAATAATGAAAAATTATTTGAATGAAAATTGTAGACGAGACCTATTGATCAAGATAACATGGCCGAAGTCAAGACCTTTCCTTGGCATGGGTTGGGTGCTTTGTGATCCCCCCTCCCCCAGGAAAACTATTGATTCGGTGTTAATTCATGGCAGAAAAGGTTAATATTCTACAGTTTAATTATTTTTATGGTTGTATTGTGGCTTTATGATGTACCCAACCCACATCAAGGCAAACTGTTCACTCAGTCTTAATTCAGGGGGAAAGGGTTAAGACAACCCATATAAACCAGGTCAGATCAGTCAGGAGAAATGGAAACAGTTCAAGAGCTGTCCCCATGTCATAAAACGCCAGGTTAGCAATACAGCACCAGCCATAATGCCAAAGGCAACTTAGAAGTTTCACTTGTCAAACAAAAATTCACCACAATGTGTTTGTATGCAGCAATACAAGAAAATTCAAGCCAACGGATGTACACCTAAAACATAGCTGGACTATTAATTTCACACTCTTGGAGATGATGCCCCTTTGCTTTATTTCTGTATTCTCCTCCTGCCAATGAGAGCAGCCAACTGATCTATGGCATTATTTATTACAGGTCCCTCAAATGCCTGTTCCAAGTGGTGCCACTGGACCCTGAGATTATTGTTACTGTTGTCACTTACCGATATATCGTCACTTCATCAAACACCTCCTTTGTCACCATGTTTGTCACTTTCAGACCTTTGTAAGATACACGGATTGCCATTTTGGCCAGCTTCTTTCCACTTGCCTTGGCCTAAAACATCCAATACAGAGTAATTGGTAAATTTAGTGAATGCTTAATTCCAATCATTGGCTGCTCAGCTTCTTCAGCTGAAAGGAGTGGCCATCTCAACTAGATCTATGTGCCCCCCACCCCACCCCATCCCCCGCTCTGAGACCTTGGGATTCGGATCAAGGTTATCCATCTTCAAACTTGTCTCAGACCTCATGTAGAATTAAAATCATGTGCAATAAGAAAGGTCTATATATGTTAAAAACTTTTCAACTTTTCATGTGAAAGCCAAATTCACAAACAAGGGCTCTGTGACCTTGGGAATTGGGTCAAGGTCAGCTTCAAACTCACTCGAGACCTTATTCAGGACTATAAGCATGTGCAATATGAAAGCCCTATGCAAAAAACTTTTTCTTCAAGTTATCGAATGAAAACCAAATTCACTAAAATGGCTCTCTGACCTTGGGAATTGAAGTAAGGTTACCCATCTTCGAACTCATTCGAGACCTTACGTAGGACTGTAATCAGCTATAATTTCAAAGGCCTATGTCAAAAACTTTTCAAGTTTCTGCATGAAAATGAAATTCAGTAAAATGGCTCTGTGACTTTGAGAATTGGGTCAAGGTCACCCATCTCTGATCTCATCTGAGACTTTATTCAGGACTATAAGCATGTGCAATATGAAAGCCCTAAGTGAAAAACTTTTCAAGTTATCAAGTGAAAAGTGTCAGGCCGAACACACAAACACAGTAACACACACACGAACAAAGTATTCGCTATATATGCCCCCCCCCCCCTTTCGGGGGGTGGAGGGGGGGGAAGAATAATAATTCGATAATTAGGCACTACCACATTCACAAGGTAACCAATCTCATGACTTTTACACAGGATTTAAATATTTTCCACCCATCTTAATTCTAAATCTATCTAGACACAGTGGAAATGTTCCAAGTATCAAGGTGTTTTCCAAAACAAGGGGCCCATGGACCAAATTTTTGCAGAAGTACTATTCCATTTTCGATATATAGGTTTGTGCTGTTGGCACATCCAATTGATCACAGTCGAAGTCATAAAATGTTAATTGATACAAATTAGGAGAATATGCAAATTTTAAATCTTGAACAACTTCACAGCTATTACTGATGGAGGTGTCATTCCAACTTCAATTAATAGGTTTGTAAACATAGCTGCATCCAATGATATATGGACCAAAGTTGAAGCACTGAAATTTATGCAAATTAGGCTAATAAACAAAATTTAAATCTTGAATAACTTCAGAACTATTGTAGATAGATGAACAATTCCGACTTCAATTTATAGGTTTGTGACAAAGCTCAATTATTTTTTTCCTCTTTTGAACAGTTCAATGAAAATTACTGTTGCAGAAGTTAAATAAATACAGAATAGAACATCTTTTTTTTAAAGTTTTCTAGGCACACAGACTGATTTGCCTACCAGCAAATCAAATTTTTCGAGTTCATTTTTTTAACGCATATATACATTTCACGTCATTGTCCCTCCAGGCCATAAATGTTTCACAAAACCCTGTATTTAGACCTAAACGGATAAATACAACTCTGACAACAAACTTTCTATTATGACGACCAAAATTGGGAATATCTCCAAACAGGTATTATTATTTTTATTTTTGGTCACGTTGATTTGCCTTTGTGACATTGGTAGGGGAGAAGAAAGAGCCATTTATGCCCAAACATCGGAAAGAAACACAACAATTAAAGTGTCTAAAAATAGGTTTCCCACTTCTGAAGTCCATTTGCAGTTGAACAAAGGTTTCTTCCACTATTTTGATGATGAAAATTCATTTTTCTGTAGGGACATTTCAGAGGGAAACTATCATGCAGAATTTTATCTTCAATAAATTGGGAAACCTGTGTGATGTTTTTTTCTTTTCTTGCCAAATCAAGCATTTTTTATGCAACTGGCAAAAGGCTAGCATGAGCCCAGCCAGCCTCATATCACAAACCAAGTGACCCAAATACCAATATTACAATGACATGTAACAATTTCAAACAAAGTATTCCCTATGTTCAGCCACATTTGGGGATTTGTCTTACACCATGAATGCAAACAAACAAGGTATGACTTCAAACAAGCCAGGGAAAGACTTACTGTGCTAAAAAAAAATAACTGTACATGTCGGTTTCTCTCAAGATTGACATGAATGCCAAAAGTTCTGCTGATTTTAAAAGGCATTATCAACAGGGTCAAGATGCGCCCCTTTGTCCCAAACAGTCAACATGCTTGACTCTCTGCCCCCCACACGGTCTCCAAACACTGGGGTCAACATCCATGTGGGAAGCTTACATGGACTGACTGGCAACGGAAACGACATGCAAAGAGGCATTTAAAAAAAATTCAGACACTAGCCTTCACAAAAAAACATGTGCAGACCATGTCCAGCAGCTTAACCATTACAATTTTTGTTTTTCCAACTTCAGTGAACTATTCAAAATGCCAGGATGTTATAATAGTTCAACTATTCAAAAGACTGAGAGTTCTGTGGATAACCCTTGCAAAACAAGGTCACGAGACTTGAGCATCCTTGCCTAGCTTTTCTTGCCCCGAGACACTTTTAATACATTCATCAGCCTTAAGTAATATTTAAATTCACTTTGGTCTGTATGAAAGTTCATATGAAAGTCTTCCATTCCATCAAGTAAACAACACTGTATACAGCCCTAAACTGTTTACATTTCAACAAAATTTGACATGAGCACAATACAAATGTTCGCAAAATATGTGAAACATTGTATTAACATTTCCAAGACTCATTCATAAGTCTTTGATCAAAATGTTGTACCTACTGAAAGGTAGAAATGCAAAACTGACAGGAGACTATGATGGACTCAGATGAACTCAGTCTCAAATAAAAATTTGAAACTTGATGCCCTAGCAATCAAGGCCCCCAGTCTCAATTTGTAAAGCCAGAAAATTATGCCCAGCTTGGAATATGGGAATCAAGGATGCCCAGAATGTGTTTGTTAAGCTTGGGTATTACTCAGTGTGAACACAACCCAGGCTGTCCTTAATTCTGCCTCAAGCAATCCTGAATTCTCTAAATCAAGAGGTAAGAGACCATAAGCCTCAGGCTGTGGCTAATTAAATTAATAACAAATCCCTCCTCCATAAAAGTCAAGTGGTCTCTGCATTGGGTCACCACAGTCAGAAGGTGGGAGTAATCAGGCTTGCCATCATTACACTGAACTTGGCATTTTACATTATGTTCCTATATATATGTGTGTGGGTGTGGGTACAGTAGTACGTGAGAGACCACCTGGCATTTCGTGACCACACTTTGTGCAACACAGTCTATATTCTTTGTAAATTTACCTGTGGTGAAAGACCACCTGCTGTATGTGACCACTCTTAACTGGCCGAAGGGGCAGTCACATACAGCAGGTACTACTGTACTAACAATTTCTTGCTATATTTACACAGTGGGAGACAACATGTTGCAAGAGACCAAGTGCTTTTCTTAGTAGAAGAGGTGGTTACAAAAGGCAGCTTCAGCTGTGCATAATGCAGCCCTTAGTATGAACAATACACAATTGAACAATTTCCACTACCATGGAAGAAATAGGTGTCATAAATTTGTCATCAATTTCAGAAAAAGAAAACAAATCATGTCTTTCTCATCATGATTATGTTAATTTACAATTTTTATATAAAACTTTATTAACATAGACCATCATACTTGGTATGGTCACACATAAATATGGCAAACTAGAGACAAAGAGGAAAAGGAAATTAATGAACATTACCTGGAACAGGTGCACCCAGGTACATGTATCAACATTACTCAAACAGGTTGAGCAATAAATACATTGAGACAGCCAGGCCAATATCCTAATTATTGTTTTCTTGTTTCAAACATTTAATTTGCAAGAGTTTCATCCCGAAAAAATAGGCAACAGAAACATGCTGAAGGCATGTCCTTCATAGGGGTTCTGCAGCCAACTCCCATAAAATTTGTCTTTAGACAAATTAATATTGATTCTCCTGGAACCTCAAATTCTGTGATAAATTTACATAATATATATAAATTAATTTTAATCTTAAAATCTGACAATTCATATCCAGTTCTAACAACTTGGCATGTAAACACTTATAGTATTCTGATATTTACTGCAGTTAATAATTACATGGAATTCATCTTCAAAAGCTTGTGTTTCAAATAATAAACACTTGATCCCAAACGTTATTTACATGTCCATTTTGTGGACTTTAAGTGTGCCTATGAAACGATGTGGAGGGAAGCAGTTAATGAATGCCAATTTATACTGTTGGAAGCAATTTCCTGAATAGTTTAAGTTCCATGCATCAAAATGTCCAACACTGCATAAAAACCGACAATGGCTATACTGATTGATTCACTTCAAATGTCAGTGTCATGCAGGGACATGTCTTGAATCCTATTTTGTTTAATCTATTCTGTGCATAAATTTTTGGATTCCCACATAAACAAATACATGCTACACATATGCTGGCTTTTTATCCAAAAACAACTACAAAATGAAAATTTGGTTTACCATGGCAACAATAGTTTTGACAGCTTCAGCACTGATGGCGTCCCCATAACTTTCACCATCTCCTAGCTCCTCCACAAGTGTACTGCCTAGGTATTTGACATAGAATGTCATCCCTTCCTGCACAGGCTCCTTGATGTGTCCCCAGTTCTCTGGCAACTCTGAAAACACAAGATAAGGTCTTGAGTACCCTGGACACTACATTTCACAAACATGAAGGTCCTTTCAATGATAACGGCTAATGCAATACAACTGTGGAACCTGTCTTTGGCAAATTTTTTATCATGTTTTAGCCAGGACTGTGATTTGCTGTTGCTTGCCTGTTTCACTATTTCTTCCACTCATCACACTTATACTACATGTAATTGGACATTCACAGTGAACAACATGCACCTGGTAACTCACTGCTCAGATGGGCAAGTCAAAGAGAGAACACAATAAAGTTTTATCCTAAATGACCATTGTCATGAACAATTAAAGACGACATGCTGTTGAAGACAGTTGTACACATACAGTTTCAAGCTTGCCTAATTGTATTTGACATTTGGTTAAGAAATATTATATCTTGATTGCATTCTCTTGACTTAAATACTAATTACTTTCATTCTCTTCTGACTTGCCCTACAAATTTTGCTGTTAATATCCAAGATTATTAGAAAGTTTGGCTACAATAATTTCAGTTTTAAGACTTGCCTGTTTTGCTACTTAATTTTATCTTTTGGCATCATTCTCTTTTAATATTCACTTTCAGACATTTTAGGCTTTCACATTTTCTGTCAGGTTAAACCCCCCCATGGGGCAATCAGTAGCAAAGCAGCGGCTTACAACAGATACAAATTTGCCAAATTGTACTTAAAATCGTGTTAAGAAAAATTACGATTTAATAACATGTTTTTGACAAAAGTGCTAATGACTTTCATTCTTTTCTGACATGCTTAAATGCACATTTACTCAATATTAAAAAATTACTCAAAATTTCCCTAAATGCACATTTACTCAACATTAAAAAATTACTCAAAATTGACTTGTAGTATTTTCTCGAATGTCACAAACTTGACACATTAAGTTGAAACATTGACTCAGGATTAGCAGTGATCTAGAGCTTAATTGTTTGGAGACTTTCAAAGTGAGGAGTAGGTGTCATCATGGAGTTTGTTTTACATTTCTGGTGCAGGATGTCATTGTTGAAGTACTTCTTAGGATTTCCCTGGGTTTGTACAATGTGGTCTAGCTGCAGCTGTTTATTTTACAATCACTGGGACTGAATATAATGCCCCACTTTTTTCTACTTCAGTTATTCACTGACAGGTGGTTTAACTAGGATAAGCTATCCAGCTAGAAAGGGTACATACTGGTTCACGAGTAAGTCAAATTGTTCATATCTGAACCTGTACTATACAAATTTAGTAATAATGGTTTGTTTGACAGGTACTCTTCTTTAATAATGAAGCTCTGCATTTAAAAGCAAAACTTCACGTATTTAGCTAATTCCTCACTCGCCACATTCATATTTATTCATTATAATGTGGGTTGTCTTTGCTGAATATTTAGGTTACACAAGGAGCCGCTACTCAGTGAGAGATGTATGGGTATAGGCTCTGAAACATGTTCTGAGTAGTTACCCGCTGAAGACCCTGTAATTTATTTGGGCTAATAGTAACACAGCCTATGTCAAAATTCTACAGAAGAAAATGTGCAATATGAACAATAGTACATGTACTGCCATACGTACATAGGTTAGACAGTGACAGGTTAGCTTATGGAGAGTAAAGAGTTCCGACTGCGATATAGGTAATGACTACTAGGAAGTGGTTCTCAACAAAAAGACACATAAATTTGATGATACTAGATGGCACACTATGTGACCATTTTGGGCTGGCAGCAGGGGTGGTTGTAAACAGCAGGTACTAGTACTACACTATTAAACCAAGTTACAGAGTATTTTCATTGTTTCAAAGTGGATATATCTGTCTCAGAGATACTAAAATCTCATTTTAGTGAACTGAGCTCATTTTATTATGTTTTCAAGACATAAGACTGCATGTTACAAGGACTTCAGTCACTGTATATCAGTTCCAGTGATCAAAAATGCCATTCGAACAAAATAAATGAAATAAATGGAATTTACCTACCTACCTACCTACCTACCAATGCTTTTCCCAGCCTGTTAGGGGAGACACACGTATTAATTATCATTCTGTTTGGCCTCACTAGCCTAATGTAAATTCAAGCTCCATGTCAAGTTATAATCAAAATAATGACTTTGATGTTCTTTTAATAATACCTTTGACTTGATACCACCAGTGGATCCACCATGACTCCACACATCATACACTTTTGCCTGTTAAGTATTGGGGCATTCCATTATAACAGTTTGTCACGATGGGACATTTCGAAAGTTTCAATCGCTGCAATTTTTTAAATTTACTAATTGCCTGCATATGTACAACAAATGAAGTATTGTGAACATATTCACACAAGTTTGAAATTTTTTTTATGCTAATTGCTGATTTTTTAGGACAAAAACTGTGCGCGGGGGGGGGGGGGGGGGGGCAAGCAACGAACAGAACTTTTAGGACAGGTCTGTCACATATGTTGAAAACTCTGTGAATTTTTTGGGTATTTTAGATAAACTGTAGTCTCACGTGGTTAAAACATTGTTTTTAAACATTATATACCATTGATAAGTCCAATTAGTAAAAAGAACTTTTTTTACAAATAAAAGTTTGCTGTCAGGGATAGGACACACTTGTGTGTCACGGACGGGACAGTTTTGTCCACTTGCATAATATGATACACAAAGACCTAAAATGCCATGCTGGAAAGCTAATTTACCACAGAACAGAAGGTTTTTATATTTAAATTAATATACAATCTAAATTTTATTACAATTGTGATACATTAGTACCTCCTATGAGACCACCTCCTGTAAGAGACCACATGTCTTTTGAAGACTATTATTGAAGACAATTGATTTTATTACTATATCAAATATGCCTGCACTGGTAAAGCTACCTGCAGTCTTAAGTTATAGGTACCTCTGTACATGAAACTATTATTTCAGATGAAAAAATTATGTTTGTAAAGCTGAATTTAACTTTTATTGATATCAACAGATAAGTATCTTATATTTGGCAAATATCTAGTACTGCAGCTACTATCCACAATTGACAGGTTAGTTTATGTCCACTTACATTTCAAAAAGTCTCTTTGTGCTGTTGGCATGTGTAAATTAAATTGGCAGAAAATTAAAAAGAAAAAATTTCCTGTCCAGAAGTCATTTCATAAATTTCATAATTGACAGATAATACACTTCATTCACAAATGTGTCTTTATATTACAGCTATATGTATAATATCCTCGCTGGTCCAGTTGTTCTTTTAGGAATTTTCAGTTGTATGATTACTGTCTAGCCATGCTTTATCCTCATTCATCGGGAACATGAATTTCTTACAGTCATCACCACACCTCCGTAAGAAACTTGCTTCCATTACTTTCCCTTCATTTTTTGAGATTTCGCCCAGAAAGATCTGGGTGGACTTCCTTGCTACATACTTCACAATCACCAGGTTACCATTTTTTGTGATTGATTGATGGACTTTCACTCATAGGCTTAAGTAATTTAGCATGGGCAGACAGTAAGCTGTGAAAGTATTGTTGGACACAGCAGTAACAAGTACCCAAACGGACCAGAGTGATCAAATTATAAATAAACGATATAAACATTTGTTACCATTGTCTCTTGATTGTTTGTGTTAACTAAAAGGATTAGTTGGGTCTGCAGATTCATACAACCACAACTTTTTTTTCAAATCTCCTTGAAAAAATAACCAAACTTGACTTTTTTCTCTCATATTTATAATGTAAGACTATAAATGTGACATTTTGTTTAATTCTGTCTGGTACATGGCAAATTGGTCTTGTTGGTTGCAAGGTATGATTTTTGTATCTGCCACAAATTTTCTATTTTAGCAAACCATGATATTGAACACAAAGAGAAACAACCTGAATGGTTTTCCTACTGTGAAGGGTACGTATATCCTGACATTTTTGTGCAATAGTATCATATAAATAGGACATTAGGGATAATAATAGATTTCGATAAATGTATCAATAAGTCACCACTATGTATAAAATTTGAGTGTGTAAGAGACAAACTGATTAGATGAGACTAATTTTACCATAAATAAGGGAAATATGTACAAAAATAGGTAACAATAACCTGTTGCTAGTCTAGGGAACTATGCAGGGATATTGTGATAGGTATGTCCTGTCTGTGACAAAAATGTCCTGTCCGTGACAAATTATGATTTTAATATTTTGATATTAACAAGGTCCCAGTCTTAATAATGTTTGTCACTTTGAAAAGCCTTTATAATGAATATAGAGAATATAAAATAGCTTTTTATTCCTACAAGTATCAAGAATAAATTATTCAACTTTTGAATGTCATTTGTCACGGGCAGGACATTATGGAAAATAGATAGGCTGTATATTACTAATTATCAATAATTCATCCACCATTACATAGTGCATGATAAACAAGGCTCCCATGTTACTTTGTCCCAAGGGATAAAAGTCACACAACGTTATCTATATTATAGGTATATCAAAAAACAAAATGTCCCGTCCGTGACACAGAAATGCTAATTTGCACAAATATAGATTCATAAATTGAGCCAAGGGTGCTTTATATGAAAAAATTCAAAACAATCTTAATAGTTTAATAGTTGTGTTCCGTGACCTTGAGAAAGTCTGTCAAGGTCACCTATATTTGCAATATCAAACCTGTATATTACCATCTGGTGTTAACACAGCCCTGGTTATATCATTCATGTGTAATGGGTTGATATGAATGCAATGGGTGTGATATTTTATGAAGGATGGGGTCAACATGACGCTTAATATCAAGCACATGTGCTTTTTACCATACCCAATCACAGATCAGATATCACTCTCAAAGTGGTTGCTAGCAACTTTTCTCCTCAATTACCAATCAGAGATATAAGATAGTTCCCTAATAATAATAATAATAATAATAATAATAATAATAGATATTTCCCGAAAATGGCTGCCAGCAAAGTGGACAGAGTGCTAAATTCTATTAGCAAACAGAATTTTGAATTTAGAACATCTTACTACTTAAAGTTATAACAGCACTGCCCCCCCCCCCAAAAAAAATCAGAAAACAATGCCTCATTTTGTGGATGTAAATGCAACAGATGCTGAAAAATTAGTGGAGAAGAAGACTAAAAACACAAGAAAGAATCTGTGGCAGATGTCAAACTTTTTCACAAATGGTAATAGAGCAAGTAGATGATCTATCTAAATGTGTCATACATTATAATTTTTATTATAATGAATGGAAATATAAAGGTTACCATATGGTTGTAGCTGTATCACCCCTTTATCAGCCCCTCCCACCCGAATCATCACTCAACCTTTGGTCTTACGATGATATGGCTGCTCGGGGGGGGGGGGGGGGGAGGGCTAATACAGATGGTGATACAGCTACTACCATGTGATAACCTATAAATAACATATGGAATTGCTAGCTTCATCATTTCTCAAAATGTCAAATTTAGCATCTTTTATGTCCTTAATGATACGACCTTGAAAATTTGGCCATGGTCATTCAAAATTCAACCGTTGGCTCAATGATATTTGGTGTACATTTTGAAGTTGCATCTCAATTCATAATCAAAATAATGAATTTGATGTACTTTTTACATCTGTAATGATAGTTCCACATCATACCACCAGCAGTGTTACCATGACTCCATGTCATAGGCTTTTGTCTGTATGTTTTTTGTAACGATATACATGTACAAAGTTCAGATGTAGTGACCATAACAAAAGAAAATTATTTTCTAAAATGTAATCCGTCAATGACCTTGAAAAGGTAGGTCCAGGTCATCCATATTATGCAACATAATAGACATTAAAGGTACATTTGGTATCATTAGCCTTATTCTTTATCAACATAATGAATTTAATGTGTTTTTATGCCAACCTTAAAAACAAGTTTGTTTGCTGTAACATCTAAAATCAAATTGGGGGGGGGGGGGGGTAGGTAGGCAGGGCAAAATTTGGGGGAGGGGGGCAATATCCTCAAATTCTAGAAATGGTAATATCTATAGAATATGAAGATTTTTTTCTTAAATAAACAGGTCCTCCTGGAAGAGGATATAATGTAGAATTCACTGGCCCAGATGTGCAATAAGCAAAAAAATTTGTACAGATTGGTAAAATGTATAGATCTGCTTACTTTCCAATATTTCCATTTACATCTATTTTGCATGTTAGAAGTACAGTGCAAGGAGGAAAAGCAGACCTTCAATAGAATTCCAAGACAAGAGAGTTCTTTTCAGAAAAAGTTGTTTTGACACCTAACTTTTGCAAGTTTATAATATACTCCAATGATAATAAGTTATTTTTGCCTTCTTGCAGACAAGTGAATTTTTTTACATATCTCATTCACTGATATATATGCGAAATTAGAAAGTAGAAACAGCATGTACAGAACAAAATGCAGTAAACTTGACCAACACAAGATTGGTCTTCATCCATACATGCCATAGCCATCTCACTTTATGGAGGAGTCCAACTGGCAAACCTTTACCTTGGTCCATAAAAACACGTTCAAGCAAGCCTAGAATAATCAAATGTCACACAAATACAGCTTCTCAGGACTACAGGAAATGCACAATCGTGGTCTTTTGAGTACTTAACGAAAACAAGAACAGACAGAAACCCGTACTGCCTTATGTACAAGATGTATGGAAACACCACTAGTTGCATTAGGTTTTTGTGTCACAGTGAATCAGAAACCATGACTTGTGAAGCATGGAGTGATATCTAATTCACAAAGATGCAAGGATCCATAACTCAACACAGTGTCTCCTTTTTAAAACATGCAGTTTACAGGATTTCAGGAGAGTAGCATTATTGTTCATACCTGGAACTTACGTGTCATTGAGCAACCTTAGAAATTGCATTAAACTCTAATTTCTAACCTCTGATGCACTCCTTGTGTAAAAGCTTTCCTTTGTATGCACCAGTAGTTTGACCAATTCAAAGAAAATGGTCATTCGGTTCCAAAATACCTGATGGTGTGAGGGTTAGGACAGGTCATTCAAATTCACCCAGATCCACCCAAGTTAAGTCCTGCTGGATCCCTTGACTTTAATTTTAATTTTTGTGAAAAATGAAAACACTTAAACGTTCCTAGTCAAAACTACAGCGAACAGTCCCAAAGACTATGATTTTCTGTTGGCACGCAGTACAGACCAAAAATATTGTTTAGCCGGTAAGCAGCTACAATGGGTTAAAACTATTGAGCCAGGGTATTCAGTGCAGCCATGTTATTGGCTGAGGGTTTTTGGCGGCAATTTAGGTGGTTAATGATTGGTTCATGTGACAGTTTGAGCTGAGTATTTATATTTGAGAAGGGATTAAGTTTTCATTCCACGCTAACCAATTCAGTAGATCGACTTTGAATTTATAATTCAAAAAGTAAAGGACCTGATTTGGATCCATTTTGGTATAGACTTACCTTACGCTTTCCAGAGTTTTTGGCCATCTTGAAATAAATTGGGATGCGTTTTATCTCTGGTTTTGGTGCGGGGGTATTATTGGGACGAAAAGGAGGTTATGGGATGCTGGATATCCTTAGAGCATTGTTTAATGTTTGTAATATAATTATGATGGTTGACCGTTGTTATACTGAAAATATACATAAGATATGCCAGATTGTGAGATATATATACCAGCCTAGATGTTTCAGTTCTGTGTCCTAATAAACATCTACATGCGTAAGCATACTATATATATATACATATGACTTTGTTTTATTCTTATTGCTAAGGATTTATTGGGAAGTATGTATAGCATAGGCTAAACAAAAGAATTTAGTGCTCAGTGGTAAAACTGAAATACACCCTGACAGGAACAACAGAAGGACAGGTGCAGCTGACCCCTGTATAGTCTGATAAAACTGGCCATAGCAGCACTGGAAATATTCCAGGTGTGAAATTGTGGTGATCAATCTGTAGGCATAGCTTACTTGGTATTGTTATATATATTTACATGTACATGTATTACCTCCATTTGCTGCACTATGTTACAAAAATACAAAGTACCACTGTTTTGAATTGTGGTACAAACATGATACTAAGGTGTTATGTAGCCACATACATCTACTTGTTTGGCTTCAAAACAGGTTAGAAATGACACCTTCAGTTTTGAACTTCATCCAGACAGTGCTGGCAGGTATCCATCAGCTTTGATGTGCAAAGCAACCGTACAAAACAATGTGTTTGTGCTTTTGCTAACTGGACCGCCTCTGTGTCTAAATTTGGAAGCTTGATTTCATACATAATGCAATTTATTGACCAACATCTTGGCAAAGCAAACCTAGAAACACAGGCAAACCTTCATGAGCCATGCTGGTGATCTGAAGTTCTGAACAAAATGATTCTTGGTGGTGGGAGGCATAGGTTACTTGCAGTGTGTGCCTTCTGCCACCAAGAATCATGGGGTTAAGACTATAAATTTATGCATGCCAGTGATTGTTTGTATTTCTCCTATGATACATGGTTAAATTACCTGAAAATACAAGATTTTGATACTAAAAAACAACTTTAATGCCAACTGTTAGTGTTTGTCATGAATATCTAACATCAGCAACAAAATCTGCCAAAAGCATGGCAACTGATTTACTCCTTTGCACAAACTTTAGGCAATGTCCAACAGATTTTGGTTTTGAGATTTGGGGACATTTTAGCACACATATATGTTGTCTGTTATAATAGTCCAAATAAAATATGAGGAAATTAACAAAATACTTTCAATGTTAACATGGTAGTCAGTGAACCAAGCTAACCTTTCGATCTTCATTGATACTGCCAAAATCTGCTCTAAAATGTCTCTTTCACATGGATATATCTCTAACACATATTATTCTCTGATTTTAATCAAACAGCAATGGAGTTACTCTAAAACTTCTTTAAACCAAAATTATATCAGGGATTTTCTAACAAAAGATCAGTTCTATTTTAAATGTGTATAAAAATGAAGAGTCCACCAAACTTCATCAATTTCACAAAAACAAACATTTTCAAATTTTGTATCACCATTGTAAACAAACAGATGCATTTGTGAAAAATCCTTTATTTGGACAAGTGAAGCAGTTTGCTGCGGTGCAGATACTTTGATAGTCATTTAAGAATAGAATTTTTATGTACCTAATGAAACCAAGGAGACAACCTGTTTTTATTTTTTTCTATAATGTTGACATTTGTATTGGTTATAACTAAGGGAATGTGGTATCTCAAGCTATGCTATGCATATGTCATACTTACTCCATTAATAAAAAGCCTTTTACAATGCCTCGTGTTAAGATTGTGTGTTACAGTGCATGGAACAAAAGGCAATGATAGGAGTTGTTTATTCAGATTATTGTGGACAAACTTCTAAAAAAACGTAAGTTCAGAAAGCATAAAAATGTCTGTAGCTTTCAGTATTGTTGTATGTATGTTGCTATTGTCAATAGGGTGGACAAAAAAGGTGTTATTATAGCTTGCTAATATATCTATATAAGTGACAAGTTGCCGGTCTCAGAACTGTGAAATTTGGTGCAACAATGTCTAGCTCCAACCCCCCCCCCCCCCCGGCATCTCAGTTACCATGGCAAACGCATAATTGAGTTCCCTATGCCAGGGACGTGCTATAGATGGACTGCCAACAACTGGGCCCTCACTGTACCATCTATGTTCAGGGTTTCCTCCAGGAAAACAATTTAGGGTACGGAAACGTGCTAAAGGCATGTCACATGCTGAAGCGCTATCACTGGGCAGGGGGTCTGAGGGCCCTCCCCCAAGAAAATTTTAAAATTTAGATGCACTAGAATCGATTCTATGGCATTTCTGGAGGCTAAGGCATCAAGAAGGCCTTGAAAGTCTTACTTTTTAGCCCCAGAATGCTCCAGCTTGCTTCATTTTGCATGTTATTTTCAAATATTCTAGGGTATGGAGTCTTACCATCAGAAAATTTCAGGGTACGGAATTTTACCCTCTGGCAAAAACCCTGATGTTGCCGTTGCTCAAGTGATTGGGTGTTTAAGTTAGCACTTTCACTGCTGGACAAACACAACTCTCAGTCCGTGCTGGCTGCTGGCAGTCTCATGGGTCCAGGTCATGTTATGAAAGGCGAGATTAATCATGTCACTAACTGACATGTGCAAAAATTTTCACGGTGTTCCACATTGTAAAGTCAAAATTTAGCATAATGCCGGACTCAGCTACAAGAAATGAAACCACCATCATGATCCTACTGGCATACACTATCCATCTGAAACTACGTTTTTTATTGCTGACTATGCCATAAGGAGTTATTATGCATGCAAATTGTCCAACTTTGCATCATTTAGGGCAGAAAAATAGCTAAAACTTGCCACTTTATCGACCAATTTCAATGAAAAAAAAATACTGATGGACTCGCACAATTCCGATTCAAATGATGAGATTGGTTGCGCACACATAAATCTCCCTGTTTTTGAGCTTGGTACAATAGGACACCCGAGGTAAGTAACCCAATACAACCAAAAGCGGAAAAATACCATGGACCAACAAAGGGACTGAGCGGGGGGGGGGAATAACTTGAACGGTGCTGCTGAACACATTTTGTAGTTGTCGCTGCTCAGACTAAGCAAAAAGGCGCTTTTCCGGGAGCACACACATGGCCGAGACCCTAGCTTTTTAGATTTTTCAAAAACTGATTTAGTTCATATCTACTTTTACAAAAAAAAATTTGCCCCACCTGCCCCCTCCGAACTTAATCTGTGAGGAGTTTTCTGTTGAGCACTATATATTGAATTGAGAAAAGGTACATTGTTTTTACAAACTCGTCATGGCTTGCATGGACTGCCTGAAAGATCCCCACCCTCCCAAAAAAGACACAACTTGGTTCAGCCTTCAGGTTTTAACTTTTACCATCATTGGCATCAATCATGGAAGTACAAAAAATTAGAACTTGAAGTCTCTGATTTATAACGATAAATAATTTTCCTATCTATGGTCAGTGACGTATTGTGCTGCATTTTATAAACCACGTGGCTTAGCCTATCGAGAACTGGTACAACCGTACATCATGTACACTATGTGGACAGTGGAAGTGGTGTTTTCACACCGTATATGAATCCTAAATACGAAATCCCCTATTATCACTCATTCAGCAGTTGCCTGACGAAATCGCGATGTCGCAGAATGTCTCATGGGCTTGCAAAAAATTGAACAGCTTCTCTCGTTTTCATAAAATCTTGCTTTTTCGTATAATGTCACAACATATACTGTCAACAAATGCCCATCACTGAAAACCCACACGTGGCTAGCAGTCCCATTTGAGAGACTTCCGCGAACAGCCTGTTCGCCTGCTCATATTGTTATAATTGGGGTCATTTAAGTACAATCATACGGCCGCAATCATACACATCTTATCCTCTCTTGTTGCCTGTCTTTTCTTGGAAATTGCCTCAGTAATTTTTTCAAGAATTTTCGTCAGAAAAATAAAACTGCACTCTTTACTGAAAATCAACGGCAAATTTCTCCACGGAGAGCTGATTCTGATCATTTACATGGTGATGTTATTCGCGTACAAACATCACGCCACCACGCCGACCGGGGATTGACCCCACCCACATCAGCATGTGCTCAACCAGTACTCTTGGTTGAGCTGCGCTTGTCCCGACCAACAAGCCAAAATCAGCCCCAGTCGATTACATTTTCATTGTCTTCTGCACTCAAAAGAATGAAATTGTAATAAATATCTTACAAATCAGTAGATAAGCTAGATTTTGAACCAAAATACGGTAAGTTTCTCCGTTCACTCGGAGAGGGTCTGACTCACTCTTGTGCTTGCCGCTTTTCCCACCAAACGGTCGCTGAGGGCCCTTTTTCACCACCCTCAGCAAGGTATCCATGGCTGCCTTCGAACCGGTACAGTCTCAAAAATGTCGTAACCACTTCTGTCACCCGTGTTTGTTGTGTACCTCTGTCACAACTCTTCAACGAAACCAATTATGGGAACAGGAGGCGGGCATTCATTTGTAAATGAGTCTATGAATGGTCACCCGATACTGCCAAGTGATTACCATAACAAAGTCACGTGGTTTTGGCGCCATCTCTAGACAATACACCTGCCGCCACATAGCGGACACAACAGGAAGAAAGTCTCTCTCTCTCTCTCTCTCTCTCTCTCTCTCTCTCTCTCTCTCTCAATAAACTAAAAAGTTTACTTTCAATTAAAATTCTTTTGATCCTATATAAATCATTAATATTGAAAGTATTGCCTTCTGGCATGGGGACATAAACTATAATCTAGAGACACTTTCCACTATTCAAAAACGAGCTGTACATGTACGTGCCAACAAGTTAATGGTGGTTCTAATGGCAATTCAGAACCAATAATATTTAAAGGATTGAAATAACTAAAACGCGAAGAAATATACAAGCTACAGCTTCTAAACTTTATTACAAATTAACAGACGACAAGTTGCCTATATATTTCAAGAATCTTCCATTATTTCCACACACACAACCGTACATGATTATTACACAAAGAGAACAGTCGACAAATTTATACCTATAGGGCTTCTCGCCTCTATACAAATCAACGTATTAGGCATCAAGTGAATTACATGTTGAATGAAACACTGGTTACGATTAAGGTAAAGTTTATAGACATAGTATCCAAGTATTTCCAATTTATATTAAGAATTATTACAAAGAAAAATATGAATCTGAATGTCGCAAACAAATTTGTTATATCTGCTATTCTAGCAGGTATTTTTTGTTTTTTATTTTTCTATTTCTTCTTAATATTTTTTTCACTTGAGGGAAAAAAAGGCAAGATGTACTTATGGGCCCTATACACTTTCTGAAATTTCTTAATACATGCAGTACCGTAAATATCAGAGCTTATATTGTCAGTATCAATCATCTGCATAATGAATAAATGGAAAGTATAACAATTTCGGGGGCTTTTTCCTTGTACAATCAGCCACAAGTTCATTATTATTATAAGTTCTTAAATATCATCGTCGAAATGTTGACTAGGCATTCAGTTCCTGTACGGCCAATCAGGGAACAGGATTCCCACAGATCCCCTAATTATAAATTCATAAATATCACCCTGCAGATGGATGTCACAGGTTGATATTTATGAATTTATAATTAGGGTATCTGTGAGAATCCTGTTCTCCGTTTGGACGTACAGGAACTGAATGCCCAGTAACCATTTTAAGAGTGATAGGATTATGGACCTCGCTCTCTTTTGTCCAAATTTAATAGTATTGGACGATATCTGGGTGCGGCAGGCTGGTACGCGGATGATCTGTGTTTTATTGGCCTATTATTTACACAAAATGGGAATATAAAGGTTATCACATGGTTGTAGCACCTGTATGAGCCCCTCGCACTGGTATCTTCACGAGATCGATACGGGTGCTCGGGGGCTGAAATATAAAATAATATGTTGTACTATACTGATTGTATGTATCATAGGTACAGGTGCCAGTCCAACTCCAGTATATAGATTTGTGTTGTATACATGTCCAATGAACCACAAGCAAAATTTGTAGCATTTACTTTTATCCAGGTTTTGAAGGTACTCAGACAGATTTGCTTTGGCGCAAACCTTTTTTCTGGTTTCATTTCTGGCACCGGAAAAAGATGGTGGTTCACAGATGCTACACACTAACATGGTTATGGCCATGTACTGCATGTGTAGGCCCCTATTATGTAATTTTGTTACACACTTTATGCATTATACATGAAGTAACAAAATTGCACAACAGCATTATAAGAATAAAGTTTGAACAAAATGAAAGACATAAAGTAGGAAGGAAAGAAAACAAAAAATCTAGTGTCTATATTGTTAATTAGATGAACCTCATTCGTGTCAATAGCAGTAGCAGTTGGAATTTTATTCTCTTTTTCTCAAAAGTATTGCCGATAGAGGTGTCAATAACAATTTAAATCCATAAGTTTCTGGTACAGGTGAATCCAATAAAATGAACGTTGTAAAATTTTAATTTATGCTAATTGGACAAACTTAGCAGATTTAAATGCTCACGTTCTAAAAACTATTATAAATGAGGAGGAAATTAAATTCAAACTAAAAAAATTTGCTTCACAGCAAATCTGTCTGGCTGCCTTGAAAATGAGAACAGAATGAAGTCCTACACTTTGCTATTGTTCAACATAATCTAAATATCGTGTATCAGCCTAATTTTTATAAATTAAAATGCTGCATTGGTTCATCGGGATGTGGCCATTCCACAAACTTATAAAGTGAAGATTGAATGAAGCTACTATCTATAATATTTTTGAAGTTAATTAACATCTTAATGTTTGTGTATTTGCCTAATTTGCATGAATGAAAAGCCTAGAACTTATGTTTATGGCTCAATGGATGCGGCTATGCTATAAACTCATACATTGAAGTAAGAATGGCACCTCTATCTATAATACTTTTGAAGCTATTTAAGATTTACATTTTACATATTAACCTAATTTGCATAAATTAATATCCTACAACTTTGGTTCGTAGTTCATTGGATGCGGCTTCGCCACAAACCTATAATTTAGAGTTGGAATGGCATCTCTATGTAAAATAGTTTTGGAGATATTCAATTTTTAAATTTTTCAATGGCCCGTATTAGCATTATTTGAAATTTTGCAGCTTATATACTGTCCATTACAATTTCAAAATATTATATTTCGCTTTGTCTCAACTGATATTCAACAAGAAAATTATTTTACTTGGTGACCCGCACAAATGTCAAATTCCAGGGAAGCGCACTCCTTTCTAGGAATAACGGTCTGGAGGCTATTCGATACGATATATTATTCCAAAATAAATGTTCCTGTATTGTAACTGATATTTAATTATGTCTGGGTGCAAACCCAAACATTTTGTTTTCCCAAGAATTCTTATCCTTTCTTTCCTTCTTTCTTTCCTTTTTACGAGCAATTTTGTCCAGAGCTTTTCTCCGACACCATTACTCCGAAAACAACCAAACATGCCATGGGGCTTGACCTACCAGGGAAAGTGTACATATCGTTTGGAATAGTCATGACGTTTAAAATTATGCAAATTAGAGGCAATCAAAATTTTAAAAGCTCCGCATCTTCCAAACTATTTAAGGTAGACACAAAATTTCATTGTGCATGTATAGGTTTGTGACACCTGCCAATATAATGGACAGTATTATAAATGAAAGTCGTAAAGTCAGGTGAATACAAAAAAAAAAAAATAATAAATCTTAAATAGCTTCAAAACTATTATAGAAAAAGATGCCATTTCAACTTCAATTTGTACGTTTGCGACATGGGTGTATCCAATGAACTATGAACCAAAGTTGTAGGACTTTAATTTATACAAATAAGACAAATACACAAAATCTAAATCTTAATAACTTCAAAACTATTATACATACAGGTATCATTGCAAATTCAATTTGTAGGTTTGTGACATAACTGCATCCAATGAACCATAAACCAAAGTGGCACGCTTCTAATTTATACAAATTAGCAAATACACAAAATTAAAATTTTGAATAACTTCAAAACCATTATACATGGTGGTGTCATTCAAACTTCAGTTTATAAGTTTGACATGGCCACATCCAATGAACCAAGAACCAAAGTAGTAGCATTTTAATTTATACAAATTAGGCTAATACACAAACTTTAGATTATGTTGAACAATGGCAAAGTGTAGCATTTTAAACTGTTCTCATTTTGAAGGCAACCAGACAGATTTACTGTGAAGCAAATCTTCTTTTCTAGTTTCAAAATTAATTTTACTGTGTGGCAATTGAGCAAACATACATAATAATGTGCGTGAAACCGTGGACCTAATATCTGATAGAAGGTCCATATAGTGAAAAAAAAATCTGAAAGCGCAGTCCCAGTCAGATATCACATTGGCATGTACATTGACATACTCTCCTTAAAGCGTAAATAGATTAGTTATATATATATATATATATATATATATATATATATATATATATATATATATATATATATATATATATATATATATATATATATATACATATACATATACATATACATATACATATACATATACATATACATATACATATATATATATACATATATTACATTTTGTCCCAATTGATAATAAATGCAGTAATACTTGTTTGGGAAAATCAAACATCATCTGCTAATCGTCCGTTACACTCACAGGCGCTCGTAACGTTCAGTCAGTCAAGCTTTCGTTCTAATATACGGCCACATCTGCAATTAAATATTGTGTATTCATCTGTGCAGTCAATTATTTGTGCTAATAAGATGGTGGCGGATGGGCCTAAAACCACAACGTCGTCACATGGAGCTCCTACCTAAAACCACAACGTCGTCACATGGAGCTCCTACATAGATAGGAGCTCCATGTGACGACGTTGTGGTTTTAGGTAGGAGCTCCATGTGACGACGTTGTGGTTTTAGGCCCATCCGCCACCATCTTATTAGCACAAATAATTGACTGCACAGGTGAATACACAATATTTCATTGCAGATGTGGCCCTGTGTGAGTCATTGAGCGCATAGCCATAGATGTTCCGGGTCCATCCTCTCTACCCCCTCCTCCCCCTCCTCCCCCCTCCCCCCCCCCCCAACACCCACACCCACGTATATTAGAACGAAAGCTTGACTGACTGAACGTTACGAGCGCCTGTGGCTGACATCGCTCTCGCAAATATCCCCATAACTTTCATTTCGACAACTTTCAAGCAAAACGATTTGGTGGTTTCTCCTCGTATTATGTGAGCGTAACGTCGGGTTGAAATGAAATCCTATGTTTGTCAGCGCAAAATGAGATTAAATAGCTTTTTTTTTCAATGCACATACCCCGCAATTCCTTTCAGGGACATTTGGTCGTGCCTTTCTGTCGGGCTCTTGCTTGACCAAACGATCTGATTGGTCACCTTACTTTATGTCAAAGTTTAAGCTCCACGTGTCCCAGGGGTGTCATGCATTACACCATGCATGTCGTTGCACTGCAAATTCGAAGCATGGATATATGTGCGTATAAGTGAGTACATGTATACATTCTATCATGATCGCCAAAATCCCATCATCGTCACAATGACACAACAATATTAATATTAACTATATGAGAAATCCAATATCAAAACGATGTAGTGTACGTTTTGTTAGCACTTGTAAAGTGAATCCTCAAATCAGTCTATTTTTAACAGCTGTCCAATGCTCTGTCTTGTTATTTTACTATTGATTTTCACAACAGCTATCGGTCTAAGAGTAATTTAGAATTTTTGTTCAGGTGAAACGCTATACCACATGCCCAAACACAAAACGGAGCACGACAAAACATTATACACACACACACACACACACACACACACACACGCATACATACATACATACACACACACACACACACACACACACACACATATATATATATATATATATATATATATATATATATATATATATATATATATATATATATATATATATATATATATATATCCCCAAGCATCATTTTAATATTCATCAAACAGCATGAATGAATGCCACGGTGAGAATAGATATGGGAAGATAGCATTGACTATAAGGGTAATGTCCAACCTGGAAAAGTGACTTCATTTCCACGCCAAATATCACAGAAATATGCATTCCTAACATAATACACCTATATACTCAACTGACCACAAGGCTTTGTAGGAATCTGTCTGCACTAAAAATGTGACTCAAAATTCAATGTTGTATAAACAGAACCTTTTGGGTAAAAATGTATATTTGTGAAAACGGCTTTTTTTACGAAAATGCTGAAGTTTTGTGGATTCTTCATTTTTGACACGGATTTGAAAAAGAACTTATCATTTCTTAGAAAATTCCAGATACATTTTGGCACTAGAAAACTCTTAGAGGAAATCAATTTTAATTTTGTAAAATCAGATAGCTCCTTTTGTAGAAATATCCACGTGAAGCAAACATTTTAGTGCAGATACCGGTCGTCTTTAGTCAAGATTCAAAGGCTGGTTTAAACATATTTTATTGAAACAATCAAAGGAATATTTTATTGAAACAATCAAAAGATACCACGGTCGATTGCCTACCATGTTAAATTTTTTTTTTTTTTTTTTAAAGATTGCATTGGGGCTAGAAATACCAAGTTTTGACGTATAATAGACAGCATGTATGTCTACCAAAAGGTCCAAAGATTTCAAATGAACAACTATCCAAACACAGGTTGGACATTAGCTTAATTGTTCTCGTGCATTAACATGAAATACATCCAGAAAACCACAATGCAAATGATCCCGCCCGGCTCTTAAAAATACAAACAAACAAACAAAAACGCGATTTAAGCTATTTTCCTATTATCGTGCCTTTCATGCATTTGTATTTTGAAGTAAATGTTCCAGTTGACAAAGATTGCATCACCTTGTCATAAGTTCGGCAACGTGGTAGATATTCATAAAGAGGACGTTTTTCCAGGATTTTGACATCCACGCCTTTTTTTTTTTTTTTTTTTTTTTTTTAAATGGGCACACCATTGCTGTCTGTTTCATACTGCAGTACAGTCATATAGATATTAGAGGGAAGCTATTTGTTACACCCTGTGAGTGTCACCCAGTGTCTGCATCTTTGTTTTACTGGTTCAAATATGAGAAGGCCCCCCTCCCATTACATTGTATGTCACATTCTTTCAAAAAATAGAGGCATAAAAAATGGCTGCCGTGCATCATTCATACGTTTAACTCTCTGCAAGTTGTGCAAGTTTTTTAGTCCACAACATTGGTGCTGAAACCCGGGATTTGGTGAATTTTGAATCATAGACCAAGGGATTTGGCAGAGAGAACTTATGTGACGGAGTGACAGCATTTGAAGACAAGACTGTGAGTTTTTTGTTTACTGGTTAATTAAGGCATGGCTGCAGTTGAAGAAGAGGACTCTTTGTGTTGCAAATAAGTGTAAATACTGTGCCTACCTGCTCCAATTGTCACTCAGATGAACCAGAACAACACACAAGAACAAGTTACTAGTTGATAATTCTGCATTGTGGCCATTTAGACAGGCAATAAGAACAAACATTCATTTCACGGTACAAGGTTATCCTCCAAAAGGTACTAGGACTGAATGATGGCTGATGTAACACAGCTTAAAAAGAACAGAGCAGCAGCTCGCGGTTGGCTCACAAGAGCAACAAATGCTTTAAACAAAATATTGCCAGAAGCTGTCATCTAACAAGTTGACTTGGACGATGCTATAAGTAAGTTTGATAAGCGTTTGGCAACAATAGATGAAGCACAACCTACAATAGAATATGATATACGTTCCAAAAAACTGGAGGCAGACATTGACGAAACCACAAGACCAAGCAAAGAAGTCATATAAGAAGGCCACTAAACAGCTTCACAAATTACAGCCATCCACGGATGAACATGATGATGATGACAATGCCTCTGTGTCATCACATAACTTGAAGGCCGTGAAGCTGCCACGCCTAAGTTACCAAAATTTTCTGGGGATGTAACCAAATGGCAAACATTTTGGGATAAATTTAAGGCCATTGTGGATTCGTCTTGCCAGACATCAGTAAGTTTACCTACCTTGAGTCCCTGTTGGAAGGAGATATCAAGGCAGCAATAAAAGTACTGCCACTGACAAGCAGTCATTATACTATTGCATGCAAGCTTCTTGAAGAGAGGTTTGGCAGACATGAACTTAATATTTTCGCACACATTCAAGGTCTGTTGACCATGATATCAACACAGGGTAAAGGTCCCCACACAGAGGCACAAAAGAAGTTGCAAGATGAGCTCCTCACCCATATCCAAAGCTTAGAGGCAATGGACATAAAGGGTGACAATTGTGGTATCATTTTAATACTAGTCATACTATTAAGGTTACCAGGTGATATTCCAATGGAGTGGGCCTAGGAAGGAGAAGGAAAGGAAAATGATCTTGAATGCATCCGTTCCTTTTTGAAGGAGGTTGAGTGACGAGAAAGGTCTGAGGCTTTCAAGGAATCCTCCAAAGGCAAGAATAATGCAGCAAAAGCATAGGAGGAGAAAAGGGCTCAAAAGATGGCAACTGCATCAGCACTACAAGCCACTTCTTACACCATGGGGTTATGTGGCTTCTGTGATAAGCCACACACTTCTGAAAAATATTGGAAGGTATTGAAATTACCAGTCCCAGAACGGCAAAAAATTATAAGGGAAGCCAAGTTTTGTTGTTGCTGCCTTCAAACAGGTCATATTCCAAGGAGCTGTGTGGCTAAATGCTCTAAAAGCAAGGGTCGACACCATATACGGTGCTGCACAGGCAACAATCAAGAAGAAGAGTCTGTGGAGAGACAAGAGACTCAAATTTCACAGAAAACGGTAGAAACAGCTGATGAAAATACTCCTGAGAAAACAAATGTGTCGCATGTGGGAGTTGCCTCAACAAGAAAAGGGGCCATGTGCACTATTCTACAAACAGCAAAGTTTATGTTACTGGCAACAAGGGGACTGCAGAAGCCACTCTGCTGTTCAACAGTGGTTCTGATCGGTCCTACATGTCAAGTTCGCTTGTCCACAAGGTAAAACCAAAATGGTTATCTGCCCTAAACATAACCTATGCTGCCTTTGGGGGTGGAAAGTCAGACAAACAGACCAGAAATATGTTTGAAGTTCAGGCCAGGGGGCTCATGGGGGGAGTGAATGTGTAGTATTTACTACAGTTGAAGTGCCAGTTATCTGTGCACCACTTCAATGGCCCAAAGTTTCACGTGCTTCACTACATATTTTACTTGCCACACCATCCTGTGGTCAAGGAGTCTAGTTTAAGTACAAAGGTGAGGCCAGTCTTTGATGCCTCAGCTGTTAGTCTGAACAATGTTTCACTGAATGATTGCCTGGAAGTGGGACCATCATTGATTCCAAATCTTGAAGTGTTGGTCAGGTTTCATCGATAGAAATTTGCCTTGTCAGCTGACATAACAAAGGCCTTCTTGCGCATCAAACTGCATAGGAAGGATCAAGATGTCCATCTCTTCTTGTGGGATGTGAATGGTTCCACTTGTTACATGTGCCTTCAGCAGGCTTCATTTGGTGTTAAAAGTAGCCCATTCCTGCTGAATGACACAGTGTGGTTCCATCTTGATACCTTTTAATCCACACCAGTGATTAATGAGTTAAGGGAAAATCTGTATGAAGATGACAGGCTCTCAGGAGCTGATACTAAGGAGGGTGCATGTGAAATGTTTGCCGAGGCCAAGAGTGTGATGTCAAAGGTCAAAGGCAGGCATACAGCTAACAAAGTGGAATTCCAACAATAGAGTTGTTTACAAAAGCTATATGTAGAAATGGGTGGTCAATATCTTGAATCTGAGGGTTTGAAGGTCCTTGGTATCAAGTGGATCCCCAATGATGATGTGTATCCTTTAGGGAATAGAGATTCCCTCTGATGTGGTGATTACTAAGCATTCAGAGCTTAGTTGCATAGCCAGATCGTTTGACCCTTTGGGGTTTCTCAGTCCATTTACCATGATTGCCAAGACCCTGTTTCAGAAACTGTGGCAATTAACCTTACAGTGGGATGCGGAAGTCCCAGAAGACATCCACTCCTGCTTTAAGCACTAGTTGAGAGGTGTGAATATCTAGTAAAACTGGAAGATTGTCAGGTGTTTTTCCTTAACCCCATGGTACAGGATGAAGGGAATTGAGTTGCACTCCTTTGGACCTGCTTCAGAAAAGGCCTAAGGTGCTTCAGTGTACCTGAGAATACCACAGCCTGATGGTGCTTTTTCAACCTCACTGGTGGTCTCTAAGGCCAAAGTAGCAGCTCTAAAAAAGGGTAACTCTGCCTCAACTTGAGTTGTTAGGTAGTCTGCTAGCTGTAAGGTTACGGAAGTTTGTGCCTGAAGCACTAGGATTACCAGATGATACTTATTACCGGTGTTGGACTAATTCCTCTGTGGCTCTGACCTGGATCAAGGGGAGCCCAAGGAAGTGGAAACAGTTTATAGGAAACTGATTATACAATATCCAGGATCTTATAGACCCCTCTTGCTTGTTTCACTGCCCAGGTGAAGAGAATCCTGCAGATTTAACCACACATGGTCTATTTGCTGACGATTTGTTGGCATTCACTCTGTGGTTGGCTGGACCACCCTGGCTCTGAAGACCAGCAGATAAGTTTCCTGGAAGGTAAGTGGAGCAGTCAGGAGAGTGTCCTGAGCAGGAAAGGGTCTTGCTCACAAAAATAAGTTTTAAACAACAAGCAGGCAACATGTTGGAGCTTGAGAGGTGGGTTACCTTCTAAAAGGTGCTATACATCATTGGTTTAAGGCACATTAAGTGATGTTATCCAGAAGGTAGGCATGGCTGAGTCCATAAAATCATGAGACCGATAATCCCAGGTATGTGTCCGTGTGCAATATGTAAAGTGCATATATCCGTATATCAGCAGAGTTCCATATACTGGCCGCGAGCCACACGGCAGATGTAATATATTACAGACGAACAATATGTTGACCAGATAAATGGATACAAACAGTGTTTAAAGGGTTGGAGAAGCTGAACTGGAGAAAGCTGAGGGCAAACCTTGAACATTAATCTGGTGATAAAGGTGGGCCGCACAGAGGGACATCTTACCCCCGACCACAGAGGAAAATAAAGCAGAGGTGGTGGAACTGTCAGAAAGCTAACACTGCTGGGAATATCTTTCAGCCATTTGGAGGGACTGCCATCCAACATGCTGCATGAGTGCTTTAGTGTTGTTAGCAAGGGTACCATGATGAGCAGGCAAGGTCGCCTTAGTAATGGTATACTCCCCCCCCCCATGGAAACTATGCAGACTCTCCCCATTATCAATAGGAAGCAACCCCAAATAGTGTTTAAGATGAGCATATACACAGCTGTAAGACAAACCCTCGGATAAGACCCTGCCCTGTGCAGACACTGGCCTGAACATATATCCCTGAGCAAGGTCAATGCCAAAGTGATGGGCCTTCTGAAACAGGGAGTGCAAATCCTGTATGGGATAGATTCTAGTATCTGGACACTTACTAACAGTGAAGGTGTTGGAGTTACTAACCAGACATGTTTTTCTCCATGTGTGTGTAATGAGGAGGCCCCACCCCCCAGGCAAGTTTTTTATTTCCTGGGTTAACATAAGTCCCACATCATGAGCCCTATCCCCACTGAAAAACGAGTTTAAATAAGGCCTGGTCCCTAGCAAGAATGTGGTATCAAAGCTAGGGTCCACACCTGCCCTGCCACATGACATAAAAAGGTGAACAAATACAAGGCTGCCTAAACAGAAAAAAAAAGAGTCGCCCACCTCTACTTTTTAGCCACATGCTGTAATTTAGGGCATGAGGACATGAAGTGTCTGAGCTCCTGGCAGGCAAAACAACCTTGGTTGCCCGGCCCATTGTTAGCACAGCCCCTACCCCTTCCATGCAAGGCTCGTTTAACCTAAACATTCCACTGGAACATCCATGCTGAGGGTCACGTGAGACTTTAGAGTGATGTAGATCATGACAAGGCAAATCAATGATCCATGTGCAATCTCATTTAATACAGCACACAACAATTCCAGAAATAGTCTAAAGGGTATGTTATTTAATTTCACCTAAGACATATGTTGGAATGAGTCATATGTTTCAAACCAATAATGACCACAGTTCATACATCTAAATCCATAGCAGGCATTATTATGAGCCCTTTGTATATTATGATAACTACTAAATTAATGGCGGTGTCCACATGAGAACCCTCTATCAAAATTCTGAAGTCACATGGCATACGATTCATTAGCTATTCAGTATTTCAGTATGCCATGACCACACTGCTTCCTGTTCAGCACTGGTTTTTATAAAACCTCTGGAAAGTGCAGTCACTAGACTAGCCTATAGTGCATAACATAGTACTCAGAGAAACTCTGGCAGCACTAGTTGATGCTGTTCTGATACTATGTGGTAAAAAAAATAGTGACATCTATTCTGGCCAGCTTCATCACTTGTTTAATCCAGCTACAGATTGTGTCCCTAGACACAGCACGGTTAGGGGCAATTGTGCTCACAAGCAGCTGTGTCTCTTCCTTTCGTAACTGTTGTGTACGTGCCAAGTATTCTCTCAGAATTGTTACTGTACATAAATTCCTATGGTGTGTATATGCTGGTATTACAATTTCATGGATAGGATAATTGGGTTTTGATTGTTTGACTAAATCACCTGCTCGAAATTTCACTTTGTCCTCACAGACAGTCATGTTATTGATGTTCAACAAATGTATATTCTGCCCACGTTGTCTTGACAGTAGGGCCAACAGCATGGTTAAATTCTGTGACAGTTTTGCTAAAGGCCACTGTGACAAAGGTGGCAATGGCCATAAGTAGTTTAATACCTTGGACACATCAGGTAAGATTGTATCTAGGCAAGGACAGGCGCTGATTAAATACTCCACGTAAGAACCGTTTCACTAAGGCACTGTCAGCCAAAGTGTCACCATTAGGCAACAAAATGGCAGAAGCCAATGCTAATCTTGCTGTACAGAGGGCACTGTATCCCAAACCATCATGAAAAAGTTTTGTTAGGAAGTTCAAAACAACATTCAGAGATGGTTGAATTGGATCAACCCTTATCACCACAAAAAAAGCACCCAGTTTTTTAGATATGTCCTATATTGTACTTCTCTTTTCATGGAACCCTTATATATTTGGTAACAATTTGAACATTCAGGCATTTTCTGCACATATTGCAGTGCAGTAAGTGTTCCAAGTGTAGTGAAACTGATGTTGTTTTTTATAATTGTCTGATGGATATAGTTTGTTATTGTGAAAGTCATGTCAGGTTGGCTCAAAGTGTTTAATGTACTCTTTCTCTGTCTCTCTCTTGTATAGATAATTAGCATCTAAATCAACTGACTGACATGTTGAACTACGTCTGATTATGAATGAAAAAATTTAAAACTGTTACAGGAAAACTGTTATACTTACAGTTACCTTTAGGAATTTCAAATGATCTCTCTCTCTCTCTCTCTCTCTCTCTCTCTCTCTCTCTCTCTCTTCATAAAACCGAATTCTTTCTCTGATAAAGGTAGTAGAATTTTACAATAATTAGGACTGTTTTACAATTTGACCTTTTGAACTTTATAGAACCACGAGTTAGATGTACATTATGCTTGGCTGACTTACAGATGACTTACAATGGCATACTACATTTTTGGAATTCTAAATTATTACCCTAATAATTGACTTATTAGATGATTTGTGGGATTATACGCTTTCTTGAACATTTAATTGTTCTTTCAAAAATACTTCTGGAAACCAACTTGAAATGTGACTGCTATCCTTACAAATTTTGACTATTGTAATGCATTTTTGACTACGTTTTAATGATTTGAGGCCTAATGTCACTTCCTTCTGGCTGATGTTTAACATTTGAACCAATGTACTTACTATATTTGGAAATTCAAACACTTTTCTTTTTGAAATACTCTTAGTTTTTCTTTTTGAAATACTTTTAGTTTATCTCCTTTAGAACAACATCATGTCTTTAACTACATGCCTAAAACACATCGAATTATATAATCATGTTGTTTAGATTCTTATTGATAGTTATTTTAGGCCTAGAGGGCTTTTCTGATGGATTGATGTTGGTGTTGGTGTCACTTTGTGGACTTACATGGATGATGATCATTGTTGAGATGGTGGTTGCAAGTAGTACCTTTTTAAATACTGAATTTTATTGACATTTCCAACAAGTAAAGAACCTCCACTTACAAATTCTCTGATGTGCTGCAAATTTTGGTCCCTTTTCATAAATTGTATGGTCCTGTATGTGCATGAATGATGCAACTGTTCAAGCCAATTTACTGAAATAGGCCTATAATTTCAAACAAACCTTTTTGCATTCTGTCATGTCAAAACTAGATAAGGTTTTTTCCCCCCATGGACCTTTGCACTTACGTTTTGGTCTCTTTTGGGTAAATACGAACTATAAATTTATATGTTTCAGCTATACATACCAAGGAACATTGCCTTTGGTCGGAATTGACTTGGATTTGTTTCGTTAGGACTACGGTTTGGATATGATAATGACACTGTCTAATTTGTAGAGTTTCACCAGGATTGCATAATAATTTTGACAGCTTGTCTGAACCACTTCTGCATCTGAGACTTTCCCAAATAATCTGAAGGCTGCCAGTCTCATGTTGCCATGCAGTGGGTGTATCTTTTGTAGGTTGTGAGGCAGTAACAGGACATGCTCCCCTCTGGGGAGTATCCTGGGGTAGTCCACTAGCATTCGCAATATTCTACCAAACCATGTTTGTGTGGGTCAGATTGGAGCTAACAAACTTAGATCTGCCCTGTCTTGCTCCACTTTTTGAAGTACTGTGTTCAGGACACTGAAACGTGGAAAAGCATATGGATATATATTGGACCAGTCCATATCAAAAGCATTAACTGCTATGGCACAGGGATCTGGTCCCATGCAATATAGGATGGAATTTAATTTTTAAGTCTCAAGGTAAAGAGGTCGATATCAAAGGGTCCCAGAGCCATAAACAGCTTGTGAAAAATAAATTTGTCGAACATCCACTCCTTATCATCATCTCTGTTTTTTTATTCTCCTGATCAGCGATCACATTTAATGATCCTTGCAAATATGAAGCAGATAGTCATATGTTGTGTTCCTTTGCCCACAACCAAATTGTCAATGAATTGAGGTGAGGCTTTTTACCACCCATATTGTTAATATAAGCAACAGTGGTTGTGTTATCAATTTGTATCCTGATTTGAATGTTACTGTAATCAACACAAAAAGTCTGCAAACTTAAGAAAGCTGCTTTCAGTTCTTTAAAATTAATATGCTCTGTGGCTTCCTGCTGGGACCAGTTATCACCAGTTTTACTACCTGTTGCATTTAGTACAGAACCATCCCATCCAAAATCCGAGCTGTCACTTTGCATTGTAATGTGGGGTGCCACCACCTGTATAGGTTCGGCTGAGTTCGCAATATTTTCTATCCACCATCGTAAATCCTGTTTGGCATATGCATAGAGTACAATTTGTGAGTCATAATTACCTTGTCTGAGCTTCAATGCTCGCTCTTTCTCAAACTCAAGGCTTTTATATAATAAAGGTGCAAATGGAACTGCTGGTTCATTGGCAACTAGCGATCCAATGACCTCTGCTAGCCTTTGCATTGTAATCTTGTGGCACATGCCTGTTTCACTTTGAGTGCTTTGTCTTTGGTTAGTGTCACTGTCATAGATACAGAGACAATCTGAAAACCCCAAAACACAATGACCTGCGTTGGTGTTAACACTGATTTAATCAAGTGAACTGTGAATCCCAGGGAATCCAAGAGTGTGACAGTAGCTTGAATGTTATCCTAACATTCATCACAACTATGTCCAATAAACAAGCTGTCATCAATATAGACCACACAAACATAGCCATGTTTCCGCAAGTGGGAAAAAACAACTTTGAGAACTTTAGTGAACTTCCAAGGTGCCTCAGATAAACCATTGATTTTGGTAAGGCCATAAACTGATACAAATAGTTTCTCCATTGAAAGACCAAGTATTTCCTGTAATCTGGCTTGACACTAACAGAAAAATAAGCATATTTCAGGTCTACAGACCCAAACCAGCAGTTTTGGGTCACCAAAGCCAATGCTGATGACAATGTGTACATGTTGAAGTGGTGGTATTCAACTGTTTCATTTAGTTTTTTCAAGTTGAGTATTATCCTGTAAGTGGAGACTTTTTTCTCACTTAAGAAAATGTTGGATATATATACTCCCAACTGCTGGGCCTCATTAATATCCTTTATCTGCTTGGATAAATCATCCCCAAACTGGCACCGAGTCTCTTTTTTCTTGGTGTTGCACAGTTGGCAATATTGGCCATTTAACTGGGGTCTGATCAGTTCCTTTCATTTCTGAGAGACTGCAGCAAATGCATATGTTAGGATCTGAAAACTGTCAGCTGTTTTGCTTAAATATTGTGCTGATGTTCTTCATTGCTCTTGTGAGGCAGCAGCTCGTCCATCAATTGGATCAGGGGGACCATGCCCGAAGGACTATACCCTGAATCTTTTGCATCTGAACATCACTTGATTTTGCCATTCTGTTGAGTTTGGTCCAGATTTCTGAGTTGACCTCGGGCACCTTGAGGTTTGGGCAGTTTTTAGGTCGAGGACATTTATCTGTCAAAGTATTGAGTTTTTCAGTGTTCATGTTAGTTCTCATGGCAGTGTTGACAATGTCAGCCAGCTTTTCAGCCACATTCTGGCTGCATTTTACCTCAAGATCATAAAACTGGACCAGACTATTTAGGATATCACTTCCATCCCCATCATCCTCACACTCCTCCTGGACGAGCCTGAGTGTACCCTCTGTTAAAAATAGACTACATACAGAGCTGAATCGGCCAGACCAAGGAGGGTAGAATTTGTGTCATCTCAGTGGACACTTTCATGTCTTTGTTTTCTTGTAACCAGTGAGATGAAGCCTGTTCTTCATAGCTAATATTGAGACAGTATAGTGCTTGCTTTGGTCTTGGTTTACAGATACATGTATATGCAGTTTCTTGACAGCTTCTGTTCAAATTTGTTTATGTAATGAAGGAAGAAAGAGAGTTTTGCATTACATGTATACACATCCCCTTGAATTATAATCTATATACACTGTACATATATATGTGCATGTATGAATAATGTATATATACATCCACACATACTCATCCATACTCCCCAGAATGGCTGACCCCCTCAGTAGTGGGCACTTTTCTCTGGTCCCATGGGTGACTTCTCTGGTCCCAAGGGTGCCCACTGTAGAGAGGTTTCACTATATTAGTAAACACTGGAATTTTCTTTTTTCTCTCTCTCTCCCTCTTTCTTTCTTTCTTTCCTTCCTTCCTTCCTTCCTTCCTTTCTTTCTTTCTTTCTTTCTTTTCTTTCTTCTTCATGGCCAAGTTGGTCTGGAGATTTTCTTAAGCACTATTTTTCCGAAAACCACCAAACTTGCTATGTAGGCCGACCTAACCTGTCAAATTGTGCATCTCATTTGGAATAGTCATGATATTTAAAAGTATGCATATTTAGGGGCAATTAAAATTTCAAAACCTCCATATCTTCCAAAATATTGCAGATACTCAAAATTTCAATGTGCATATATAGGTTTGTGACACCTGCCAATATAATGGACAGTATAAGTTAAGTAGAATTTCAAATTATGCTAACAAGGGGCTTTGAAAAAGGTCAAAATTGAATATCTCCCAAAGTATTATACATAGACATGCCATTTCAACTTCAATTTATTGGTTTGTGGCAAAGCCGCATCCAATGAACCATGAACCAGAGTTGTAGGATTTTAATTTATGCAAATAAGGTAAATATGCAAAATGTAAATCTTGAATACCTCGAAAACTATTATAGATAGAGGTGCCATTCCTACTTCAATTTATGGGTTTGTGGCAAAGCCCCATCCAGTGAACCATAAATCAAAGTTGTAGGCTTTCAATTTATGCAAATTAGGCAAATACACAAAATTAAAATGTTGAATAGCTTCAAAACTATTATAGATACTAGTTTCATTGAAACTTCCTTTTATAAGTTTGTGACATGGCCACATCCAATGAACCAGGAACCAAGGTTGTAGCATTTTACTTTATACAAATTAGGCTAATACACGAAATTTAGGTTTTGTTGAACAATGGTAAAGTGTAACATTTCAAACTGTTCTCATTTTGAAGGCAACCAGACAGATTTCTTCAATCTGCAAATCTTCTTTTCTTGTTTGGAATGTTATTGTACAGGGGAAGATGTTTGTTGAATTTAAGATCATAATTAACAGACTTGGATAAAAGTATCAAAGGGATGAAAAACTTCGACTAAAAATTAATGTTTAGTGGCATTATTGATCAGAGCAATTTCCGGCTCTCCATGACGGACAGGCAAGCTTTCTGCATGCAATAACACGCCTTTCATCAGTATGTTCTTAAGAACTGGTTATCGTCAAGTTCGTTTCCCGGTCGTTGCTTGCCATAACTGCCTTTCATGTGGAAACATGTAATTATTATGTTTGGGTGCAAACCCAGACATTTCGTTTTTCCAAGAATTCTTTTTTCTTTCTTTCTTTCTTTCTTCTTTACGACCAGATTTGTCCGGAGTTTTTCTCGGACAGTATTATTCTAACACTCATCAAAATTGCCATGGTGACTCACCTACCAGTGAAATTAGACACCTGGGTTGGAATAGTCATGATGTTTAAAATTATGCAAATTAGGGGCAATTAAAATTGTAAAAGCTCCATATCTTCCAAACTATTGCAAACAGACACAAAGTTCTACCTTACACATGTAGGTTTGAGATATCTGTCAATTGACTGTGAACAAAAGTTCTAGAAGTGCAACTAAATGTGGCAAGTTTGAAGCTTTTTTGCCATGGTAATTGTCTGAATATATTCTTGTGGAAGGGGGGGGGGGAAAGGGAGGGCATATTGTTTTGAATATAAAATGATTTGTTACACTGACACAAAATAATTCAGAGTGTAATCATGAATTATATATGATATCAAGTCAGATTCACATGTTGAAGTGGTTAGTGGAACAATCATCACTCAATACTTTTCATGTAAAAAGCTCATAATCACCATGCAAACCCGGTTAAGGGTGATGCATGATTGGGTTCAGTGTGGCTACAAAATAGTTCTGCTCACTCCTGATTGGCTGAAGATCATGTTTTAGACAGGGTTCACTGAACATGCAAGCCTGCCTCACAGTGATGGGCTGAGCCACATGGGGCACTGGACTGGGCCCTCAGCGCTGGACATGCATATGTTTGCACGTGTGTGTGTGTGTGTGTGTGTGTGTGTGTGTGTGTGTGTGTGTGTGTGTGTGTGTGTGTGTGTGTGTGTGTGTGTGTGTGTGAAGGTGGGGGACAGGTTGGTAACAGCAACATTTTCCTGCTTGAATAACTGTCATGCCATTTTCGTATGTGTATGTGGCTGGTGGCTCAAGGTCCCTGTCCAGCCCTGGGTCTTCTAAACAGGCAATAATAGCATCACCTTGAACATGGACCTACCTACATGTGATGAATTATTCTGCTATAAAAAATTGAAATGGTTTATGGCTGCCTCCCCCCCCCCCCCCCCCCCCACATACTCTTTTTTATGTTCATATGTACAAAATATGAAGATGTTGACAGTTTTAGCCTGGAGAACAATTTATGAGCATTATAGCAAATGTCATTATCGCTTGTCCTTCAGATAAGGTTCTAGCAAATATTGTATTACTGCATTGGTCGTTTAATCTTGACCTTCAGCACAAATTTTGACATATTCAGTAAACTGACTTTATTTTGCAGTTGTACTACATGTTTTTTCGCTTGATTTACCCATAAAACAAATCCATAAAATGAAAACCGCTGTGAGAAAAGAATTTTAACATAGGATTTAATGGATTTTTTCTCCAAAATGCCGAATTAAAAACTTGAATGAAATGCCTCAAATAAAAAACACCAAACCTGTGAACATGTAGAGAACGCAGGTGATGACTTATGACTGTAACATTACCACTGGACCCCATGGGGGTGATGGGTTTTGCTGGATTATATATATTTTTCACATGTTCATATGTTCTAAATCCAATAACAGGTGGCACTACATATATACATATACATACTGCTTTCACATAATTTTTCGCTATAAAGCTGTATATAAAATTATTTTTGTCTCACTATGCAGATCCAATTAGCCCTCTTTCATTATGGATCGCTCCAAAGCATGTGACACACAGCATTTTTGCAAACCCTTCACACATGAGGTGTACTTGTCTTTGCAGTTGTATGCCTCCATTTTACTCACCATTAACTCTCACTTTTATTTCCACACTGGGAAAAACTTTTCATTATATACTTGGAGATACCATTTACTTGTTATAAAATTCTTACAAATCCTAATTAGAGGCACACTGTTGAGACAGCACAGTTATTCTTAGTGTTGAATGACTTGAAAGAACATGGAGTGGCGGTTTCCTACACTGAACTTGGAATGGAGGCTTTCTATTCTACTTGGAATGGAGATTCCATAATGCATCAGCTTGGAAAGGAGGCTTCTCATTACAGTGTAATGATAGATAACTGCCAAACATTGCATATAATAATAATGATGATGATGATGATGATGATGATGATGATGATGATGATGATGATGATGATGATGATAATTGGACAACATGTTTGAAAAGGTCCCATCATTACATAAAAAATGTTCAAGCTGTTAAGTTGAACAGATAAATCCTTAGCACATTCAGTTCCCCCTTGATTGTTAAGTAATATTTGACAACTTTTTCTAGCAGTGTATATTGTGTTATAGCATACAGCCTTGCAGTAAGGAACTGGTTTTAAGTTGATTCAGTTGAATTCATATAAAGGGAATTTAAACTAGATCTGCCACAACTGTCAGGATAAAGTGTATATAACTTCAGCAGTTGCACATTGACTGTCATTGTTATTAGTATGTCATAATTTTTACTTCTGTTTATGCATGTATATATAATATATGCGTAATTCTATTTTATTACTTGGACTAGACAGAGCATTAATGTATTATATTTTTTCCATCTTGTATCTAATGTGTTGTAAATTGCAACTCATTGAACTTCAAGTGATACTTGGTGCTTAAACATGTTAAAGCTTATACATGTATTGGGAAGCGGCAACTTGCGATACGTGATATGTGTAATGTTACTCTGATTTGTGACATACCTACAGTGATATGTGACATTAAAATGAATTACTGTGATAGGTTCCTATCTAAAAGCCTTTTTTCTGATATACAATATTTAAAAAAAGTAGCTCTTATTTATGATGTGCACCAAACAAACAGGAGGTAGTCATTAGCTTTCCAGTAATAAATACTTTTCATACATTCAGACCAATACTCTTCTGTCTATCTGCACCAACAGGTGGTAGTCCCTCCAAAATGCTTTTGATATATTTTGTGTCATTAAGCTTAGCATGTACTGCACGCAAGCAAGCAAACTGCCAAAAGTACGGTATCCGGCCATTATGAAAGAGTAAACCATATGCGGTGCCAACGAATTTCTGTGATCATTTATTTAACGTTGATAAGAACTGAAAAAAAGAAATGAGTTTAACTCTTTCGCTCCCCACTCGTTACGCCATATCTACTCTTTTGGATGCCACTGCACTAATTCACAACATTCTCCGTGTTTAAACAATTAATTTCTCACCTCAGTTTATTTTTCAACGCATCTCTATTCATTTACAACAAATTATGGTGTATTTGATTGCAATCTCACCTGTAATAAACATAGAACCTCAAACTGCTGCCACCGCTTACCTGATCTGCTTCAGAAGATTTGTTTCACAGCAAGTCTGTCTGGGTGCCTTTAAAATAAGAACAGTTTGAAATGCTACACTTGCCACAAACCTATAAATTGAAGTTGGAATAGCATCTCTATCTGTAATAGTTTTGGAGATATTCAACTTTTAAATTTTTCAATGCCCCTTATTAGCGTTAGTCGAAATTCTACAACTTTCATTAACTGTCCATTATATTGGCAGGTGTCACAAACCTCAATTTGCCCATTAAAATTTTGTGTCTATCTGCAATAGTATGGAAGATATGAAGCTTTTAGAATTTAGAAAAGCCATAATTTGCATACCTTTAAACGTGTTGATTATTACGAATCAGAGAGTCAACTTTCCTATTACCTCTGTTACCATGCCAAGTTTAAACATTGTAGCTTACACGGTGTCTGAGAAAAGCTCCGGACAATTTATATGGCGGAAAAAAGAAAGAAAGAAAAAAAGAAAGAAAGAAAGAAAGAAAGAAAGAAAGAAAGAAAGAAAGAAAGAAAGAAAGAAAGAAAGAAAGAAAGAAAGAAGTTTGAGAAAACAGTAGGCTATGTCTGGGTTGGCACCCAAACATAAGCAGAATGTCTGGGTTGGTACCCAGACATAATAATTGGTGGAGCTCGTTAGCAGCTCATCGTTAATAACAATTCAGGAAAAGTCCGAGATGCAGCTGCGTAAAAATGAAGTACGAGACATCATTTTCTAAAACATGAAATATTCAAATCTATGTAAACTGTGATACATGTTCCTATGAATAGGACCATTTTAACATAAAATATGAAACAGTTTAGTGCCTAAATGTGTGGGGGTGTGCGCGTGGGCACACACACACACACGCACACACATGCATATGTTACGGATATTTATACTGTCCAGTCAGCAAAGCATACATATTCTGAGTAGCGGTATTACAAAATAATTCCAAATAGCAAAATAAGATAAAACGGAAGCGAAACTTGGCACTTTGCATTGTTGTCCTACGTTTATTTGGAACCAGTTATGTTTTCCTTATAACATTTATGAAATTATTTTTGTCATCTTGTTCCAATAGAATTAACATAATCTTATGCGTGCGGTGGCAACTCATTGTTTAGGATTTGCTCAAATCCCCCCCCCCCAAAAAAAAAATCTTCTAAAGTGGTGAATATTTATTTTTGAAAAGAAATTTCGACTAAAATTCTGTTTCTTTTGAGACCAAAATTATATGATTTTCCCGACAGACCTTTGAATTTGATCTCATTTTGTTGTTATGTGACAATCTTGGGAATATTTGAATGGCTGGAATATGTATAGTCCGTTGTATTCTTTAACAATAAGAGAGTAGAAGCACGCGAAACACGAAGCATACACATCGCGCCTCATACCTGCCGCGATCCATTCACTTAACGTTATTTGCGAATAAAATTGACATTGCATCTCATGGGTGTTGTATTTCCCATCACACATGTAGAAGACACTACACGACACGACACGACAAGAACACAGCCTAAAATCATCACAAACCCATGATTCACGTGCGTGTAATTACCTTGAAATAAGCCATTTGGATTGATTACTTGCTAATAGACTGATAGCTACATTCGTATGCAAAGTCTAAATTGATTTCTCTTGCATGTATCTAACATTCTGTAAAAATAAGCAAAAACTCACAAAATCCTGTAAATAAATACAAACAAGCTAGGCACCACCTGGTGAACAAACTAAGGATGGGTGGATGAGCAAGTTTCAGAGATTTTTTTAAAGGTTTTACCAACCAATGAGCAAAAAATTCTCTCTCTCTCTCTCTCTCTCTCTCTCTCTCTCTCTCTCTCTCTCTCTCTCTCTCTCTCACACACACACACACACACACACACACACACACACACACACACACACACACACACAAATCCAATGAACAGGACCATTTGAACAAACTTCCCCCACCAAGTCTGAAGTGGATCTGACTGAGTTTTTGAGAAGCCGAAATTGTGAAATGTTAACCGACGGACAGACAGATGTTTCTCAGAAACTGAGTGTTTCCACACACAAATCTATAGCACACTCTATTAGGCCTAATGGTAAAAGTGTACTGAAGGTGTTAAGCCCAAAAAGGCTCTTTCTTCCACTGCATGTCTGATGCTGACTAGGGAGGACTACATGAGTATAGGACGCAATATTTTCATGAAGTGCAATCTAGGAGTTCCAATTTGAGACGGTCTGAGGAATTCCCTAGCTGGGGTTAAGTATACTTTATTGGCCAAACTCTCGCCCTCATCGTAAACAGCACTTGCAGGATATCATTTCAAAACCATTACTTATCATTTAGGCACATTCTAACTAGATCTTGTGAATGCAATTTATATTTTCTTGGTAAATGTTTATACCTCTGGAAGTATTTTTGTATAGATCTTTGTGTTTTGATATTATCGTAACCTTTTCAAATTAGTTTCTTCATCAATGTTCTGGCACGTTGGTTGAAATCTTGTGCAAGTGTTGTGTTGTGTTTTTACCAATGCACACTGTTTGATCAATGCAGACTCCATATGCTGGTTTTTGTGTGTGAAATGTTTCCTCTCAAGTCTGGATAAGAAATAACTTCAAAGTTTAACTGATCTCTCATCAAATATTTTTTCATGTATTTCTTACTCTTTATCTCAATTGTGAAAAGGGAGCGAACAACATCTAGGAATCTTGAAGAAATAACTAGAGGGCTTTGTGAACAGCCCTTGCTCAGCAGACCTAAGCTTTTTTTTTATAAAATCATAGTTGCAACTGAACAGACCTGTATAGAGCTTTAGCTTAGTGCATATGGCATTCAGAGGTGTTACAAAGATTTGCCTAAAGATACATTCATCATGTTCATAAAAATTGAAATTTTACTGGCGCATGAGAAATTGAAGAATATTTAAAGTGAACTTGGAAAAAAACCCATTGCTATTTGGCGGAGAAATTACATAATATTGTCATAACATAACTTCTGGTGTGCTGGGTTACTTGCCATGTGATTCTATTTGGATAACCACAATATCTGCAGAATAATCTGTTGCGGTTAGGCGTCAGAACTTAAAGGGGAACAGCAGTGAAAGTTTTTACTTTTTTTAGTCATTAATGGTCATTTTAGGTGTTCATGTGACAAATTTTCAACATTTTTTCTCAAACAGGTATTTAGTTAGAGCTATTTTATATTTCAAGTAGGTGTTCTGATGTGTGATGTCACCTGGGCTACCCTCCATATATAATACACAAACCTTCAGGGGGCACCAAGCTGAGATACACAACATTAGCAGGCATATCATAACGACTTGTGTACTGTGTTAATCACCCCCTTTGATCTTATCAGTGTGGTATATTAGTTGACACCTGCTTCAGTTGTTGATTACACAACCTCAGGAGCTGTTAGCTTGTGTATATTGATTTCTGCATTTTTCTTTCCTTATTAATCCTCATTAAATGAGTAAATATCTCAGTTTAGTAAATTTGATTCTATCTATACACACTGCTTCATCCATAGTAAAAGTGGAATATGTGTACTTGGTCAGGTTTCCATGTTTTTGTCAAAGTTTTACTCGGCTGTCATTGCATTAACTGTAGCAGTTAGTCCAGATGACATCACAACCCCTCATTTACATATCTAAGAAAACTTGATATCTGCTTATCCAGTTGGGAATAAAGTTTGCATTTTCTGATATTGGTTCACATTTGTTATATGAAACAACTCAAAAATTGTAAATTATCACCGCAGTACCCCTATACTATAGGCCTAATCTCGATAGGCTACCACTAAAATTGGGTTCACTCGTCACTCGTGGTAAAGCCTAAAGTCTGCTCCTTCTATAAACTCTATAGCCAATCAGGGCGCAAAAGTTCATCATCAGGAAATAAAAAGCTCTTTCCCGCTCTTGAAGGGTCCATCTTCAAATATTTGAAGTTACAAACTGGTTGAATTCCTCAACAATGTTATTTACGTTATGCGTGAAAGGTGAAGTCATCATATGTGATCTAGCGTAAGTTGACGGTGGGCTTGAATACCACTGGCACTGTGTCTGTGGAGACAACCAGGACGATGATGCAAGGGTCTTAACAAGGGGTACCAAAACTTAAGTAATAAAACTACCGGGCATCTTGTTACCCCCCTAACATCACCGGCCATCGTGTTGTCCAACTAGTTTAATTCAAGATCATGAAAAGTTGCCTTTGTGTTGCTTTCATTTTCCAGATTGAGGTCAGTTCTTTACTATAGATACTTTTCCAGTTCATCTTGATTTCACTATGGTTGTTTAAAGTGCAGAGGTTATCGATGAACCTTTGGGTACGTTGATCATTTTATAATGGCACTGTATTTTGTTTTTTCAAATTCTTCCATCCATTTTGATGCAAAGAAGTAGAAGTACTGATAAGCAATGCAAGGCGCTGGATCTATTCCCATTGGAATGCCTACTATCTGCTGGTAACTATGGTTTCTAACATAAAAGTAGGCCCTATGCATTATCTTCGACATATCTTATCATCTGGATACATTTGTTCTTGGTGTAAGACTTCTTTTATGTATTCCTGTCAACCGGTGCTTTGGTTTGGAAACTTTGACCCCTTTGAATGCATTATTTAGTGTTGGAAGGACAGATTGACAAGGGATTCACAACTGACCACAGCTGACTGACAAGTCAAAGTTAGCTGAGCTAAAAAAAAAATAAATACATAAAATAAAACAAAACGATAAAAACATAATCAAAAGGCAATCAGAGATTGCTGGATCCATGCCCCCTCGCCACATTTATACCCTTGCTAATCACATCTCATTTTGAAATGACTGTAGTAAAGAAAAATAGGCTATCATGGTGACAAAGATACTTTACCTAGTGACCTACCTTTATGGACAACACACTCTGGTGTCCAGATACACAGGTTGTGTAACCTTTCATGACTCTATGTCACAGGACAACAGAGTTACAACCCAGGCATGATGTGTAATGTAGTTTTACATGAACGTATGACCGTGACCTACTTTTGGTACAGAACACACCTTTCGGTCAAGATAGGTGCAAGTTTCGTGAAACGAAATTAAAAATTAATGGAATTATAGCTTGGACACAATTTTAGAAGGCACCACAGTGACCAAGATATTTGACCTAGTGGCTTCTTTTGGTACATGACACACCCTTAGATGTAGATCCTTCTATGTGGTAAGTTTCATTGATCAAAGTTACACAGCAAAGGAATTATGGCCCGGACACAATTTTACAAGAGTATATCACTGTGCTGCAGATACTGGACCTTGTGACCTACTTTTGGTTTATGACACACCCTTGTGTCTAGATGCACCCGTGTGTAAAGTTTCATTAATCTACCTTGAAGGACAACAGAATTACAGCCTGGACATGACATGTAATCTAGTTTTACATGATTGTATCACCGTGACCCAGATACTTGACCTAATGACCTCCATTTAGGTCAAGATACGTGTGTTGTGGTGTGTGTGTGAAGTTTCATGAAAGTAAGGTGCACCTGTGTGTAAACTTTCCTTAATCTGAGTTGAAGGAAAAGTGGATAATAGCCCAGACACGAAAAGCAGACAGAAGGATGCACAGAAAAAGCAATTACTAAATGCACCTTCTTTGGCAGGAGGGGGGCATAAAAAACAAATGACGAAATGAATTCTGAACATATCTGTTTTATTCAGTACATTTTTGTCATAAAATGCTATTGATTCACACTACAAGTCAGAAGTGTGTCATCAATACAACTTCTGCCCTGTAATATAAAATGGGACCATATAGAATCTGACTGAACACTAAAGGTGCACATGCGGCATACATCCACAGACAATGGCTGAAGAAGTGAAACAAAGACCAATTTCATAAAGGTAAGTCAACTGCATCAAAATGTTTGTGCCAAACATTTGCAACATGGTCACATAATGTACATGTTCATCATGGTCAAGCAACCACTTTCGTTATATGGATCAACATGGTGGTCCTATAACCTTTATGTTCATTCTAGTCCTGCAAGCCACATTTCACGGATTAAAATGGTCACATGACCTTCATGTTCATCATGCTCATGCCACACTTTCAATACATGGTCTAACATGGTCATATAACCTGTACATTCAACATAGTCAAGCAATTCATACTTTCATTACATGGATTAAATGTGGTACAAAGGCTTTATGTTCATTACGGCCTAGCAATCCTTATTTTCACGAAATGGATTAGCATGGTAACATAACCTTTGCATTCATCCTTGTCAAGCAATCCATATTTTCAACAAATGGATCAACATGGTCACATAATCTTGACATTCATCACGGTCATGCACTTCATACTATCATTACTGGATTAACATGGTCACATGACCTTCATATTCATCAAGTTCAAGTGACCTTTACATTCATCATGGTCATACCAGCAATACTTTTATTACATGGATTAACATTACATTCATCATGGTGATGCATGCCCTACTTTCATTACATGGACAAACATGGTCATATAACTTTCATATATTCATCTTGGTCATGCCAGCGTGCAATACTTTCATTACATAGATTAGCACGGTCACATAACCTTTATTCATGATGGTCATGCCAGCAGTACTTTCATGACAGGGATTAACATGGTCCACTGACCCACAGTGTTTTCAGTTCTGCAAGCCATACATTAAAGCCAGGCATGTGCTCCATACTTTCCATGTTAGTTCAAAAATACCTTGATCAGTCTTGCACTGGCGCTCTTTGTGTGTCTATGTGAAAGTAACCCCTTGCGTACGTGTATAACCTACTGCTTTTTCTTCATACATCCAGCAATCTCGCTCTTTTTTTTTTGTAAAGCTGCTTCAGTTTACCAAATACACAAATGACCATCTCTGTGAGCTCAAAAGCACCAGGAGTCTACATCATTCTTTCTCTGGCGATAAGCATTTGTCCCATATCAACAGACTACCTAAATACTGACTAACACTTTCCTAATGCAACATATAAAACTATTTTACTAAGTACATTTTTATTTTAAAAACAGCTGGAAAACAAAACTATTTTAACTTTTACTTTACAAGTCCATATCATCTCATTTGCACTGATGAAACATTGAAATTGCTGGGTGTATGGCGTTGAATGCTTACATTAAAATGCAAAACCCAAGAAAAACTGAGAAACATCTACTCATATACCTCCCTTTCCCACACTCACCTTCCTTCGTTATTTAACATGGCTCCAGATATGTAACATTAATTCATTTAATTTACAATACTTCTGTTCAAATTATAGCACACAGACAGCCACACTCTTTTAGGTTCCCTGCTTGCTTACACAATCAACTTTTCCACTAGGTACCCTAGCTCACTGATGATCTTCATTACTTGATATATGATGCTGAAGTAAAAGTAATCATCCAAAATAGAGTAAAACCACAGGTGCCCAATACGTATACGCAACACTTAAACAAGTCTTTCTAGAATGATACCAAGCCTATGTCAATGTAAACATGATCAGCACCTGTGGGCCAAACACCTAATGTCTGCACCTGACAACCCACCAGAACATACCAAACCCACTTTTAGTGCCCCCGCCCACCCCCTATTCCCCTCAGATGGGGAGAGGGGGAAAATTCCCCTTAAAATAGATTCCCTCTCCACAATGCACTGCAATTCTTAATTTATCAATACAAGTACAACCTGTGTACCAGAACACTTTAATCATAATGATAATTAAATTTTGCTTGAAGTGAGGCATAAATCTGTGTGTTCAAACTCATCTGGCAATACCCTGAAACAAATTTTCCTGTAAACAGTAAATGATAGAATAAATGGAACATTCTATTCTAACTTACCATTCATCCACAACTTCATCTAAATCTCTTATGCCATCCACATCTATGTGACCAGATGGAGGATCAGGCAACCAAACAAGACCTGCTGACACTGTACGAAATTTTGTGCAGTTTCTAGGGTCAACAATAAACACTTTATAATGTTGTGCAACCAATGATCCACTCCAAGTTCTTCACATACAGCTTTTGAAAGTGAACCATGGATGGCCTAATGAAATCCAAGATTAAATACACAATGTACAAATCACAAACAGTCAATTCCAGACAAAATAACCTCCTGAACATTATGCCAGCATTAAAGCAGGTTCTTTCAGACACTAGTGTTGTGTTCAGCCACTTATGACATCATCTTGGGCCATCAAACCTTAAATTAATCAGAGACTGTTGGTTTCAGGAATATGTCACTGTGACCCAGATACTTCACCTAGTGACCTACTTTTGGTACATGACACACCTTCATGTGCAGATGCACCTGTGTGTAAAGTTTCATTAATCTAAGTTGAAAGACAAGCGAATTATAGCCCGGACAGTAAAAGGAAAGACCAGATACTTGACCTTGTGACTAACTTTTGTTTCACGACACACCTTTAAGTGAAGATGTATATGTGTGTCAAGTTTCATGACAATAAGTTAAAAAGTAAATGAATAATAGTCCAGACAAGATTTTATGAGGATATGTCACTGTAACCCAGACATTTGACCTAATGGCAACCTTATGTATAGATGCATTTGTGTGTAAAGTTACATTAATCTAAGTTGAAGAAAAAGCGAATTATAGCTCGGACACGAACAGCAGAGACCCAGATACTGGACTTCGTAGCCTACTTTTGTTTCATGACACATCTTTAGGTCAAGATATATGTGTATGTCAAGTTTCAAGAAACTAAGTTACATAGGAAAGGAATTATAGCCTGGACATGATTTTATAACGATATGTCACTGTGACCTTGGTACTTGACTTAGTGACCTACTTTTGGTTTATGACACACCCTTATGTCCAGATGCACCTGTGTGTAAAGTTTCATAAATCTAACTTGAAGAACAACAGGATTACAGCCTGGACGTGAAGTGTTATATAGTTTTACAAGATTGAATCACTGTGACCCAGATGCTTGATTTAGTGACCAACTTTTGTTTCATGACACACTTTTAGGTCAACATATATGTGTGTGTGTGAAGTTTCATGCAACTAAGTTAAATAGTAAAAGAATTATAGCAGGGATACGATTTTGTAAGGATGTCACTGTGACCCAGATATCTGACATAGTGACTTACTTTTGGTACATGTACGTGACCCACCCTTATATATAGATGCATGTGTGTAAAGTTTCATTGATCTAACTTACATAGTAAAGGAATTATAGCCCGGACACCATTTTACAAGAATCTATCACTGTGACACAGACACTTGAGCTAGTGACCTACTTTTGGTATATGACACACCCTTATGTTCAGATACATCAGTGTGTAAAGTTTCATTAATCTAAGTTGAAGGACAAGTGAATTATAGCTTGGACACAAATACCAGATGCTATTACCCCCAGATGTCTGTGACCCCTTCTTTTGTCAGTCCCTGCTAAACAACCCATGACATAACCACGCAACTTTTTTTACAATATTACAAGTCTTGCAGATCCATGGGTTAGACTTTATGATACATGTATCCAGTTGTCAAGATGGGTTAATTTAGCCAGGTAAACTTCATCCTTGCAAGAATAACACATGCACACTAATTTCATGCCAGAATAAGTAACCCCGTTGCCAGGCATCAATGACAATCCTCTGCCATGATATGAGTGAACATATGATGCAACAAGTGTCACCACGATATACATGGATGCACCATGCACGTTACCATGATATACACAATATCGGTGTACAGACAGATGCACCAAGAGTGTCACCATGATATGCATGACATGGGCTTACAGATGGATGCACCAAGAGTGCCACTTACAAGTTTAATGAAAAACACTTATTCCACACAGGTGATGATTCCTTCTTTATAAAGCTCCGATTGTGTTTACAGAATATGAGTATAACTTAGAACTAATGGGGTGCATGAACAGCCAATGCTCAGCTGACCTAAGCTTGTCCCACAAAATCAAGGTTGCAAATGAATAGACAGGTGTTGAGCTTTAGCTGAGTGCATATAGCATTTAGAAGTATTTTAAAAATGGACAAACGAGCCTTTTAAAAGCTCAGTCTGACTAGCAAATCAGCTGAGCTAAAAATTGCAGTGCCACCTGGTGAACCGATTAAGAACTAGGAGTCCCTATGAGTGTTCCTGTGTGATATCAAAGCAATTGGGTAAGCGGATTTAGAGAAGATTTTTTTAAGATTCCCCCCCCCCCCAATCATAAAAACTCCAAAAATCACTGAAATGTGACAATTTGAACAAACTTGATAGAAACCCACCTAAAGTACATTGCCACCAAGTCTGAAGTCAATCTGGTTGACAAGGGTTTCAGAAAGGAAGTGGAACATGTAAATTAGCATTAGAATGCCCATAGACTTGCATGTATAATAATCAATAGTAAAGGTGCATATACCGATAACTACCTGAATTGAATAAATCTTTAAAATTCAGGAATCCACAGCCGTGCCACCTAGCGGCCAACTTTGTTTGACCCTTTCACAAGAAACATATCCATCAAGTTTCAGCTTAATCTGAGTGAACTTCTAGAGGAGAAGTCAAAAACTAGAAAGGAAGATTTGCTTCAAAGCAAATCTGTCTGTGTGCCTTCCAAAGTTGTAAACATTATATGGTACAACCTTTGGCTTTGGTACTTCACATTCCATTAAGCTTATGGCTGGATGAAAATTTCCAAGTCACAATGACCTTAATCTTTCACCTTTAAACTTTTCAGGCAACATGTAAATTGCAAAAATGTACAGTGTTACAATATTCACAATTTAAGTCCAACATGAATAGAATTGGATGAAAATTGGCCGAATTATGGCCGAGTGAAACTTTCAAAGGTCCAGATGACATTGACCTTTGACCTTTAGGGGTCACATGTAATTTTCAAAATGTGCAGTGTTGCAATAGCTACAATTTGAGTCCAACATGATCAAAATTGGATAAAAATTGACTAAGTTATGGCTAGAAGAAAGCCACCATCAAAAGTGGCATTTGACCTGGAGATGGCCTCTACCTGAAGTGAACCTGGACCTTTAAAATGATATTTTGACCTAAAGTTGGCCTTTGACCTTGACATTTGAGATGACCTCTGCCTTGCTATGATCGAACTCCTATACACTTGGAACTATATCTACTATAGTATTTACGGCATTGAAGACTTAAAACTTTAATTAGCCCACACTTGCATAATTTTGAAAAGTATGACCTCTCATTATAAAAAGGTGAGACTTCAAAAATGTGCAGTGTTACAATAGCTACAATATGACCCCAATATGATCAAAATTGGATAAAAATTGACCAAGTTATGGCTAGAAGAAAGCCACCATCGAAAGTGGCCTTTGACCTTGAAATGACCTTTGACCTTGAAATGACCTCTACCTGAAGTGGTCCTTGACCTTTAAAATGACATTTTGACCTAAAACTGACATTTGACCTTGACATGACCTTTGACTTGATATGATTGAACTCCAATACACTCGGAACTACATCTAGTATAGTATACAAGATATTGAAGATTTAAAACTTTAATTAGCCCTCATTTGCATAATTTTGAAAAGCATGACCTCTCAGTATAAAAAGGCCAGTCTTCAACTATAGAAGTATAATTGTGCCATGTTTGGAGTTTCTATGTATAATACTTTTCAAAAGAAATGTCAGACAAATTTGCCTGTAAAGAAAAGAAAGAAAGAAAGAAAGAAAGAAAGAAAGAATGAAAAACAATATGTCTGTGTTGGCACACAGACATAAATAGACTCACATGTATAATAATCAATAGTAAATGTGCATTTACCGATAACTACCTGAATTGAATAAATCATTAAAATTCAGGAATCCGCAGCTATGCCACCTAGTGGAAAACTTCGTTTGACCTTTTCACAAAGAACATATCCACAAAGTTTCAGCTAAATCCGAGTGACTGTTCTGGAGAAGTGGAAAATATCAAAAAACGCACACAAAAAATCATAAAAAATAGAAAAAAATTGGAAAGCAACTTGGAGAACAAATTAAAAATTAGGAAGATTCCCTAGGAATGTTCCTGTGTGATATCACAGCAATTGGGTGAGCAGTGTTGAAGAAGATTTTTAAAAATTTGCCCAAAATGAGAACAAAAAAATCATTAAAAATAAAAAATCACTGAAGCGTGACCTTTTGAACACACTTGTTGGAGACCCACCCAAGGTACATTGCCACCAAGTGCGAAGTGAATCTGGTTGACGGTTTCAGAGAAGATGTCGCAAATGTGACTTAGCTAGAATAAATTCTAATCAATAGGAAAGTTGCCTTTACCGATAACTATCCGAATTGAAAATATCGTTGAAAATCAGGAATCCACAGCAGTGCTACCAAGTGTGCAACTTTGTTTGACCCTTTTTCAAGGAACATATCCATAACATTTCAGCTTAATCTGAGTAACGGTTCTAGAGAAAAAGTCGTAAATAGTGAAAACACAAAAAAGTCATAGGAAAAACTGCATTGCCACCTGGTGAACAAATTAAGAACTAGGAGTCCCTAGAAGTGTTCCTGTGTGAAAGCAATTGCTTGAGCAGTTTTGGAGACGAAGATTTTTTAAGATTTGCCAAAAAAAAAAAAAAAATACATACAAAATATAAAAAAATCACAGGAGTGTGACCATTTGAACAAACTTGGTAGACCCACTTAAGGTTCATCAAAAACGTGAAATGTGAACGGACGCCAGATGATGGATTTTTCACAAATATCTTAATTTCAAATGATTTTGATGCATTGAAAATGAGCCTTCTTGGCAAGCCATTAGCACAGGCTTTCCGCCAGATTGTGGTCACTGGTGCAAAGCTGTTCCTGATGAAACAAATGCAACCTTTCTCCCAGCTAGTGTGCGATAGCGTACAGAACTGCATTAGTGCAGGCACCAAACATGCATGGCAAGATGGGAGAACTTCAGCAGTGATAGTAAGCTGATGGCATTTAACCTATACTTTTTCTGATGAAGAGGAACAAGATCTAATAGAGAGGGCAATTTGGATAGAGGAGTGGACAATATGGTCTATGCATAAGTTCACTAAGCGGGAAAACCCCGGCAGTTGTCCCATTACGACGGCGAGGCATGCGGGCTAATTTTTTGCTACCAGACGGCGCGCTGTGCACCTTCTCAAAAGTGGTCACGATAATGCATGATGGCGGACACTAATCTGGTTCGTGTCAACATGAACAGAAAAGCAGGAAATGGACCAAATACAGGAGGTGTATAGAAGTTAACCATTGTAGATCGTTGGTGGAGGGAGTACAGAAAGCATTTATAGTTAGAACGTTGGGTGACAAGGCGAATTATCATGGTAAACCACAACTGACTGTTGTGTAGTGGGCTATAATGTTGATACCAGGAAAAAGCGTCAAACTGACAAATAAAAATAAAAGTGCCGCTTTATTCCTTCCATCAACTGATATTCCTTTGTCTTTCAAATACTTTTTCAGCCACCCTAGATTCAGTTTTTTGAAGAAATTATGGTCCGTGTTTCACTCCTCGTTATTTGCTGTATTCAGTAGCACTGTATCCTGTGCGGAAAGACTGAGTGGCCCGCAAATTACCCAAAAACCTGTGCGCACCTGGCTCCGACATCGGAATCTCCGCTGGGGATTCCCCGCTTGGTGCACTTATGCATAGACCGTATTAGGCCATACCATCAGGAACCAGTCACGGTTCATGTACTGGCACAAGGCCAACGTGATGCCAGGAACGACAAAGAACAGAACACCGAACAGATCGGGGAATGAGATGACTCATATCACTCCGATTTCTTTCCGTAAATTGGTAAAATCAGGGATATGTTAAGCAGCTCCCTGGTAAAATTAACTTTCTGTCAATAAGTATCAACAGTTGCATTCATTGTAATTTAAAATGGCCCATCTTTTTATTTTATTTTAGTTTGGTGTCATTCTTAGTGCTTGTAAAACAGGTCAGTAAAACGGGCCTGTAAAATGGTCTGACTGGTTGAAATCTTTGAATTTTGAGTTTAATATCATAAGGTCCCACAAGTCACAGAATCTTGCAAAGTTTTGAATTTTGCTGAGTGTAAATTTCAGCTGATTATTTGTTACTGTGGCATTTTGTCTCATGCCAATGAACTATTATAAGCACTGTCAGCATGGGCCCGAGGTTGCGAACTACTGGTGTTACACCGACAATCAATGTGATTGAGATCAAAAGACATGCTGCTCTTTTCAGGCTTAATGTCATTTATGATTTACTGCCAGTGCACGAACTGCAGTAGGATTAATGCTATATACTGTCTGTCCTGAGACCTTGTACATGCAACAATCATAATGAATTTAGTTTTTTTTTTTCCATGTCATGTTGAGCTGTGGGTCTGTCAGCTTGAGAAAAACACCATGATAAAGTATACCAGGTGAATCCACACGGCATGAGTCACTGCACAGTGCAGATGCGGGTCCCTTGGAGAGTGAAACAGGCTCACCGTGCAACACAACCCGTCTCCCACAGATACTAAGATGGAAATGCACATTTCTGTGCCCATTTTTACTCCAGTTAGAGAGAGCAAGATGTGACATTCTGAGTGCAAGTGCTCCATATACTCTCCATGCTTGCAATCTGCTCACTTCACTGTACATGTATTGCGTTTGTGACTTCAGCACCCGCCAGCCGCTCCAGATGTGTTGGAAAAGAAAGGTGTGCACATTTCAAAGTAGCACCTTTAAAAGGCAAATCAAGATACTATTTTGATACCGCAAGTGTAAAATAGTAATGGAATGGACAGACATTATATTTATTTCCCATATATACAAATAAAACAGGCTGTTATCATCAAAACCTCAATTATTTCAAAGTCACTACTTTTTGCAAGAGCAACAAATTTTACTGTGCGTGATATAGGGATCTGCCTGTGTACTTTCTGGTTGAGATCTGGGCCAGATCAGCACCACACATAACATGAATGTCTCATTTCTCCTATGTCTGAAGCTTATACTGAATGTGTTATCCTGCTAGGTATAAAGGATATGGTTTTAATTGTAATCTTTCATTTGATTGGTCAGTCATTGGTTTCAAGTGGTAGACAAACCGATGAGAGGCCAAGGTGCCTTTAATAAAATACCCACTCCTCCCACTTTCACAATGGCATCATTTTCAAACTTATTTCTGCGATAGAACTTCGATTTGGTGCGTATTTGCCCTTTTCATACATAGCAGAAAGAAAATCCAGTATGGGTGGCCCGTTGGGATCACTCCACAATACAAATACACTGTACTTACATTTGACATCTACTGATAACCTGGGTAACTGGAAATATCTTTAAGAAAAAAAGAATTTAATATCTATTCATACACATGCTGAAATTGTGGTATCTGAAAGTTTACAAATTCAAGGTAAATTTCAGTTGTCCTGGAAAAAAGTTAGACATTTATAGTGATTTGTACTTTGTGGATGTTTTGCACACAAAAAAATTGTTTAAATAATGACCACACTTAAATTTTGACAGTACCAAATTACAATACTGTGAAACTATACAACAATATTTAACTCATTCCACCTTAATGACGCTTTTTCATGCTAATATGTAAATGACGTCTGCTAATTGTATTTTAATAATTTAGGGATTATTTTTCAAAATTTTGGATGAAACTTGCACGGAAGATCATTCCAAATTATATGCCCATGGTCAACAGCTTTCCATGGCATGCTCTGGGCGCCTCGAGCGCGCCAAGGAAAGCTGCTGACTCGGTCTTCTATCAGGGTAGAATGAGTTAAGAAGAATCTAGCCATGGAGCATCTTCAGCTGATACATATAATCACATCCAACGTTGCTAAGGCATCACTGAGAAAATTTTTGTAACGTGTGCAAGTGAAACCTGATCACTTTGTCCCTTGAGCATAACGAATTGTGCTCCTGATGGACAAACTTCTGTGACCCACACGTGATAGTGCCTGTCAGTTTTGAGCATTCAGTTTGAATGAACAGCACCACAAAAAGTCCAGCATGAACTATTTTGGACCTACAGTATCATCATTGCTTACAAACAAAATGCCCCGCTCTACTTTGTCCTGAAAAACCACAAAGCACCACAACACAACAGCTAGGTTTATACTGGGGTGTCAGGGAATGTGTGCCCATGTCCTGTACACAGGAGTAGGAATGGTATTTGCTGTTTGCACATAGATGTGTGATGCTGATTCTAAGATGCTCCGTTGCATGTACATTTGTCTCAGACAGTGAAATATATGTCAAATCATACAACATGACTATAATAACCTTGCACAAATGGACCTTTAAAACATTGCATTTTCACATAAGTTGATTTGTCCACTAAGTACGCACATATATGTATATGAACACAACTGATAAAATGTTTAATTTCATCCTCCCCAAACTCTCTTTTGCTGAAACAAACTGCTACAACTGTATCTGTTATTAAAGACTACCACCACTAAAATCACATGGCCTGATACTGCAGGTGGTCTCAAAATGCAGGCAAAATGACAAAATACAATCCAATGTCCTTAAAGACCAGTCTTAATTAGACACATGGTCTCTGACAGGAAGTGCATCTTTCTAGCCAGTATCATTGTATTTACACACATCACTAGTTTCATCTGTTCTTGGAATTTTGCACATTATACAAAACATTTTGAAATGTCCATCCATATGATTGTGTCTTTGCTCTACATGCCTTGGCACTTCTGATACTGGCCGGGAAGAAAAAAAAAACCAAAGCTTGTGACTAATTATGAACGACTGAGATTTTTTAACCCTTTTCCCCTTGAATACATGCAGAGACTGTGTCAACAGCTTTGCTTGCCATGGGTTGGTTGCTAAGTGCTCAACCCCTGCCGATGTAGTCTGTTGACATCGGGCATGTCATGATACTTCTCATCTAAAATTCTCATTCAAACTGTTTTTCATATCTGATGAAGATAAGTCAAAAACATCAAAGCAGAAGGCACTTGACCAGCAGCTGGTTTTGGCTGGTATTTAAAGGGCAAAGGGTTAACTGCAAATTTCTTTCAGTTCCTTCATTCACTATACAGAATTTGGTCTGAAACTTAATTCCTGAGAAAGACTAATACGGCAAAACATTGTGTAGATCTATTAGCTCTACATGGGTCTTTGACAGCCAAAACATGTACACCACAAAACCTGGCAATCTACACTACATTTTGCCTGAACGCATACCACGTATTATGATGACACATAATGTGATAAAGTAATCACCCTCATCTCACGGCAACCAGCAATGTAATGACTTTCACCTAAGTCTTGCAGTGGTCTGCATATTACCTTCTTCTCATGTTAAACCTTCTGGAAAGCTGCAGTGTATATGTTCATGCAAGTTTTCTAACACTCTGCAGAGTAGGTTTTAACAAAAGTTTTGTGCCAAGCTGCAGAGCATGTTTTGCAGATTTGCCTCTGTGATGCTCGCCCAATCAAATCAGGTCTTCAACACTCTGTTGTATACATTTTCATGGAAGTCTTGTGGTGACCTCTGGTGTAAACTCTGGATTCATCTTCTCTGTGCTATGAGCGGCATGAAACCACCTGCTGTACAGCCTGCTCTGTCTCCTTCCTTGATGAAACTCCCACCACCAGCTTCCTCTTGTATGCGTCATCCACCAGTGTCCCCCAGTCTGAGTTTATCTGGCAACAGAAAGCATAGACAAGTCACACTTATATCACATTTTGTTGTCAATACTATTTCCCCTTCCTGGACAAAGTCAGTGTCTGAAAGGGATAAAGTTCATTTTTTAGTTATGAAGTCCTAATATTTTAAGCACAACAGTTAATATTCTATGTAAATTTGTTGGATGAGATCAGAGGTTTGATATGGAGTTGACTAAAGTACCCTTTCGGGGTACAAATTTATGTCCCTATGAAATTGAGGACACAGGCATCACTCTTTCAGAGAAACGTAAACTGGAGTGGAGTCCACCAAGTCCATCTTTTATTAGAACATGTTATGGAGTTGACTTATCCAATCCTTCAAGAGGACATTGCATGTTTGACTTCATCAGTTTTGCAAAGAGGACTTCCCAGAGAACAAATTGCCCAAAAGTGCCTGGATGTAACTTGTCATTTGCCTCAGTCACTGTTCACTTTAACAGCTCATCAACATTAAACCAGAGCCATGCCCAGGGGGCATGAATGTCTCGCCAGCATTCAGTAGCAATGTAATTGTAAGACCAAACATTATAATGGTATTTAGTAGATGTTGAATGTATCAAGTAAATCTCAATATATTTACTCAGAATATACCACTTTTTTTTTTTTTAAAAACAAAATGGCCAATAAAGTATATAACATCTTAATACAAATCAGAGCTTGACATGCCAGTTTCAAGCTTCGTAGTGATAGATGTCATGTAAAGCACTTAATACCCCTTGGCCAACATTACTTCATATGTTCAGTTACCTAAGTTTGACCTTCAAAGGACACTTCAAGATAAATTTAAGAACACCAAAAATAAAGCATAGGTACTTTGCTATTCATGTTAAATAGTAACTAGGGACCTACAATCAACTATACCCAAGACACACAAGGAAAATAAGATTTGTCGAGTCAAAAGTAGGTCAAGGTCATCCACTTTCAAGAGATTTCTGACGTTTTGTAAGATGCAAAGCTAGTATAAATTTGGTGAACTTGGTTTGACTCTTGGCCATGAATAGCATTGTACATTCGAGGATGCAATGCATCTGACCTCCAAAGTAGGTCAAAAATACATCAAGGCCACCCACTTTCAATAGACTTCTAAAGCTTTCCTAAGAAGCAAAGGTGGTGTAAGTTTGGTAAACTTGGCTTGAATTTGTCAAAAGTTGCAGTGGTAACGCCACGTTTTGCATTTCACCCATGAAAATACATTTAGGTCGTTGAAATCAGTTGAGGTCATCCAATTTCAACAGGCTTCTGAAGCTTCTAAGTGTGACAGTGATGACCCTCATCTCTAGGGATGATTACAATGAATCATCCACCCAAGCATGAAAGCCTTTCCTAGTCTAGTTAGTGAAATAATGCCACTCGGAAGTTTTTCTCCAATGCTCAATCAAGCATAAAGTAATCAGTGAAGTGTGACAGTGATGACCCTCATCTCTAGGGATGATTACAATAAGTCATCCACCCAAATATGAAAGGCCTATGTAGTCTAGTTAGTGAAATAATGCCACTCCGAAGTTTTTCTCCAATGCTCAATGAAGCATGAAGTAATCAATGAAGTGTGACAGTGATGACCCTCGTCTCTAGGGATGATTACAATAAATCTTCCACTCAAATATGAAAGGCCTATGTAGTGTAGTTACTGAAATAATGCCACTCCGAAGTTTTTCTCCAATGCTCAATCAAGCATGAAGTAATCAATGAAGTGTGACAGTTATGACCCTCGTCTCTGGGGAAGACTACAATAAATCATCCACCCAAATATGAAAGGCCTATGTAGTCTAGTTACTGAAATAATGCCACTCCGAAGTTTTTCTCCAATGCTCAATCATGCATGAAGTAATCAATGAAGTGTGACAGTGATGACCCTTGGCTCTAAGGATGATTACATTAAATCATGTACCCAAATATGAAAGGCCTATGTAGTCTAGTTACTGAAATAATGCCACTCCGAAGTTTTTCTCCAATGCTCAATGAAGCATGAAGTAATCAATGAAGTGTAACATTGATGGCCCACATCTCTAGTGATGATTACAATCAATCATCCACCCAAGTATGATAGCCCTATCTGATCTAGTTAGTGAAATAATGCCACTCCGAAGTTTTTGGTTGACGGACGGACGGAAAGTGACAGCTTAGTCTCGCAAACAGCTAACGCTGGCGAGACAAAAACATCTTTGGTGACAATGAACAACCGACATATCATCAGCTTTCCTTGGTGTGGGTTGGGCACATGGAAAGCTGATAAGGCAGTCATATTCTAACCAGGAAATGGTGAACTCCTCTACAGTAAACAGTGAAACTGCTGCAGTACACATCTACAGGTAGGCTTCACATGCCAGAGCTGTAGAAAGACACACTGCATGCTGTAAGTAGTGAAACTGCTGTAGTACACATCTACAGGTAGACACCCCAGGTAGGCTTCACATGCCAGAGCTGCAGAAAGGCACACTGCATGCTGTAAGTAGTGAAACTGCTGTAGTACACATCTACAGGTAGACACTCCAGGTAGGCTTCACATGCCAGAGCTGCAGATAGGCACACTGCATGCTGTAAGCAGTGAAACTGCGGTAGTACACATCTACAGATAGGCTTCACACGCTAGAGCTGCAGAAAGGTACACTGCATGTCGTAAATAGTGATCCTGCTGCAGTGCACATCTACAGGTAGGAGCCCTTCACATGCTAGAGCTGCAGAAAGGTACACTGCATGTCTTGAAGAAACCATGCACACTTCTCTGAATATCAATAAAGATTGTCCACGCTATCAGAAGGTTACCATCTTTGACATCTGGGTGAATCATGATCCATTCTCCATTAAATATACAATAAATATTTCTTTTGGGTAATCTGACATCGTTATTGTTTAAAAGTGAGGTATTTCCATAAGAGTCCTCCATTCCAAGGCCTGCATGTAAAGTGGTACCTGCTCTTAACATCCCCTCTCATGAGAGACCATGTATCTTTTTAAAACATGACAACAGTCTACAGTTGTCTTGGGAATTGGGTCATGGTCACGGACAGCCATATTTGAACTCAACCTAGCCCCTATACAGGACCATAAACCTGTGCAATATGAAAGTTGTCATGGTTGTATTAAATGCAAAATTATGGAATTTATCATAATAAAGCCAAGTTCAGCTAAAGTGGCCCCGTGACCTTGGAAATTACTGTAGCTCTTACAGAGGAATGTATACCAGTGCAGTATGAAAATTGTAGCTTAAAAACTCCTGGAGTTACTGTGTGGAAAAAGTAGTTTACCAACAGACAGGCACGTAATCAAAACTATCAACATTTTCACATTGGTACACAGAAAACTACTAATTTAATGAGCTCCCTCCCAAACTCACCCCCTTGAAATTAATGGATTAAAATACTGATTCTTCAAACCCAGGTGAAAACCAATATTGTTTGGCCACTTATTCAGACCTAAAACTTGAAAGTGTATAGAGTATACAGCTTTTCATATAGACACATTTTCAACATAATTGGTAAGCTAAAAAATTAACATTTTATGTATTTCAAAAAAACACACACTGTCAGGTAGTTTCCTTTGGCCCACTCCCCTTAAACTGTACTCTGTATACTAAAGTGAAAATGTTGAAATTTTTGACTAGCCCCAACTTGAAATCTTTCTGGAACTTACTAAGCTTTAGGCCTGGGTTTATGTAGCAAAAAATGTAACAATTTATTTCAGTGACTAACCCAGATATTGGTCTTCTTTCTTGTCCTCTAGGAGACTCACTAAACTGATAACATACTGTGTATCAATTTGTTGGTTTACCAGATGTTTAACTTAAAGGGTAAATCACTTTATAATATTAAATCACAGATATTTTGGTGTAATCATTTTGCCAGATATTTTGGTATAAATCAGTTGTCAGATGCTTTAATTCAAATCACCTTGTCTCAAATTTTAGTGTCCATCAGTTTAATGTACATTTAAATCATTTCGCAAGATCATGCCGTGAACACCTCTGCTAAGGCTACTTGTCCTAGAGCCATTGCATAGGGTGGGTCTTAGCCCCATTTCTCCTGCCAAGGCTCGGCAATGGGGTGCCACACTGACAAAGACTTCAAAAAGTGTACAACTATCCAGTCTAATAAGCTTATGTAATCACTGAGACAACACTTTGGTCAACCGATTACAGCTGCAGTCTTACTTTCTCAGTGTAACTTTTGAGAATAAGCCATATCAAACCAACATGTTAATCATCAAAATCAGCCAATGAAAAGCATATTTATGCATGTCTCTTGTCTTGATACCTGTGAACCAAGTCAGTGCAGGCAGGTGTTTTGGTGTTTAACATAGTAAGAGAAACTGACAAGAGGCCAATGGACTTTATGTTCTGTTGGCTCCGTGGCTATATTGCACCTACATCTTAATTTGGTTTAACCATATTTCAATTTTCATTTCAAAGTTGTGAGTCCTCAGGTGGTACTGATGGTATAAATTGGTACATATAAAGCTTATGTGATTTTAGTGTCCGACTTATCCACCAGATGGCACTTTGCTCCACCTGTTATCATAGCTTACTGGTGCAATTCCTGTGATGGATATTCTTCCATGTGCCAAGACAACAATGAGTGAGTCTTTGACTTTATGTCCTCAGTGACCTTGGGGCAGAACATAGAGGTCACCCAGATTATGTAATATAAAAAAAATCACATGGTATACACTTACAATGCCATGCACATCTAGAATCATCAAAGTCTCATTCTTTTTGATGAAAATAAATTAAATTATACTTGTCTCAAAACACATTTTCTGATATTTTGCATTGACCTGCAGGTGGCATCACCAGTATCACATACTTCAACATTTTTGCCTCTCCAACATTCTCATCACATTTCATTGAGTTCCATGACAAATTAAGGACCCTAACAATGTCCATAAACTTTTTTCACTTTTATTCCATCAGTGACCTTTAAAACGTAGGTTAAATGTCATTCATCGAGTATAAAATATTAATACTCATGTACAATGCATATTTTGCATCAATTTAGTAACCCTAACTCACTTGTATCTATATTTTGCACTTCTTAATTATCAGTGACATATCCAATTTGTATTTTAACCTTAAAAACATGTCAAGGTCATCTTAATTTTCACAAAAGTTGACCATTGACCCAATGCATAGTTGGTGTAAGTTTCAAAGCTCCAACTTTATTTATGATCATAATGCCAATTTAATGTGTTTTTTACACCTATAATGTTAGTTACACTGACAATCACCAGTAGCACCACCAGGACTTCACACATCATAAACTTCTTTCTGTATAATATTCCTGTAATGGTACAATGCATATATGTTCACATCTAAAGATAGAATGACCATCACAAAAATATCATCTCCTGAAATGTATTTCCTCAGTAACCTTGAACAAGAAGCCCATGGGCCTAATGCTCTGCTGGCATTGTGGCTATATTGCACCTGTTCATTTCAAAGCTGTGAGTCCTCAGGTCAATAATCATGGTGTGCCAGCGGGAAGCTGATGAAGGCTGGCTTGCGTTGCATGCTGCCCAAATCAACAAGGGTAGCAAACTATGTTCACATACATGTCAATTGTGCTTGACAATAGCGTGCAGCGGGTTAAATTGAGCTAATCTCAGACTTGTATCAGACAGTCATCCCTGCAGTCCTGGCCTGGTTAGAGCCGGTTGAACCAGGTGACTGCTTCCCCATGGAACCATAAACCTGCCCCTCCCCCCCCCCCCCCCAGGCTGTCAGTCCCGGCAATCTTAATGTGCTCAGTATGCCAGTAACGTTACACCCTCCACCTATGCATCTGCATATCGGCAGTAGTGGTTGAGAGGGAACAATACCCAACTAATAGGTGAAATTTTTTGTAACTTTGATATTAGTGAGAATAATTACCTCTCCACCACCAGAGAAGCCCACCCAATCCCCCCGCTTCCTTTCTCACAGCTGACGTCAACTGACTACTCACCAAAACAGGAAAGACAATTGGGGACCATGCTCACCACCGGATCCATAGGAACCGATATGGCGCCATGGGACCGTCCTTTTTTTTTGAACAATCAAGCAAGTGAACTCAACTCACTTTTCTTGGGCATTATGCCCAGACACAGAGGTTTAGGCAATGGTGGTCGAGCGGCAAGTATACTTACTAATACCAAAATAAAAAAATTTCATGTTATCATTCATAGAACATGTCAAAAAAATTTCAAGAAGCTAACTTTACAATTATGTACTCTATCGTGTTAACAAGCAGATTGTTTACAGACGGCAAGACCAATGGAATGACAACCAGCCGGACACAACTGATGGCATAAGCTCTGCGACCTATAGTCAGCAGAGCTGAAAAAGCAAGGAAAGTGTGCATACACACATGGACTTTGGTATTTTCAAATGGGGGTGAAAATGCAGGATTTTCAGTGGTGGAGGCCATCTGCTCATGTTATTGTGAAATAATCATCAATGTTTCAGTATACCTCCATTTATCAGATAATTCTGTGAAAATCAGTCTGTCATGTATTTTAGTGTTCATCAATCTGTTAAAATATTTTGGTAAGCCAGCTTGTTACATTTTTCAAAATAAATCAATTTATCATATATCTTTTGTGGAACCTTGTTGTACTCATGTTTTAATTTATTTCAGCTTCATTATTAGTGAAGTGTGCAGCAGCCACCATTACTACCTCATACTTCTTGTTATGTGTCCTAATGTTAAAAGCATGTCTATCACGCAGACTAAAGCAATGACAGAGTCATCAAACGGCCAACAGCATCAGATTTTCAAGGATTGGATTTTACAGCCATGTGACCTTCCTTTGAAGCCAAGGACATCCAATTGTAATCCCACGTGAAGGCCTGCCTAGGTACTAAGCAAGTTTGAATTTTCATTAAAACATAGAGATTGCTAGATCTATGTCCCCCCCCCCCCCCCCAGCTCCATGACCTTGGGATTTGGGTCAAGGTGATCCATCTTCGAACTTGTCTCAGACCTTAGGATTAAAACCATGTGCAATAAGAAAGAGGAGACATAATCACATAATCAAATCATTTTCAAGTTATTGCACAGAAACCAATTTGATAGGACATGTGACTGACCTTGACGTCAATGTCATCCATGATTAATCCCAGGCAAGGTCCCAATTAGACACACATGGCAAAATCTGTAGGAAATTAGACTTGTTTTTTCAAAAGTTATCATCCCAAAATGAAATCCATACAGACGGACAGACTACCTGATTACTATAAGTGCTTGCATCTATGATGCGAGGCCCTATGAAAAGCATACTATTGTGGAGCAACTAAAGATGAGCACACCTACTACTGAGGGCTGTCACACAGGATAGTACCAAGACAACTCACCTTCCCCTTCTGTGGGGAGCTTCTAGAGGAGTGACTTGCTGAGCCACAATTCTGTCACAGTAATATACACAATATATTTAACTTTTATCCCCTCAACCTGTCAAAATGCACCCAGTTGTCAAATATTGTCTGCTTCAACAATACTAATTTATTTCTCCACAGTCACTAATATTTCAATAAATCACAATTATATGCAAGTCCTGTTAGAATAGCATTCCCCGGGTAAGCCTCTTTCCCTGGTTGATGTTGGAACCCAACCTGTGCCAAGGCAAGCTGTTCTGCCAGTCTCCTTCCTGTCAGCAATGGGTTAATGGCCATTACAGCAGACTGACTGCTCAGTAACAGAGGTAGCAATATGGTACAGAATCACGAAAACATGAGTGAACCAGCCAGGCATTATTCCTTTCCTGGCTAAAATCACAGGGCTGTGTTCGATGATTTTATGCTACTTTCCAAACCACCAAGCTCAAGCTTGGCTCTTTCTCTTCACACTTCATGCAGTCTTCAACCAACATTATAATCTAACTGCATTAATTTTTTACAAGTCTTCATGTATCCTACACTCTTACTTGTATGTTCTGTACAAAACCACACTAAAGTAAACTTTTAAAACTAAACAACATGCATATAAATGTTAGCATGCTGACTCTCCCCCAGAATTGATTATATGTACAGTATTAGTACATACAAAACCAAAGCCATGCCCAGGGGACATGAATGTCTCACCAGCACAATTTAAGTCACCCCGAAGTTTTTCTACAATGCTCATTCAAGCATGATGTAACCAATGAAGTGTGACAGTGATGGTACAAATCTGTAGTGACCATCACTATCAATCATTTACCCAACTATGAAAGCCTACCCACTGTAGTTAGGGATCATGTACAATTAAAACCATTCCAAAACTCCAATTATCCATTGTAATAAAATTTACCCCCTCCCCCCTCCTTAGTCCAAAATCACCAATTTCCTGGAATTTAGATTCTAAATCAAGTGTGTTACTGCTGGCCACTCTTCTTGTCCTTTTGAGGAGCACTATCTATACTTATATCATTGTGAACACTGGTTTAAACTTATTTCATTTCTTGAAAGAAAAAAGGATTGGGGAGCAAGCAATGCCTATATGAACATATGGACATTCACAAAAAAGTTAAAACCCTTAAACTTTAAAGTGCTATAATCGCAGCCATCAAACTAAAAGTGATCATTAGGCCCCCTATCGCTGATCGCCACTACACACGCAGTCCGTGCATCCCCAGAATGATGACCTCATTTTGTTCCAGTACTTTGGGGAATGAGTGTTGCTCTATATGATGGAGTTCCTGTGCTTCAAATTTCATTATCATGCATATTTAATGAGTTATTTGCAATAAGCAGTAAGATTCGTCGTGTCAAAACTTGAATATTTGGGAAAGACATATCTTTCCCTGTGTCTGTGCAAATCAACTGATGATAAACATGGTTTTGCTGTCACCAGCACCCAACTTACAGGTAGTTTCATTCCATAACTTTCGTCACTATTTCAATTCCTTTCATAGGACCTTTTTGCATCTTAACCTGATAAAAAAATGTCACAATTTCACGTTGTAGTTGCACAGAAATGACCATTTTTGCTGTCCTTTTGCATAGACAGTCGTCATGCTTCCCATTACCGAGCTGGGCGGAAACAGTAATGTGAACCGGAAGTTGAAAACCCCTTTCTCTTTTTGCCCATGTGATCAAACATCAGAGCTAATTATTCAAAATGTCATATGATGATCTGCGCAACATCATCGTAAGCCAATAGAAAGAGGTGTCTAAAGCAGCAACAGACAGCTTTGAAATATGACCATTCTAGAATAAATTAACCACATTGAAGTAACTTGTAACCAATAGGAAATCATCTAACTGATTATCGGAAATCCAGAGCTTCAAGATCGTAACACACATGAGTGCAATTTTGCCACATATTTGGCATTGTTTTGTTGATTTTCAGTCAACAAAGTATTCAAAACTTGCTACAAAAGTTACATTCTACATCTCAACAAGTAAAGTTGATATCTTTATAAGGCATTATCATGGTATGGACTGACAAATGCTGCATTTTGTCAACCATTTATGCCCAAATGACACCTGTTCCCTCAAGGTATGACTCTGAGGTTTCATGTGGACTGCACAACATCGTAATGGTAAAATGACGTAACAGACCCCCTCCCCCCTGTTCGATGGTTTCTCAGAATTTCGGAATGGTTTTATTTGTACATGATCCCTTAGTAAAATAATGCCACTCCAAAGTTTTTCTACAATGCTCATTCAAGCATGATGTAACCATAAAGTATGACAGTGATGGTATGAATCTGTAATGACCATTACTATAAATCATTTACCCAAGTATGAAAGCCCTACCCAGTGTAGTTAGTGAAATAATGCCACTCCAAAGTTTTCTGTAGACTTCAGAAGGATGAATGGACATGCGGAAAGTGAGTGCTTAGTCTCGCCAACAGCTTGTGCTGCCGAGACAATAAAATATGAATTTATTGTAAGTGGCATATGCAGAGTACAATTATGTGATAGTTATACTATGTCACATGACCATTATGCCACATAATAAACGAGGTAGAAGACCAAGTTGATTGTGATGGCATAATGGTCATTGTGACATGTTATAAATGACTTGTAACAAGGGTGGTAGGAACTGACCAAAATATATCTTTGTGCACGTTTTCCCCCTGCCTTTTGTGCATGGTGTACTTTGCCGCTTACGTACGTTGTCACATGCACAGTCAAGTTTGACTGCTTGCTCATGTATTTTCCACTTACCAATATGGCAGTAGGAAGAGCAGGTGGTGGAAGCCAAAATGACAGATTTAAGTGAGTTGGGCAGTATTCCCACTTAACAGTTAACTTGTCTGAGGAGTATGTGTCATAATGACGAGAGTGTATGCTACAAGAAACCTATTGCAGGTAAAAAAGCAATACATTTTTTACATTTAATTCACTCATTGTTTTCAGGGTTCATGCCTGGCATGAACACTGATTAAGTGTTGTAAATTGAGTCATGTACAAGTACATAAACTCACATTATGCCAACAGTGATATCATGCTAGATATGACAGACAACTTGGAAAGTTCTATGAATACATGTCAGTACTATTCCAAGTCCTGTGGTCATCTGAACAGATCCTGCTGGAACAATACCTTAGTTTGGGCTGTTCAGGGGAAGGTGTCAACAACAACTGTTTCTACCACACACTGCCTATGGGTCATGCTGTACTGCGCTGCACAACGCTAGCAATGCTATTGTGTGAAGTGTTCATTATGTAATACAATCAACACTTTTTTCGGCTCCCTGTTGGTCTGTTCCTACCAGCCATGTTACAAATCCATTTCACATATAGAACATACACTCAAACACATCTGTTTACCAGACAAGCAACATACAGCAATCTCTTTGTCTCAAAATACCATATAATTGATCATTTTTTCCCAAGAATCCTTCAAACACCATATTCTGACCTGCAAGTTAACATGACCCAAGACCATTCATGTAACTCACCTTCAGTGACTTCAGATCACCCACTATATAAAGGGCATATTTGGCACGCGTCAAGGCAACATTCATACGACGTCTGTCAGATAGAAACCTAATACAACAAATAATTTCATGAAATAATGAAATTTTATTTGAATATTTCAAAGAAATGATGAATACATGTCATGTATAATTAGCAATTACAGACCAGACTAAAACATGAATTAGGCTGCCCCATGGTAGACTTAATAGAAAGCAGCCAATTGAAATGGTTACCATAACCTGTAGTCTGTAGTCTATACATGATGATCTGAAAGTACCCACTTGGGCTTTTGGTACAGTACGCAAGTGACTGCAAGATGACCAATCTTGTTAATTGTGACATTGCAAAATGACCTATCTTATTAATCTGCAACTACAATGTACACACATTTAAAAAAGAACTCCTTCTATAAAACCATACATATTTGTATACACATAAAAACACAAGCCCCACACAAGAAAACTACATTCCTTTGTAACTCAAATATGTGACATACTTTATTCTTTGACTCACAGTATTTCACATATTTAGTTCTTTGACTTGCAGATTGAGGAGCACAGTGTGTTCTTTCACTTCAACGACACACTTTCAAACAGAACTAAAAACACGTAAAAGCTGTTATCACAAATCTACAGTGCAGTGGAAGATATCTAGGCATTGTAAAATATGAAAAGTATATATTTTACTTGTTTTAATATTCTTTATGTTCCTCCTCCCCCCCCCCCCCCCCCCTTAAATTTGAGGTCCTGGAGAAAAAAAAGATAACATGTAAAGAATGTCATTTCACTCACCCAATGGCACCGGAGGAACTTTTTGCTCGCACACATGACATTATAATAACATCTTTCTCCCGTCCTTGAAAATTGTCCACTGTACTGACCTCTATACTTCCCAATTGCCTAAAACAGAAATAAGGGACTGTGATCCTCTCACATTATACCCCAAAGGTTACTCAAAGCTTAAACAACTAGCATGCAGCATAGATTTAACAACACTGGCACAGCCTTTCAGAATAAACTTCTCTGAGGATGACACTGCTCTCACTTTGCATGTTTACCATTCCACTCACAATCAACACAACTAGAATAAGGTTTTTTCCTTTTTTTTTTTCTTTTTGCCATGATGTGTGGTATTTTTCTTCTTTCACCGCTGTTTTGTTTTTAAGAAACAAGTGAGATTTCTGACAAAGTATAAGCTCACTATAGAAATGCAGCTATATCTGCCACAGATATGCCCAGCTCTGTACATCATTAGCACTATTTGGTGGGGTTAATATGAGGCATGCACATTCATTTCCTGCCAAAATCATGACCTTGTTGCCAGGCAACTGCGACGATCATTTGCCATGTTTTGGTTTACAGATGGCTACCTCAAGGGTGTTACCAACGTTTGCAATAATTAAGACTAATCTCTTCCCAAGAGATGGTCATTCCTTCTCATATAACTCAATGTATATTTACAGGACCTGACTGACTTTTTAAAACAGTACACTATTTCCAAGTCCCTAATTTTTGCAAGAGCAACACATCTCACTTTGTTTGATAAAGCAATCTGCCTGTGCATGTACATACAAGTACTTTCCTGCTGAGTGATATAAACCAAAGCAGCACTGTGGTTGATATGAATGCCCCTTATCCAAAAAAAACAATGTTTACTTTCGGGGCACCTGTATTCTTTATATACATACTTCTTGCCAAGAAGTTGTCTGAGATTTTGGCGCTGTTTCTGGTAGGGTGTAATGATGCTTATGTTTTGCCTGTGCACCCTCTGCACCAACTGTTCACACAGAGCAACGACGAACAAGGCTTCATCTGGATTGTAAATCCCCCTGTGTGAATATCAAAAATCAAATGTAAACACCACAAAAAAAACAAAAAACAAGAGGGCTGTGTGAACAGACCGTGCCTCAGCTGATCTTGACATTTATCACACTTGCAGCTCTATGAACTTGGGAAAAGATCAAGGACACCATGTTCTGAGTAAGTCTGACCTTTATAGAAGAACACCTACATGTGCAACATCAAAGTTCAAGTAATTCTCAAGTTATAATGAAGAGTAAAATTTGTGTGTTGCACTGTGACCCCACAAACGAGGTCAAGGTCATTCATGTACTGTCTCAGCATGACCTTCATACAGAATAATTCACATGTGTAGCTAACTCAAAACACATCTCAAGTTATCAAGTAAACAGTAAATTTCGTGTCAGTTGTCCTGTGAATTAGCATTAGAATGCCCATTGACTTACATAGTAATCAATAGGAAAGCTGCATTGAACGATAAGTACCCGAATTGAAAATCCTTAAAAATCAGGAATCCAAAGCAGTACCACCTAGTAAACAACTGTTTGACCCTTTCACAACAATATATCCATCACATTTCAGCTTAATCTGAGGGATGATTCTGAGAACAAGTGAAAAATAGCAAAACCATACAAAAAATTCATTAAAAAAAATTGCAGCACCACCTGGTGAACAAATTGGGAACTAGGTGTCCCAGGGAGTGTCTATGTACGATATCAAAGCAATTGGGTGAGCGGTTTCAGAGGAGAAGACTTTTAAAGGTTTGCCCCCCCAAAAAAACAAATATTCATAAAAAATCCAAAAATCAATAGAGCGTGACCATTTGAACACACTTGGTAGAGATCCACCCAAGGCACATCCCCACCAAGTTTGAAGTAAATCTGGTCAATATTATTAAAGTTATGACCATTACAAGAAATTCCCAAGTTAAGTTTTCCTATTAAAACTTTTGTAGAGATTTTTGAAAAAAAATCATAAAAAAATCCAAATTCATTGGAACATGACCATTGGAACAAACCTGGTAGACACCCACCTAAGGTACATTGCCACCAAGTTTGAAGTAAATCTGGATGATGGATTTGGAGAAAAAGTCGAAAATATAAATTAGCATTAGAATGCCCATTGACTTACATGGTAATCAATAGGAAAGGTGCATTTACCCCAAAGGAGCCGACTTGAAAAAATCATTAAAAATCAGGAATCCGCAGCATTCCCACACAGTGAACAACTTTGTTTGGCCCTTCCATTAGGAACATATCCACCAAGTGTAAGCTTAATCTGAGCGACGGTTCTGGAGAAGAAGTCGAAAATATCATTAACACACAAAAATTCACAAAAAAATATTACAAAAAAACTGCAGCGCCACCTGGTGAACAAATTAACAACAAGGAGTCCCTAGATGTCTTCCTGTGTGATATCAAAGCATTTGGGTAAGCAGTTTCAGGGAAGAAGATTTTTTAAGATTTGTCCAAAAAAAAAAGAACAAAACAAGAGGGCTGTGTGAACAGCCCGTGCCTCAGCTGATCTTGACATTCATCACACTTGCAGCTCTATGAACTTGGGAAAGGATCAAGGACACCATGTTCTGAGTAAGTCTGACCTTTATAGAAGAACACTTACATGTGCAACATCAAAGTTCAAGTAGTTCTCAAGTTATAACGAAGAGTAAAATTCATGTATGTTGCACTGTGACCCCACAAATGAGGTCAAGGTCATTCATGTACTGTCTCAGCATGACCTTCATACAGAATAATTAACATGTGTAGCTAACTCAAAACACATCTCAAGTTATCAAGTAAACAGTAAATTTCGTGTCAGTTGTCCTGTGAATTAGCATTAGAACGCCCATTGACTTACATAGTAATCAATAGGAAAGCTGCATTGAACGATAAGTACCCGAATTGAAAATCCTTAAAAATCAGGAATCCAAAGCAGTACCACCTAGTAAACAACTGTTTGACCCTTTCACAACAATATATCCATCACATTTCAGCTTAATCTGAGGGATGATTCTGAGAACAAGTGAAAAATAGCAAAACCATACAAAAAATTCATTAAAAAAAATTGCAGCACCACCTGGTGAACAAATTGGGAACTAGGTGTCCCAGGGAGTGTCTATGTACGATATCAAAGCAATTGGGTGAGCGGTTTCAGAGGAGAAGACTTTTAAAGGTTTGCCCCCCCAAAAAAACAAATATTCATAAAAAATCCAAAAATCAATAGAGCGTGACCATTTGAACACACTTGGTAGAGATCCACCCAAGGCACATCCCCACCAAGTTTGAAGTAAATCTGGTCAATATTATTAAAGTTATGACCATTACAAGAAATTCCCAAGTTAAGTTTTCCTATTAAAACTTTTGTAGAGATTTTTGAAAAAAAATCATAAAAAAATCCAAATTCATTGGAACATGACCATTGGAACAAACCTGGTAGACACCCACCTAAGGTACATTGCCACCAAGTTTGAAGTAAATCTGGATGATGGATTTGGAGAAAAAGTCGAAAATATAAATTAGCATTAGAATGCCCATTGACTTACATGGTAATCAATAGGAAAGGTGCATTTACCCCAAAGGAGCCGACTTGAAAAAATCATTAAAAATCAGGAATCCGCAGCATTCCCACACAGTGAACAACTTTGTTTGGCCCTTCCATTAGGAACATATCCACCAAGTGTAAGCTTAATCTGAGCGACGGTTCTGGAGAAGAAGTCGAAAATATCTATAACACACAAAAATTCACAAAAAAATATTACAAAAAAACTGCAGCGCCACCTGGTGAACAAATTAATGACAAGGAGTCCCTAGATGTCTTCCTGTGTGATATCAAAGCATTTGGGTAAGCAGTTTCAGGGAAGAAGATTTTTTAAGATTTGTCCAAAAAAAAAAGAACAAAACAAGAGGGCTGTGTGAACAGCCCGTGCCTCAGCTGATCTTGACATTCATCACACTTGCAGCTCTATGAACTTGGGAAAGGATCAAGGACACCATGTTCTGAGTAAGTCTGACCTTTATAGAAGAACACTTACATGTACAACATCAAAGTTCAAGTAGTTCTCAAGTTATAATGAAGAGTAAAATTCATGTATGTTGCACTGTGACCCCACAAACGAGGTCACGGTCATTCATGTACTGTCTCAGCATGACCCTCATACAGAATAATTAACATGTGTAGCTAACTCAAAACACATCTCAAGTTATCAAATAAACAGTAAATTTCGTGTCAGTTGTCCTGTGAATTAGCATTAGAATGCCCATTGACTTACATAGTAATCAATAGGAAAGCTCCACTGACTGGTAAGTACCGTAATTGAAAATCCTTAAAAATCAGGAATCCAAAGCAGTGCCACCTACTAAACAACTGTTGGACCCTTCCAAAACAACATACCCATCACATTTCAGCTTAATCTGAGGGACAGTTCTGAAAACAAGTGAAAAATAGCAAAACCATACAAAAAATTCATTAAAAAAATTGCAGCGCCACCTGGTGAACAAATTGGGAACTAGGTGTCCCCGGGAGTGTCTATGAAAGATATCAAAGCAATTGGGTGAGTGGTTTCAGAGGAGAGGAATTTTGAAGGTTTGCCCCAAAAAAGAACAAAAAAATTCATAAAAAATCCAAAAATCAATAGAACATGACCATTTGAACACACTTGGTAGAGATCCACCCAAGGCACATCCCCACCACGTTTGAAGTAAATCTGGTCAATATTATTAAAGTTATGACCCTTACAAGAAATTCCCATGTTAAACTTTCCTATTAAAACTTTTGTAGAGATTTTTGAAAAAAAATCATAAAAAAATCCAAATTCATTGGAACATGACCATTGGAACAAACCTGGTAGACACCCACCCAAGGTACATTGCCACCAAGTTTGAAGTAAATCTGGATGATGGTTTTGGAGAAGAAGTCGAAAATGTAAATTAGCATTAGAATGCCCATTGACTTACATGGTAATCAATAGTAAAGGTGCATTAAAAAAAAATATAAAAATCAATGGAGCGTGACCATTTGAACAACTTGGTAGAGATCCACTCAAGGTGTATCCCCACCAAGTTTGAAGTCAATCTGGATGACGATTTTGGAGAAGAAGTCAAAACAGTGAATTAGCATTAGAATGCCCATTGACTTCCATAGTAATCAATAGGAAAGCTGCATTGACCGACAAGTACCAGAATTGAAAAAATCGTTAAAAATCAGGAATCCGCAGCATTCCCACATAGTGAACAACTTTGTTTGACCCTTCTACAAGGAATATATCCACCATGTTTCAGCTTAATCTGAGTGACGGTTCTGGAGAAGAAGTCGAAAATAGCTAGAACACACAAAAATTCATAAAGAATTAGGAAAAAATAGCAGCGCCACCTGGTGAACAAATTAAGAACTACGTGTCCCAGGGAGTGTTCCTGTGTGATATCAAAGCAATTGGGTAAGCGGTTTCGGAGAAGAAGATTTTTTAAGATTTACCCAAAAAAGAACAAAAAAATTCATTAAAAATCAAAAAATCACTGGACCGTGACCAATTGGACAAACTTGGTAGAGACCCACCCAAGGCACATCTCCACCAAATTTAAAGTGAATCTGGCTGACGGTTTTTGAGAAGAAGTCGAAAATGTGAATTGTGGACGACGGACGGACGACGGACCCTCAAAAAACCTCAGCTGACTGACAAGTCAGCTGAGGTAAAAATTAATTAAAAATCAAAAAAATCACTGGAGCATGACCATGTGAACAAAATTGGTAGAAACCCACCCAAGGTACATTGCCACCAAGTTTGAAGGTAATCTGGATGACGGTTTTGGAGTAGAAGTCAAAAATGTGAATTAGCATTAGAATGCCCATTGACTTCCATAGTAATCAATAGGAAAGCTGCATTGACCGACAAGTACCAGAATTGAAAAAATCGTTAAAAATCAGGAATCTGCAGCATTCCCACATAGTGAACAACTTTGTTTGACCCTTCTACAAGGAACATATCCACCATGTTTCAGCTTAATCTGAGTGACGGTTCTGGAGAAGAAGTCGAAAATAGCTAGAACACACAAAAATTCATAAAAAAAATAGAAAAAAATTGCAGCGCCACCTGGTGAACAAATTAAGAACTAGGAGTCCCAAGGAGTGTTTCTGTGTGATATCAAAGTAATTGAGTGAGCGGTTTCAGAGAAGAAGATTTTTTAAGATTTGCCCAAAAAAGAACAAAAAAATTCATTAAAAATCCAAAATCACTGGACCGTGACCATTTGAACAAACTTGGTAGAGACCCACTCAAGGCACATCTCAACCAAGTTTGAAGTGAATCTGGCTGACGGTTTTTGAGAAGAAGTCGAAAATGTGAATTGTGGACGACGGACGGACGGACGACGGACCCTCAAAAAACCCTCACCTGACTGACAAGTCAGCTGAGGTAAAAAACACGTGGTCTAATGTACTACTTGTGCAACTGAACTAGTACGGGCCACAATTGACACCAAGGGAGCGATCAATGCTACATATGGCAGGCTACATACATAAGTGCTGAAAATACAAACCTGAACACAAGGGGCAAGAAACATCACCTTTTTTCACAGTATCGCCAATACCGAAATTGATGTTCACTACACAAAGACAGAATATTTGTCTTTGTTACTAAAACATGTGGACATGAGTTTGGACTGAAGAAATTCACCTGAATGGCTTTATTCACAGAAATGCAGTTTCGTATATAATGAAGACACATCCCTATATTACTTTTATTTCTCACATGTACACCAGACTATAATCACTGCGATTATAGTCGGGTGTACATGTGCAATTATAGTCTGGTGTTCATATACCATATATACCCATGTAATAGTTGCACTTTAAAGGCCTTATTTTTTGGGGGAAAACGTAGGGTGCAACTTTTGAGCCAGGTTAACATTTGAGACCAATGGAGAACCCAAGTTTTCACAATGGTTGACCACGAACAAGATTGCATGGATCAGCGCCAAGCCTGGTCAAAATTTTATAGATTGTTGACAAAAAAAATTATTTTCCCATATGTTGAATGTCATAATGTTTGTAACTGTGCATATTTAATGTAAATAAATAAAATTATGCTTGCAATGTGACGGCAAAGCTAAGCTGAATGCTCATCCCACTAGCAGGAAAACATTTAACCTTCATTATCCTGCCAGCGCAAAATCCCCTCAGGCTTGTCAATGCATGACCCGTAGGACACGCAGTGACTTCTCTGGTGACCGCATTGTATATGAATTAACTCTGAAGTCACAGCAGTCGCAGGCAATGCAAAGGTGTGATCCACTATAATAACAGCGTTGGGGTTGGGAAAATAAAACAATACAGACTAATTTTATTGGATGCCAGTGGATCCAACCATAATCCATTGTGGTCTCTATACAGAGGGTAAATTTCAACCTCATCATTCGTTGCTCTCAGAAGTCTCACACTTTCCTGATCAACTGTTCGCTGTTTACAAGTCAGGAACCAGGTCAAGACAAGTCAAGTCGTACCAAGGTCAGGGTCAAGTTCAAGTCCACGCCATGTCCGGGAAAAGAAAAGCTACAGATTCCACTGCTTGTCTGCCAAGTTCCAAGCATCGGAAGAATAACAAGTACGATGCCGTCTTCAAGCTCTCTGTCATCAAGCATGCCAAGGAACACGGAAACAGACACGCTGAAAGCGAGTTTGGCATCAACGAAAAGCTGGTATGGGAATGGACAAAACAGAAATCAACCATCAAAGCCATGCCCAGGGACAAGCAAGCATATCAACCGAGGACCCAAGCAAGGGCAGTGGCCTGAACCAGAGGCCTTGCTGATCCAGTGGATCCAGGTGAAACATCAAGATGGTTGCATCATCTCCCGTACAGCCATCAGAAATCAGGTACTGAAGATTGTGGTTCAAAGTGTCCTGGACTTCAAAGCAACAAACAACTGCTGTACACGGTTTATGCAAGGTCACCAGCTTGCCATCCGTGTGCGCACACACATAGCACAGAAGATGCAGGCTGAGAGAGAGCAGAAGATACTCGATTACCATCCGTATGTCATCAAGCTACGGGAGCAGAATGGCTACACCTTGAACCAGATGGGCAACATGGACAAAACACGTGACATTCGATGTTGTGGGGTCAACAACAGCTGATTCTGTCAGCACCAAGACCAGCAACGTGTCGATGACAGGGAATGAAAAACAACATTTCACAGTCCTCCTCACCGTGACCGCAGATGGCAACAGGCTAAAGCCAATGGTCATTTTCAAAAGAAATACCATGCCGAAAGAGAAGCTGCTGAACGGATTGCTGGTCCATGTTCAAGAGATGGGGTGGAGGGACACAGACCGGATGAAGCTCTGGCTGCGAGAGATATGGGTGAAGCGACCTGGAGCCCTATTGAAGAAACCAGCCATGCTGACGTATGATCACTTCCAGGCCCATCTCATGGACGAGGTCAAGGATGCTGTGCAGAAGTAATACAACAGCGATTTGGCCATCATACAAGGTAGCCTTACATCGGAGCTACAGCCGTTGGATATCTCCCTCAACAAACCCTTCCAGGCAGCCACGAGGGAGTGCTGGTCTGAGTGGATGTTCAACGGGAAGGAGTACACCACGGCCGGAAATGTAAAGAGACCCTCCATCCCAACCGTATGTGAATGGGTCATCAAGGATTGGGACAGCATCAAAATGGAGACCGTAACCAAGTCTCTCAAGAAGACAGGTATTTCCAATCAGCTGGATGGGACCGATGACATCCTCTGGGAAGACCAGTCCACCCACAATTCATCAGACAGTGAATCAAAAGCAGATTCATCGTTCCAGGATGTCTGCCGGCATTACGCCAATGAGGAAAGAAGGCGCATGTTTTGCCAAGAGTATCTGAAATCCTCTGATGACAGCGACAACGAGATCGCCAGCTTCTAAATACTGATGAATCAACATCTGCAGTTTGAACCCCAATAGCCTTTTTCAAGGCTCCCAATTCCTCCCAAAAGAGCTGCTTACACGCATATTGGTACATTTTTGGTTTAATAAATTTTATACGAATGGTGAGTGTATACATAGTTTACTTGTATTATTGCTCGCCGCCATTTTGTACCCATCAGGTCCGATGTCTGCAGGAACATACTGGTGAGTTAAATACTGTTTCTTGGCATTTTGACTTTATTTTAGTGATAAGGGGGTGCAACTTTTATGTCAGGTTTGGACTGGGGATTAGATTTTTGGTCTCAAAATATACCCTGAGACTTTTACGCCGGGGCGATTTTTACGTGGGTAAATACGGTACATAATGCTGTAGGTAACCCCAATATGTCCTGAAAGTTTTACGGGACTAACTTGAAAACTGTGGACAGTATCGTGTTCACAAGCAAAAGTTTACAGATGAGGAGACAAACATGAGTAGATAGCATATTAAGCTCTGTGACCTTCGGTGAGCAGAGCTAAAATCACACACTCACACACACATATACCAACCCTGGTGCATCAGCAGTGTCCTCTTGTTCCTGTCCATATGATAGGTTGAACAGCAAGTATGTGTTAAAACCGAACTTCTTCCGACTTTCCGTTGTGGACCTATGTGGTGTACAAATGAGGTAATTATTTTTACAGCTATGCGCACTTGAATATAATTTAGGCACAACACCACATCAAACATTTCAAGAGGAATACAAACTCAAGACCGGAAAACCTTCATTATAATTAGCTAAGAGTCCTTCTTTCCACCAATTTCAAGTTCTTCATGATACGTGTAGCTATGTTCACTTGCTTTGTTCCCATTTGTTGCTGGTTCTCATTTAAAGGCATACAAATTTACTATGAAGCCACTCCCTGGGATTTATCATTGGAAAAAAACTGTGAAGTTACATTGAAAATTTTTCCGTTTGTGGCAGAAAGTTGTTTCTTCACCACAAACAGCCATGAAACATGTTGAATATATATTATGTTTTAATAATTTCAAATACTGACACAAAGGCTTTTTCCACATAATATTTTAGCTAGAAGCGAGTTTTTCTTGTGAAAAACATTATACATCCCCCAAACAGGCACCCCTCACCAGAGCCCACCACTCTTCTAAAGAAATTTTGACCTTGACCTTTGACCTCAAGGTCACTTCTTAGCAAATTTAAGGGATATTCTTATGTATCCAGAGGAGACAGAAATAAAATGAAAATAAGTTACGTAGCGGCAGTGGAGACGGTGGACGACAAGATAAACACCATATGCATCCCCTCCTACAGGGGATGCATAATAATCAATAGATGTCCGAGACAAGCAGACATTGTGAAGAGTCTATATAAATGCATCAATTTGCCCATAAGATCAGAACCAGTTCTTTTACTCTGGGGGTGGGAGGTGTGGGGCACAAAATGGGCACCAGACATCAACGAAGCCCAGCTGTACATAGTCAGTGTCACAATTTCTGTACAACAAACCAATGTGCAGCATTAATATAAAAGACATAACACTGCACATCTAGAGTGAACTTAAAACACATTTTCAAAACTGTAGTACAACTGAAGAGGCATATCCTAAGAAATTAGCTAGACAGATATTGCAGTGATTGAACCCCACCAAGAAGATCGTTTCTGTATTATAAAGGCACATCTGGAGTCACGTGATTCGGTCAAGTAAAAGCTGGCATCCTCCATTGAAGGTGAGGCTGAATTATGTTTCTCTGATCCCATATGCTTTATGATTGTGGAACACCTTTGGTTGTCCAAAACAACACTGAATAACTTGCAAAAAAATTAGGCCCATCAGCTACATTTCATGAAACTGAATGGCCTGATCTTTGGCTGAAATGTAACTGGATAATTTGCTGAAGCCAGCAGATTTTCTTCTCAGCATGATAAGAGGTCAATCAGCAGTGCTACTGGTCTGGCACTGTTTAAACCACAATAAGACCACGTGGCAAGAAAAACTGTACAATCATTACTTTGATACACAGAAACCGCTACTTCTACTGATTATGCTCTACAGCACATGTGAGTGACAGACATGCACCAGGTTACACTATCTTTGTTTAAGAAGGCCTGAAAGTAATCAACCAAGCGGTGACTTCAAATTGAATTCATGTCATTTAGTTTTGATTTTTTTCTAACTGATATGTGTAGCATTACTCACAAATGCTTCAAAATATTCAATAAGTTATAATTTGAACATTAAAGAGGGGGAAATAACGTATTATGATCAAATTGTCACAAAAATGTGGAAAATTGTGGAAAAAGGCAAGTATCACGGGTGAGAATAAAATACACAGATTGTGGCTCGATCATGAAATCGTGATCAACCTCAGGGAATGTGAAACAAATATATTTCCAGTGTTAAACTGTCATCACACCACCGGTATAAAATATACTCACAAAATAAGGCAATTTCCATCCATAATATGTTAAGCCATCCTAAAAAAGAAACATCTGTGACTTACGGGTCATTTTTGATCTTGCCATGGTACACATGCTGGTTGGGAAAGCGGCAGATTTCTGGGTGCATGCGATACTGTGTGTCCAGCAGCAGCACAGGGTTGTCCTCCCTGAACTTAAAGAAGCTGTACAGTCGCTCAAACAGAGACTGCCCATACGACTTGTCAGCTGCGGTCTGCAACAAAAACCATATATAAACTCTTTACTACTCAAACAATGACCTGTTGATACCGAACTCATTATCGCCCTACCCTCATCCCAAACTTTTCTATCCATCAAAACAACCAATAGTATTATTGTCTCTTTTCTGTGTACTTAGGTTTCGGTGTAAATAAACCATTTTTCCTTTCCTATCCCACATCCATCTTTTTCATTTTCAATGTGCCATAACCTACCAGAGATTGGAGTTAGCTATAGATATTTATCATCCTTCTGCCAATTTGGCTAAGAAATTTTACATTTCAGGTGCTTCCATTTAAAAGTTAAGATTCAAAACATAACCACTGAGTACTAAGCAAACTAGATATATCAAAGCACTTTGCTTTTGTGTTGGTTTATGAAACCCAAATTTGGCCAAAATGTTTTAGCAATGTTGGCCAGATTGGCTACAACTCAGCAATTCCCTGCTGCAACCCAGATATCTGCGAGGTTCTATGATAATGTGTGGTTTTTTTTTTAAATGTTTGTTTGCATTTGTAAAGTGGCATTTCTAAGATGTCACAATGTCCCATTATCTTGTTGGTACTGCCATGCACCCCAGGGCATTACTTCAACATGAACATGCCACAGCATGGTGATCTGTTAACATAATTGAACAAATTGTTCAGCATTCTCAATGAATACGTAGAAAGAGATCCAAAATGTATAATGTGTAGTCCAGAATACAATAGTGAAACTAGTCCTGTCATATATACATGAAGTCAAACTTAGCAAGTTCCTGGGCAGCTCACTTTGAGTGCTTGCATGAGGAGTCATATGTATGGGACTTTGGCAAGTCTGACATCTTGCATTTGTGACTTGGCTAGTTTCACTATTATCAGTAATTATAGATGTAGTATTATGTCCTTTGAAAATCAACTGAAAGATAAACAGAAACAGTTTTAATCAGTTTATTTTAGTCAGACTACTTAACCTCAGGGCCACATCATGTGGCCCATAAATACAACTGCCATGCTTCAAGAAATTTGATTTCAAACACGGCTCAAGACGGAAACTTCAAAACTTTGTAACACATTTGGACCATTCATGAATGGTGCTGGGACATGACAAGCCAGGTAAATAGGAACAACTGTCCTCATCATCACTTGGAAACACTGACATACACAGGTCCAAAAAAGTTGACACCAGCAACGATGTGTTGGAGCACAATCCTGAACCAGGGACAGCTGACTTGTCATTACAAACCATCAGGAACTCAGACGCTACAGGAGGACTTCTTCCAAATCTGAATGACAAGTAGTTCCCAGTTTGTAATATGACCTTTGACATTGGAACTAGGAGAATATGAACAACTTTATCGTCCAGTCTGTATTTCAGAGAGGTTTTTTTTTTTTTTGGGGGGGGGGGGGGTAATACAGCTTTAATTAGTGGATAAATATAAACATTTACCCATCAGCATCTTCTGGTTCCAAGATTTTCTACTCTAACCTGTTCTGCATGATAAAAAGTAAGATAGTAAATAAAATGACCTTGGACAGCACAGTGGGTGGCAGCTGCTCTGAATCCCCTACGAGGATGAGCTTGGAGCATCCATGCTGCAGTGGAATGAGGCACTCAATTTCTGCACACTGGGATGCCTGTAAGCAAAAACACAGTTCAACATATTACTTGAAGAGCAAGTCTCAAATGTGTTTCCATGCACATCCTTTGAGACATAATACTTAGTGCACGCCTGCTTTAATTTCCTCTTTTGCAAATTATGGCTTCATTATTGTCCTTCCTATGAAATATGACCACATCAATTACAGCCTTTCTAATCCTCATTGATCCTTTTACCCCCTGCAAGGTCTACAACTCACTTGATCCCTGTCCCTGGAATGAGAGTTTTAATGCTGCCATTAAATATACACTCCAACATGAAATTCCAGCAATATCAATCCTATACCCACACAACACCATCGTTCAAGCAATCACAAGCTAATCCCCTACAATATGATGGTTTTATTCAACTTACTCAAAATAAAAAAAGTGTCCAAAGGACACGGATGCCCCCACCTGTCATTGCCCCCATTAGCATTAGAAAGAATATGCCATGTAACTGGTGTAAGACCTCAAATACTTTTTGAGATACATGCAACACAAATGTGACAAGTCTAAAGTCAAATCAACATTTCCCTAAGTTAATTAATGATTAATTAGTACAAGATAATTAATCCATGGGAGAAACAAAACCCCAGGTACACACCTTCATATACTGACAGATGCTTCCACAAAGTTGCATGGTTGAAGCTAAAACACATTTTCAGATACACATTTTCAGATACATGCGACACAAATGTGACAACATCAAATCAACATCTTCCTTAAGTTAATGAATGATTAGTGACTGTATAATCACCCCCAAGAGATAAACAAAACCCCAGGCGCACGCCTTCATAATATTGATAGATGTTTCCACAAAGTTTAATGGTTGTACCTCAAATGCTTCTGGAGATACGCACGACACAAATGTGACAATTTTAATTTCGAACGGACAAACGGTCGGACGAACAGACAAGGGCAAAACTATATGCCTCCCCCTGGGGGCATAATAAGATCCACACCTATTTTTCTTACCCTGGTAATATTCCAGGCCCACTAACTCTTTCCCCCTTAAACCAGCCAAAACCAGCTCGTGGTTACATCATTTGCTTTAAAAATTTTGACTTCTTTCATCAGAAATAAATTATTTGAATGAGAATTGTACATGAGGGCTGTCAAGATAGCATGCTAAATGTCAACAGCTTTTCCTTGGCATGGGATGAGTGCTAAGCACTCAACCCATACCGAGGGAAGCTTTGATTCAAGGGGGACACAGTTAATATTCAACCACATAAAGTCTTGACCAAGATGCCATCAAATGTCAAGAAATCTGTATAACCTATTGATGCCTATCTCAATGAAATCCAAACCCCATGATCATAATCCCCTGATAAGATCCCAGCTTTCAATGATATCACATCTGCTACTTCAACCACATAGCAGTAACATGAGGCCAATATAGGCCTAAAGCTCTGCTCAAATATTATCTGATGACCAGCAACAAAAATTCATTTCCTCCATAACCTCAGAAATTAGTGAAAGTCGTCAATATGATGCAACATCAAACTTCCTCAAGATCACACATTTACAGTATATTTGGTATCCTTTGCCTTATTGTTTATCAACATATGGAATTTAGTGTCCTTTTCTTAAGTGCGTTATGACCTGAAAATGTCTGTCAAGCTCACAAAAATTACAAAATATAACCATTGGTCTAATGCATATTTTGTGTAAGGTTTGCAGTTCCATCTTAATTTATTATGTCATGGACATCACAATAAAACTATTCCTGATATGCATTCCCTCTGTGAACTTGAGAAAGCATGTCAAGGTCAACCACAAAATTATGCAATATCAAACTTATATTTATTACACACATTTGGGGTAGATTTGGTATTGTTTGCCTTCTTATTTCTCAACATGTAAAATTGAGTGTCTTTTACTACATCCTTAACCCCTCCTCTTCTATTTATTTTTGGGGGTAAATTGTCAATCAGGCTGGATTCAATCTTGTGATGGCCTCACAAACACGATCTTCAAAGCATCCACATCGACCTTTATCTACGTAAACAAAGACATCGTATGCTCATTTCTGGTCAATCAAACTGCGCAATTTTTGCTGCAGAAACAATTTTGTTGTGTAAATGTGACGATTTTATTCATACATACTTTCAAATGAACACCTAATCAATTGTTTGCGGTACATTTGCCGATAAAAATCCGCAAAACAGTGGTAAAAGTGCGTATCTTCAAACTTCATATGATTCCATTGCCGGTTCTAGGCGTGTTTGGTATCAATGGAAATGTCAGAACCTCAGGACTTAATTCTTTATCCCACCTACCAAACATTGTCATTTTGCATAAATTTACTATCTCCGAGGTAAAACTCTAAGAATACAAGGCAGCGACTTTCTCTTCCTGCTTCATGGAGACTCTCGTCCTGCTCCGGCATTGATTGAATGACAGACAAGCAAATAAGTTTGCACATGGTCATGCATGTGCAGTGTGCACTTTTAGCAAACAAGCATGGTGATGCTGATTATTTAAGCTAACAGTATTTTTATGTTTTCATGTCACACAAATGAACCAAATCTATGTGACATATTAACAGTAGACATTTTGAAAACATTCCGAATATCCCTGATTAACCACTGAAAGAAGTACAGAGTGGAAACTGCATGCAATTGATGTTAAAACGACAACACGTGCTCCGGTATACATTGTCAATCAGTCTCTGCGATGGTCCGTACTGAATAAAACCATTTAATATGTTGTACATCTGCAGGAGAATGCGCCATGTTAACGTATCTCGGTAATTATGTGCAGTGAAAGTTCATCTTCAGCATGTTTTACATTGGGCGGATAATTTGCCTGCAGCATAGGAGAAGCAAGTATCTTTGGGCAAGTTTTATCGCCTGCAGCAGAGGAAGGGTTAATGACCTTGAAAAATGGTCAAGGTCACCCAAAATTTTACAAAATTTCAACATTGGCCTACTGCATATTTGGTGTAAATTTGCAAGTTCCATCTCAATTTATAATCAACATAACAAATTTAATGCACTTTTAATATCTATGATGCTAGTTCCACTTAATACCACCAGTGGCACTACCATGACTCCGAACTTTGGCCTCTATAATATTAATGTTATGGTTTATTGATCCAGTCCACAAGTTCAGACACAATGACCATAACAAAAAATCATTTCCTGATATGCATTTCCTCTGTGACCTTGAGAAAGTAGCTTAAGGTCACCCATTTTAAGAAATATTGAATTTCTATATATGATCCACATTTTTAGTATATCTGCTATTGATAGCCTTCTTAACATGTAGAATTTTAGTCTCCTTTACTGAAGCTTTAATGACTTTGAAATTAGGTCAATGTCATTAACAATTTGACCACTGGCCCAAAGCAAACTTTGGTTTCAATTTAGAAGCTGCATCTCAAATCATAATCAAAATAATGAATTTATTGTACTTTTTACACTTGTCATCTTAGTTCCCCTTCATACCACCACTGGAGCCACCATGACTGCATGTCATAGACTTTAGTCTGTATGTTTCTGAGCATGCACAAGTTCTGATGTGGTGTCCGTAACAAGAAAATCTTTCTTGAAATGAAATCCTCCATGACTTTGAGAAAGTTGATCAACGTCATCCAGATATGTAACATATAACTTGCACGTATGATACACATTTGTGGTATATAGGTTATCTTTAGCCTTATTCTTTCCCAACATAATGGAATTAATGTGTTTTCAACACCTTGTAGTCCATATCTTCCATAGTACTGTTGGTGGCACCACCAAATCTCAGTTTTCATCTTTTTGTCACATCGAAATTCACCTCAAGCTTCGAGCTGATGATTCAGGAAAAACTTATCAAAACACAGCATTCTAAAAATTTTTCTTTTTTTGGTCCAGATTACATAATACTATAGGTGGTGCAACCAATATCAAATTCGATCTAGATTTTCATACACTGAACAAGTCCTGAAAGTAATATGGGGTTAACATGAAAACTGTTGACTGTATCACATTCACAAGCAAAAGTTTACAGATGGATGGGCTAACAGAGTGGAGGAGGAACACACGAGTGATCACATAAACTCTGCAACCTATGGTCAGCTGAGCTTATGTGATCACTCATGTATGTCCACCCTGGACAACTCTGAGAAAATGTTGCTGTTTCACTTTCTTAATTCAAGAAATAAACTCCAAGACGGTTGTGGTTCTGTGGAAATTGGGAGTGCTTTTTTGTTTTTGTTTTGTTTTTTTACTATTTTCTGACCGTAATTTTTAACATGAAAACTGTTGACTGTATCACATTCACAAGCAAAAGTTTACAGATGGATGGGCTAACAGAGTGGAGGAGGAACACACGAGTGATCACATAAACTCTGCAACCTATGGTCAGCTGAGCTTATGTGATCACTCATGTATGTCCACCCTGGACAACTCTGAGAAAATGTTGCTGTTTCACTTTCTTAATTCAAGAAATAAACTCCAAGACGGTTGTGGTTCTGTGGAAATTGGGAGTGCTTTTTTGTTTTTGTTTTGTTTTTTTACTATTTTCTGACCGTAATTTTTTTTTTCCGTCAAGAAGTTCCAAATGCTAGCCAGGAAATGCAATCAGGCTGCAACCATTACATAAATTAATGACCCCTTTGCCAAACTAGTAGATCTAGCTGTTAACGTAATATGAGACCATCTCACCAACTGAGGCACAACTCACCTCATCTATAATGATGCAGTCAAAGTGCATGCCCTTCTTGTAGTTGCGGATGGTGTCCAGCATGACACTGCTGCCACTGTAGCTTAGGGTGCTACACACAACATCTGCATGAAGGAGACACTCTGCTCGCAGTCTCTCCGCCTCTTTATCAGTCTGAATGGCACAATTGTCACACAATTTAACCCATTTCTCCTTAAACTGGCTGGAGGTCAAATATCATCTGCTTCAGTGTTTTTGACAAATTGCAACAACAATGGAAAACAATTTGAATGACAATTCTAGTGGAGACCAAACAAGGTAACATAACCTGTCAACAACTTTCCTTAGTGTGGGTTGGGCACTGACCGAAGGAAAGGTGTTGACTTAGTTTTAATTCAAGATAAGACCTCCCAAGTGTACAAAATTTTGTACACTATTCTTTCAAATTTGACATTTGTTAAATACAAAGGTATAAGACAAGCAAAACATAATTCAATGCAACAGATACTGCATTAAAGATGCAGTGTTCATGGACCTACTTAATTTCCCTGTTAATCTACAGGGTACAATCCATTTCTACTCACTCAAGGTTTTGGAAAGTTATTTTAACACTCATTTCAAGCCTATTATATTTCAGAGAACTAAAGATCTACATAACCACTTCTTCAGAATATTTTCTAGAATACAGATTAATAAGAGATTGAGGTTGATCATCTAAAAGATAGGTCGTGGTGACCCACATATCTAGCCGAGGTCACAGTGACCCAGATATCCTGTCAATTAATTTCTTCCTGGAAAAACAGGACCCCTTGTGCTCTGTTTGAGCATAATTGTTCATTGCAATGTTCTCAAATACATTCATCATATAAAATAACCCTAAACACTGACAACCAGAAAAAGCGGAAAAGGTATCATGACACTGCCTCTGATGACAAGAGGCCTGAAAAATCATACCCTGTACCTTTCTATATAAAATTATTTCACTTTACTCAAACTACATTTGTTTTGAAAATACAATTATTGATTTAATGTTCATATTATCCACAAAAAGTGTTTTTTTTCCGCCCAGTAGTCCCCGCCAGGGGTTTAGCCAAGAGAAAAAACTGCCAGTCCAAATGAGGTTAATCCTGAGACATTGATCTGTGCCAAGTGTATTTTGGAGCATTTTGAGGCCAATATATATATATATATATATATATATATATATAAACATACAAAACAGAAGCAAACCTTTTTTTCTTAATTGAAAGCACATTTTATGTTTTGGACCATTCATGAGACCAAAATGTACACAAAAAATAAAAGCAGTATTTTAATTCTGTGGATTTTTACTTTCCTTATTCTGGGTATCTTGTCTTGACACTTGGCTTTGTTTCTATGTTAAATTTACTGCAACCCACACTCTACTTTGCAGTCTTCAGGTGCCTGGATGTTCTTGTGAAACTAGCTTCATTCAACATGCCGTGCCGCTTGCGCAGCAACAATTGACATTTAAGTCATGAAAACAAATGATGGTGACATCCTTAAGATGGATTTAATAAATAAAACCCATAGATAACACACATTTGTAGATATTTTAAAAATTATTGACAACAGAACCAACTGGAGGAGTTAATCAGCAGGTCCCCTAATATCGCTCAGTGATGCTCATGGAGTTTAACACCACCTTGATCATTACGATATGATTTTACCTAAATAAAAGTTACTTTGATGTCCTCTATGCACAAAATCTGCTAATTGGATGTACAATAATAATCTGAAAGCAAAATCTGATAGAAAATTAAAAAAAGAAAAAAAACAGGTTTATTTCACAACTTTCAGTTGACCTTGGAGTGCGATTCCTCTTAGGGTGGATGGGCAGCGAGGCCAAATTTACCTGCCCATAATTCTTCCCTCCTGTTCAAACTCGTAATTACCATCCAAATGACCGGTGGATGGGTGCCTGCCTAAAACCCTGGTCAGAGCCGCTAATAAGGCCATCCCAAGTCCCCCAGAAATGCAGTCTTATAAGAGGGGAAGCTTCTGTTGAAGGAAAATAGAATGCAAGTGTTGTACTTGCTGCACAAAGTGGCCTCTGTGAGTGAGGGGGGGGGGGGCTCATCATATTGGATGGAGTGGGCAGGGGCACCTTATAAGAGAGACGCCACTGTATTGGCTACAGAGCTAACAAACTAGAACAGACTTGGGAAATTTCCCTGAACCTCTGAAACCAATTGACAAAACACTGGTTCCTAAAACCTCAGGTGAATTTCTCTAATATTATTACCCTGTAACAAAAGAAGGCAAAATTGATGCATTTTTAAAAATCACATTAGTAGCAAATGTATTGTGATAATTTGTAATAATCTGTTTAAAGTAATAACATTCACAAACACTGAGGTTTGATGGACACTTACTATTTTCTTGCATATTTGGCTTTCTAATTTTTGTTTTTTCTTCTCTTGCTCATCAAGCTGTGTCCTCAAGTATCTTTCCTACAAAATAAAATATAATCTTGCTTCAAGTCACATATTATTATCACCATTACACTTGTTTATCATACCTTCTCACATCACTGGAAATTAAACAGTAGTTTTTTAAGACTTTTTCAGATTCATATTATCGGCAATACTCTGATGCAACCCATTGGATGCAGTCAAACCATTGACTTAGTGGCAGGACTGACACCATATAACAGTGCCTTACAGTTTTCATCAGCCATTAGTTCTACATGTACAGTGTAACCTCGATTCAAGGACCACCCTCAGGAATGACCAAATTGTCATCTCTCAAGACAGGTGGTCTCTCATAGGAGGTATAAATACCAGGAGAAACACTGAGTAATTATCTTGAAAAGGTGGCCTTTAAAGGCAGGTGGTCTATGAAGATAGGAACTACTGTTTGACATTTCCCTCTTCATGTAAAAGTTTCTTTTTTAACAAGACCTGTTGACCACAGGTGCAATGAAACTTGTCCTCAAAGACAACTCCTTAAGGCCATCAAACTGTGGTCTATCAACGTTTTGTTTTTGGGCTTTTTTTGTTTTTTTTTGTTTTGTTTTTGTATTTAGAGTGTTTCTTGACATTTTGTGCCTGTCTGTAAAATAACTGGGGTCTTGAATTCACTTTTGATATATAAATTTAGAGTGATTTGGGAACATCCTTTGCCTGTGATACTCTGGTGCATGATCATGGTTACTGTTCAAGTGTAATTCTGCCTCTGTATCATCTCAGTACGCTTTATCATATGTTTTAGTGTTGAATATTCAGTTTATTTTTTTTACATAAATATATTTGTATATACATGTATTTTATCAGAATAATAATCTATCTCCATTACACAATCTATTTTTGTGATACAACTCTTTTTAATCATTGTAAGGGGACACTTTGGAAATAAACCTTATGGTTTTTGGGGACTACCCCTGCAAAATCATTGTATTCTATTGTATTGTATTGTTTTATTTGCTTAAAATCATTTACATAATGACAAGATATAAATATGCAATTTAAAGAAATTGATACAGCTGGTAATGGCAAAATAGGAAAAAAAAACTAATTTGACAATCCTTGCATACTACCAGTGTATAGTCCACATAGACTTTGCAATAAATCTTGTAAACACTAATGGCAGTAAAATATGTATGGTACCATGGCAATTACAGCATCATGAAAATGTCAAGTTTCAAGACTGGTGGTCCCTTAAGACAAGGTGGACTGATTTGCAGTTCTATACAAGTAATGTGACAAAATGACAAACTATTAAACAATTGTGACAAAAGGACAATTAATGTGACAAACGCGACAAACTGTTCATAGAACCAACATGCACTACACAGAGACCAAACTTGCATTGACAAGCTACCTGGTCTTTCCCTGAACATTTTTTTGGTTTTTGGCAGCGGCCTGACAGTTATCGAGAGTCTATCTGTGGGCCGTGCCATGTTTCTATGTAAATTAGCAAACCTTCATCCAAAAAATGTATACAGTAGGCAACAATTTGCTTCCCATACCATCCAATACTGTGTTACATTCACTGAATGATACTAGGCATGACCTATGTAACACAAAAAAAAAAAAAAAAAAAAAAATACCTTTCAAAGAACGCAGTTCCCTTCGGCCGCCTTCAATCTCTTTTGCTGTAAGGGAATAGGAATTGTGTCCCATGATATCAGGTCTAGTTACCTACGCAAATACTACTACAGTAGTCCCCCTCCCCAACGGACTTCCTTCTAAGCAGACACTGCGGACAGAGTCCCGCGGCACCGACGGCTTTCCCATTGAAATTGCCCCTCATTGCCGGACACCCCTCTGACGGGGACAACGGACAGGGTTTTAATCTCCAAATAATAAAAATACCCCTCTGTGCGGACACAAAATTGTTAAATTCTTCGCTGTCTGTAAATCAGCATAAGAATATACACATATTTTTTGTCCAATACAAGTTACAACACTATTGAACTTGAAAAGATGTCGAAAGACCAACTTCTACGTCGTTTTGATTTTACTGCAGAAAGTTGAAGATGGGGACCTGTTCGTTTCCAGTCTTACACACCCAAATAAATCAAAAACCAAAAAAACTGGTAGTTTACTCTTGATCATTTTGTCTATGTATTTCTGATTGATAAGTGATGTATCTGTTCTAAATTATGTTGCTGTTTGACCGAAGTATGAGAAAAAAAATCCCACAGAGCATCCTAGTACTGAACCCAGTGAAGGACCATTACTGAATGGTCCCGCATCAAGAGCTTGCCTGCTTGAGCACGTGCGACCGACACTGACGAACTGCATGCCACATCCATTTTTCCCACGGTCAAGAACGAGGTCAACATGGCGCCCAAAACACACGTGGTGGCAATGGGAAAATGCCGAGTCTTATTTTGATACATAACTTATGAATTACGGTGAGTTAGGCTCCACCGAATGTGTAGAATAAAGTTAAGACAGTGAGTAATGCCGTCAAAACAATTTTATGACAGTTTAAGCTGGTTACTTCGCAAGCGAAGGCTCCGTACCTGGCGATGTATCGGGCTCACTGAGCGTAATGGGGAAAATGACAGCTCATGACCGGCAAATATTTTCAAGCTGCGAAATACATCTTTCAGCCCCCAATACAAGAGTTCTTTATTGAAATAAAGATTTTAAGGGTTGTAATTCTTAAATTTGATAAATGATAATTTCTTTTCACAGCATATGTAATCGATAATGATGACCAGGTGGTGGCAGAAATTTGCGTACCTCCCTACCGGAGTACCTCTGGACAAGTCCACCATGGATTTGAGGTGGTGCATATGCGACTCCTCCAATGAGCGACCAACTGCATTATACGACCGCTTTTTTGTTGGCGCTAGGGGTGGTCGCTCAAAAGAGGGACTACTGTATCTATAATGCAGTTGTGTCTGGTATTATATAATAGAATATACTTGATCCCCTCTTCAATGGACAACCCCCTGCAGCGGACACTTTCTCTGTGCAGAAGGGGTGTCCGCTACGGAGAGGGACTACTGTATTTTACAATTCACCTTTGACCTCAAAAATATTAGGTCAAATATAGAGGTATAACCTTGACTTTCAATAGCCTTCTAAATCACCCTTGCTTCTTCTGTTTTAAGATTTAGATTTCCAGATGCACAATGTCACTCAGCAAACTTGTGACCCGTGTGTGACCTTGAAAATTAGGTTAAAGTCAATTATGCTTGCTGTGGTGTACTATCATATGCAATTTGAAAGTCCTGTCTCAAAAGCTTCTGAAGTTATAGTGGTAAATAAAATTTCAATGAATAGGTCACTGTGACCCAGATACTTGACCTAGTGACCTACTTTTGATTCATGACACATTTTTTTGGTTATGATACATGGGTGTATAAAATTTAATGTAACTGACTTAAATACTTCCTTACTTATACCAATACCACCACTGTGCACTTGACCTTTGACCTCAAAAAGTACCTCAAATATAGAGCTATGACCTTGATTTTCAATAGGCTTCTAGATCCCTCTAGGAAGCTTCTTGTGTGAAGGATTTAGATTGCTAGATGCAGGCTATCAATAGTTAAAGCGGCAACGTTGCTTAGCACATGTGATCACTGTGTGACCTTGAGAATTACGTCCAGGTCAACTATGCTCGCACACAAAATAGGCCACATAGGAGTGTAATATCATGTGTGATTTGAAAGTCCTGTCTCCAAAATTTCTGAAGTTATAGTGGTAAACAAAATTTCAATGAATAGGTCACTGTGACCCAGATACTTGACCTAGTGACCTACTTTTGATTCATGACACATTCTTTGGTTGTGATACATGTGTGTATCAAATTTCATGTGACTGACTTAAGTACTTCCTTACTTATACCAATACCACCATTGTGCACTTGACCTTTGACCTCAAAAAGTACCTCAACTATAAAGCTATGACCTCGATTTTCAATAGGCTTCTAGATCACTCTATGAAGCTTCTTGTGTGTAAGATTTAGATTCCTAGGTGCAGGCTTTCAATAGTTAGAGCAGTAACATTGCTTAGCACGTGACAACTGTGTGACCTTATTATAAGAATTACATCAAGGTCAACTATGCTTGCACACAAAATAGGCCATATAGGAGTGTAATATCATGTGCAAGTCCCGTCTCAAAAATGTCTGAAGTTATGGTGGTAAAACCACGGGACGGACAGACAGATGGCCGGACGGACAGACAGACAGACGGCTGTACAGACGGATGGTGCAGGGTACGACAATACCCGTCGGCCTCATAAGGCTGAAGGGTAAAAATACACTAATCTGCCCTGGTAAACAGGCTTTTTAAAGACCTGTACATGCAACTCCTATTATTTTCATGGATGGGTGGGGCCCTTCAGCAGCTACCTCTGTAGCCTGGCTCCCTGACCACTCACCACACAGCCCTTCAATTGCTCCCAGGAGTAAGGCATGTATGGAATGGCAAGGCAGGAAACTGCCTACTGCCTCTGCTGGGAAACTACTAATTCAGAAAGATCCAAAAACTGACTCAAGGGATGGAAAGCATCGGAAAAAACACTGCCAAGTATGTTTGCAGATTATTTAACCTTCACGCAAACTTCCTTTTAAAGGAATACTTGTTCAGATCTACATGTACCTGGGAAATTACACTCCTGCTTTACAAAGTTTATTATATGCCACCAGGTAGTTTTTGGTGCCATGAAGACTGGTCTCACTGTGAGGAGCAAAGTACACTTCCTCCACTTAATGTACCCTTCACAGCAAACAAACATCTTCCTAAGGGCTTACATTACCTGTCCATGCATGTTTTTTCCCCTTGCATTTTCCAACCTTGTTTTCAAATTATCAATCTCCTGCTTAACCATCTCCAGGGCCCTCTTGACACTGGAAGGTACATTGGTGCTCCTTTTTTCATCTGAAACAAAACATAACCATACCCCTTACATTCAAATGAACAAACTTAATTTCCAATGCACCTTAAAGTGCATCATATATATATATATATATATATATATATATATATATATATATATATATATATATATATATATATATATATATATATATATATATATATATATATAAATATAAATATAACTATAGATGCACATGTATGTATGTATATAAAGTGGTACCTGCTGTATGTGGCCATTCCTTCCGCCAAGAAAAAGTGGCCACATACAGCAGGTGACCTGTCACCACAGGTAAATTTAAAAAGAAATTGACTCTCAGGTCCAAGGCTAGTGACCACAAAAAGCAATGCAGTTGCTTACAGCAGTGGTTGCATACAGCAGGTACCACTGTATATGTGTATATATATATATATATATATATATATATATATATATATATATATATATATATATATATACACAGCGGTACCTGTTGTATGTGGCCACCCCTTCTAACAAGAAAAAGTGGCCACATACAGCAGGTGACCTGTCACCACAGGTAAATTTTACAAAGAAATTGACTCCTATGCCTAATCCTAGGGACCACGAAAAGTGATGAGGCTGCTCACAGCAGTGGTTGCATACAGCAGATACTACTGTATGTATTGGAGCCTGACCGAATATGCATTTTGAAACTGAACCGGGTACTCAGTACACATTACCGATCCCTAACCGGGTACCATTCTGGTTCGGTATATAGAATTCAAACATGCCATAAATAAACTTAGACATCTTAGAATGTTCATTTAAAGCTTTATATAAACAGGAGTTTATAGCTGCTACCGTTTTGCACTGGGCATTACTATTGTTAATGTAATTCAGGCGATTAATGCAACCCATTTGATGCACTTAATTGCAAAGTAGCATTTGTTGCATTGTTTAAAGTGTATACAAGTACGAAAAGTAACCTCAGTGACCTTCTTATTTAACTTTATTGCCAACAATGACAATGATAACTGAACCCAAACGTTTAGTGACTGTAAAAGCGGAACTCGAGCCGGGCTCCAATTCTGAAACCCGGTAAGCTTGGGTTCGGTTGTTCGGGTTTGGTCAGGCTTTAATATGTGTGCGTGTGTGTGTGTATATATACACACACATATATATATATATATATGTATACATATTTACATGTATATGTATGTACAGGTCCCCCTCTTATACTAAGGTCACTCAAAATATACCATAACAGTTGCCTTTTAAAAAGGGTAGCTCTGGTGAGAATGGCTAAACAAGAGGGAGACCACTTTGTGTGTTTGTTTGTGGCAAGTCTTTAAAATTAAAAAGACACACAGAAATTCATTTAATTCCTTTTTCACATTGCAGCACTAACCATGAAGAAAATATGATCTAGGGGTACCCAGAAGTGTTCCTATCCAATTTTGAAGCAACTGGGCAAGTGATTTTGAAGAACATTATTTATACTTACTTTTTTCCTGAAAAGCTGACACAAAAATACCACTTAAATTATATATATAATTTCTATAACATGACATGTTGAATCAGCTTGGTAGAGACCCATTCAAGGTACCTCTACACCAAGTTTGAAAAAGATTCATACACACTTTTTGAGAGAACATATCAATGAAAATGTAAAACTGTTGACATGCTATGGCAAATGGAATTTCAAAACCTGAGACAAAAAATACCAAGCCTGCAATCAGCTTCAAACTTAATGCCAGGAGCATCCAGCTTCAGGATCAGTACTGGACTGGGGTCATCCATTGCTCACAGCATATGAAGAAGACCTAGGAATCTGAGCAATTCACCCTGTCCTGTAAGGCACCTTGTACAATGGGACCAGAATCTTTCAAAGCACTCTGACAAGAAAGTGCAATGACCTACATGTACCAACTCACTAACATGAAACAGTACACATCTTAATCATAAGATGAAAACATTAAACCTTGAATTGGTACAGAAAAGAACTTACATGCAGCGATGTGTTGTTTGAAAACCTCATGAAAGCTGTACGGGCGGACATCTTCATGCATGGTCTGCAACTGACCCATTCTGACAAAAGTCAGCTTCTCCCCTGTGTAAAGAAAATAGTCATTTACAAGGATAGAACATGCATTTTTGGGCCTTATCAAACATCAGGGGTCCCGAGCCTATATAGCACAAATCCTAGTACCATTTCAATGTTCCTGGTTCATATATATTGTCAAGATTTATGCACCATATGCGCTATGGTTTTAAGTTTTTAATTTCCAATTATGTACGTATAACTGGTATTGGTAAATCAAATACACACTGGGGATGGAAACTGTAGAGGGCTTATAATACTGTAATACCCACCCATCCCCCACATAACACCATTCATAAACGAAATACACACAAGATAGCAGATAAATGTTTACAAATACACATATTGATATGAGAGGAAAAAAATCAAAAAGGAGAAAGAGATTCATTAGTGTAAATATTTCTTAAGCTCCTTTTTAACAACACATATATATGGTAAGTTACAAATATTTATTGGAAAAATGTACCATATTGAAGGTCCATGACATCCAATAGAAAATTTACAAAGATTTGTTCTGTATTTTGGACTGTACAAATTTTCTGCACTTGGGGTATGGTATGAATGTATAGCTTTGGTAGGTCTGAGTCAACTTTGGAAGACTACTGGCATATGGTTATCATTAAACTATCTTGTACCACTGGAATATGGTTATTAACTATCTTGTACTGCTGGCATATGGTTATTAACTATCTTGTAGTGATAGCATATGGTTATTAAGTATCTTGTACTGATGGCATATAGTATAAACTATCTTGTACTGATGGTATATGATTATTAAGTATCTTGTACTACTGGTATGTGGGCATGTGGTTATTAACTGTCTTGTACTATTGGCATATGGTTATTAACTATTTTGTATCACTGACATAACATGATTAACTATCTTGTAATATTGGCATATGGTTATTAACTATCTTGTATAACTGGCATATGGTTATAAACTATTTTGTACATGAAAACACCTGTTATAAATAAATTGGTATTTTTAAATTTCAAAATATAATTTTTTTGGAAAATAGGATATGTGTGTGCATTGAATTCTGAAACATCTATAATACAAATACATTTCTTTTGTATTTTGATAATTTTGTCAAAATTAGTAATATAATTTAAACTTAGCAGCCCATATGACACTAGAGTATGTCATATATCAAAATAATTAATTTTGGCAAAGCAAAAAAAAAAAAAAAAAAAAAGCAGAACAGGCTGATTTTCCAACAGAAAATCAAATGTCTCCCGTGCGCCCTTACTATTGTCACCCTTATTTTTATAAATAGGCATACCTATTTCAATGACCTACAGATATAGTGAAGGTACACTCTTTACTGACATTTCAAAACGTTGATTTTTGACGAAATGCCAACATGACCTTGAAAAATAGGTCAGTCATACACTTGCAGTTACAAGTAAGGTCTTACAAAAGTCTTACATAGAAACATAATCACACAAAATGTCAACCTCTTTAAGACAAATCTTTCTCGAGTGCATCTGCAATGATTTTTAAAAAGTGGCCATGTGACCTTGAAAATACGTCAAGGTCACCCACCAACAATCCCAACCTAGTTGGTATTATGGTACATAAACATGCAAAATTCCAACTTCCGAAGTCAAATCCTTGCAGAGTTGTTGCATGCATGTCAATTTAAGATGACATGCCCACGTGACCTTCAAAAATATGTCAAGGTCACCCATCTGCAATCCCAAGCAAGATCATATATTGGAACATCTTCACATAAAATTTCAACTTCCCAAGCCAAATCTTCCTTCAGTTATCACATTCACATTGATTTTAGACGAAATGCCCATGTGACCTTGAAAAATACGTCAAGGTCATACATCTGCAATTACAAGCAAGGTCTTAAAAAAGTCTTACATAGAAACATAATCACACAAAATGTCAACCTCTTTAAGTCAAACCTTTATGAGTGCATCTGCAATGATTTTTAAAAAGTGGCCACATGACCTTGAAAATACGTCAAGGTCACCCATCTACAACCCCAACCTAGTTCATATTATGGTACATAATCATGCAAAATTCAACCTCTTAAGTCAAATCCTTGCAAAGTTATTGCATCCGCGTCAATTTTACATGACATGCCCATGTGACCTTGAAAAATAGGTCAAGGTCACCCATCTGCAATCCCAAATTAGTTTATATTATGGTACATAATCATGCCAAATTTCAACTTCTTAATTCAAATCCTTGCGGAGTTATCGTGTCCACGTCAATTTTACATGACACGCCCATGTGACCTTGAAAAATAGGTCAAGGTCATACAACTGCAGTTATAAGCAAAGTCTTACAAAAATCTTACATAGAAACATAATCACACAAAATGTCAACCTCTTTAAGTCAAATCTTTCACGAGTGCATCTGCAATGATTTTTAAAAGTGGCCATGTGACCTTGAAAATAGGTCAAGGTCACCCATCTACAATCCCAACCTAGTTCATATTATGGTACATAATCATGCCAAATTTCAACCTCTTAAGTCAAATCCTTGCGGAGTTATTGCATCCGCGTCAATTTTACATTACGTGCCCATGTGACCTTGAAAAATAGGTCAAGGTCACACATCTGCAATCCCAAGCAAAGATTTATATAGGAACATCTTCACAAAAAATTTCAACTTCCCCAATCAAATCTTTCTAGAGTTGTTGCGTCCACAATGCACAGAAGAAGACGAAGAAGAAGACGACGACGACGACGACGACGACGACGAAGAAGAAGAAGAAGAAGCGGATGCAAAAACAGTATGTCCCCCCGTTGCACGGGGAGACATAATTCAATTGCCATCACCCACAAAACATGACAGAATGGATTTTATAATTAAAATTCAGGAATTGACTTTTTATTTTGCCTATCATACAGTACAAGTTACCATTTTAAACTATATTAAGAACTTCACAAAAATACAAACAGGAGAGAAAACAGCAATTAATTTTCTTCCCAGTGTATCTAAAAGTGATCATTTCCTTTCTCATCTGTGCAGCTCATTTACATCCATATGTATGGCACACATACTATTGACAGAAGGCTTCCCAATATTGCTGACATTTATTTCTCTTTCCCAACAAAAAAAAAAAAATTTTCCTTAAACATGTGTCAAAGAAAATAAATGTTCATTGTTTGTGACCATTTAAATGATAAAAATCCATAGGGCAACAGCACTTGATTTGCATGATTTTGTATGCCTGTCTTCGATTGCATTTTGCTGCCTTCCAATATGAACTTGGTATCAATTTAACGAACCATCAACTGGAGATATAAAACAGTCTCTTACTGGCTGTGATCTACTCATTGGTCAGTTTCCTGCTGACAGCTGTGGAAGTGTCACTGCTAAACATCATAAAGTGTTAACCTTTCACTCAAAGAAGAGTGTGATTCACTGTGAGACCCTCAAGGTTGCATACATCATAAGTAGCTAAATAACCACGTGGGTTTCCACAGTTGTGATGTGCACAAATTTCCCAGGCTAAAAACTCAAACTGTCTGAGGACAAATGATGGCATTACATTAATATTTTGAGCTGTCTGTTATTGGAAATTACTGCAGAGGATACTGTACAATCCGTATTGCTGACTGAAAGCAGTACAGCGTCAAAACTGTCAGTGGCAGGTGAAAATGTCACCGATAGGCTTGGGTCACTCAACCAGCATGAAAAACAATGCGATTGCTGGGCACTGCAATTTCTGACAGATTGTACGAAGAAAAATCTGAAACTTTCAGACAGTATTGTTCACCCTTTTGCTCAAAGAAAGTGTATTTTGTAACTCTTCCTCAATCAATATACAGAGGTAGATTGTGAAGCTATTAAAATCTTTTTCTTATTTCATCGATGAGTGAAAGAAGTAGGACAACACAGTGGTCTTAATATAAAGTTAATAATGACACCAGATGGATCTACTCGAGATGCAAGGCCTACTATCGTGGGACTGGTTAGATAATAAGCTTAAAAAGGTAGCTGGCAACACCTGGAGGTTGAGCTAAAATGAGCTACAAATAGAAAACAGATGGCTTTTCTTCAGGGGATGGGAGGCTGGCCAGCCTCCCATCCCCTGAAGAAGAGCCATCTGGGGCTGGACAGCCTCCCATCCCCTGAAGAAGAGCCATCTGGGGCTGGACAGCCTCCCATCCCCTGAAGAAGAGCCATCTGGGGCTCGAAACGTCAGGGGAGGCTGTCCCCATTCTCAGTTGACTTATTGTTTTGTGTTCTTTCTATTTGTAGCTCATTTTAGCTCAACCTCCAGGTGTTGCCAGCTATCTTTTTAAGCCTCTTATTTCATCGAAAGAAAGAGATACCTATTTCAATTTTTCTATTTTATTTCCCCCACCTTAATAATCAATTGCTTACCAAAATGGAAGAATTACCAAGTCTGTTATTCTATTAATTTTATGTGCTCAGTTGTGACCGATCACATTTGGATCCATAAGCTGGAAAGAACGTAGCAATGTAGCCAAAATTGCTAGTGCACATACCACCATTTCAGTCTGCCCACCCACCCACATGGGAAAACACCATAATATACTTCTTTCCTATTAATAGCCTAACGGTCGTGGACTGGTTGTATTTACTGACGCAGATGCTGCATTTTTAAGTTCTGAGAATTTTGCAATAGACAGTCACCAATACGCTTCTGCCCCAGATGACACCCTTACCCCCTTCAACTTTTGCTTCCAATATGCTGCATACATCCAGTTTGTACGAACTTAACTCATTCAACCAAAGCCATATAATAGGGATAACGTAACTGTAACCTGTCGTTGGTGAAAATGATCGCTTGTAGAATCCTTTGTCCAATGCATCAAGCCCATATTATTATATCCTTGTACACTCTTTATGTCTGCTTACATGAGATTAAATGTAAGTTAGGTAAATAACAAGGGTTGAGTCACCGCAAATTATTCACCAAAACAGCATTACAGCGGTCTGAAGAGTCACAGGATAAAAATAGATTGCATGGCCTGGAAAGTACCATGGACAGACTCAAGAAGCATAATAAAGGAGTTCAGCTCAAGTTTTAAGACTGGTTACTGGTCATTTCTATGTAATTTCAAAGCACAGTTGAATTATGTTTTAGATTTAGTTGGAGAAAGATCTTATGAAACTGTTTGTAAATAACAACAGATATGGAAAGAAAATTTGTGTAAGCATGGACAAATACTTTAAGAGACAAAGGCTTATCCGCAGCTGATAATCGATGTTTATCATTAAGCTTATGTATCTCACTACATCATAATGGGGTTACTTTTCCTTATTGTATGGTACGTCCATGCTGTCTGTGAATGTCAGTCTTGTGTCAGTACATGTAGTGCCTTTTGACGGCAAGATGGTGTGTTTTTAGTCTTGAAAGGAACCACATGTGTGTGCATACAAGATTGGAAACAGGATTCACCATATCAAAACTGAAATGCTTAGGCCAAAATAATTGAGAGCTTCCCATGCAGTGCCACCTCAGATTTTTAGTTGCAACTCAGCCATTCATCCATTGCAGAAAAATAGCTTTCATTGGTGAATAAATAAATTAGAAACTGCTTTACAATGTCTCATCTTCCATTCAACAATGCTAATACATGGTATGGTACATGTTGCATATGACATCTTTGTCTTTGTGCAACCTGTACAGGGCTATGTAATTTTGAAGCCCAAAGCCCAGTTCATTGCATGAAGCAAGGAGGCAACCAAAGTGTGACAAGAGTATCTGCCACACCTGACCTTTGTGTTTCAATAAACCTGTCATAGTCTCTTTTGTTGGAACATATTAGCCTGCACAGATTGTCCACCCTGACAACTGTTCATTGGCATCTGAAATTATGTTCACTATCCAGCCTGTCTCTTGAGCACCTGGAGTATACCTGTGAAACGTGTTCTCACTTCCAACATTTGATTTAGTATAACTCGTACCTGATGACTTCAATGGTATATGTCCATAAGAGAAAGTAAATTAATATCTTTTAAGTTCCAACATCCTTTCAAAATCTACAGGTTTGACACAAAGAACTCTTGAAAACTTGAATTTAATAGTAGATCTGTACTGGGGTATCAATTTCATAAATTTCAGGGTGTCAGAATGCTTGTTTCCATAGAAGCTTCAAACTTCTTTCTTGTGCAAATCTAGAACACCTGCAGAAGACATTTCCATTTCCTTTGCATTGTTTCAGCATATTTGAATCATATTGTTTCATACATGAAAAAAATATGAAATATTTCATATTCTAAAACTGTGATTTACGCAGATGCTTAAAGCACAGTTGCAGAATATGGAATACTTATAAGTAGTTTATGTTCATGTGCGATTTACTTTGATTGTTATGGATAACCACAAAAAACAAACAAACAAATGCCTGCCCTTGTCAATATTTTATTTTTTGAGTTAAAAATAAAACTGAAAAAAACTTCTGTTCTCATCAGTTGAAAAAAAAAAGTACATAAGAAACTCAAAATTAATTTTTTATGGCCTTAGCTAAACAAAAGTAATTTGCCTGTGACTTCATTTGTTGTACATCACTTTATTCTCATCTTTCAGTTTTAGAATTCACCTTTATGCTGTACGAAAATACCCTTTGCCCCTCTTACTTTTTAAATATCTGACGTGACTTTTATTCCTTACTTTTCAGATTGTACTGTGTCTATTTTATTTCATACTGCTTTACACAGATCACTGCACCATCATCCTCACAGGGACTTTTCCATGCCTTGTTTAGGGCCGAATGTGGCCAGGTTCTAGTCCCAATTGATAATTAGCTAAATTATGCAGAATTCCCAAGTAATCAATGCAATATAAACTCTCGAAGTTTCTCAGTTCCACATTTATCTTTATGCATTCCTGTTTAATTAATACAAAATAACAAGGTCCAGGTACCTCTAGCAGCACTCCTGTTGTCCTGTTTGTAGAGGTATCTTTCGAACTTCAGCTTGCGGACCAGTACATCAATGGCTGCATTGGATGGGGCACACAGCAGAATATGATACTTCCTATTCTCTGCCTTCGTTGTCTGCATAACAAAACATAAAACATTGTGTCATGACCAGATACCACATTACCAACCTCGTCACCCACAGAAACTACAAAAGTATGCTTGGAAACTACAAAAGTTTTCTCCTGGAAGTACCCACATTGGAACTGTTTATGGATGAACTGTTAACAATTATCAAGGTCTCAGGGTTACTGAGCATTTACTGAATGGACATAAGCATGAAAACCTCTCGATTGTTCACACTGGCCTTATTATTGACCAGACTGTGGCACCTCACAAAAGGCACATTGAGGTTTTACTGCAGAAATATTTTATTGCAAGATTTTTTTTTCATATATTATTATTGCATGAATGTCCATAAGGAGCCAAAGCAGTACAGAATCACGAAGACACACTCCTGGGCCAAAAAAAGAGAACTACATCTAGTGTCAACAGAATAGTAAGAATGCAAGGAAGTAGACTTTGGTGCATGACTTGGGTGAATTTTTAAGGTCCCAAAGCTATTCCTAAATTCAGTATCCGGATGGTAAGGCTGGAATCCTGACATTGTACTTCTAAATTCTAAAAGTGGGTCAAGTTGGACCCTGACCTGCTCCTCAAGCTCATCCAGTCATATATGTATACATGTACAATACAAGAGGCCCATGGAACTAGTGCTCTGCTGACTTGTAACATATTATAATAATTCAAACACTAATGTGTTTATTGCTTGATTGGGAATGTGAAGTTCAAGTTAAATATTGATCCCGAGGATAGATTCTCTGCCCCATTATGTCCAAGCTATGCCATACCATCACCTAACCATTTCTCTGATCTTTACAAGCCTGGTGACCTATAAATACGCTGTCACAGTCATCCATATTCTACAATACAATAGTCTTGGCTATAATCTATATAACTTATCAATTTGAAATATCTACCTTTATTATTTTTGGAGGTATTGAATTTTATCCTGTTCAATTCATTTTGGCTCTTTATTTCCATCAAGCCATAGGTGGTGCCACTAGTATCTCCATCATTCAATATATTGATCTCCCCAATATCACTAAATTTCAGAATTATCCACTGAAAATTACAGATGGCAGAGCCTTGACAAGATTTTTATATTTTTACCCCTAAATTCCAATTGCCCATGTGACAATCACCTTCAACTCAGATTGAAAAAGTGTTGAATTCAAAATGTGTGCCATGCGTCCTGCAATCCACATGATCCATACAAGGTTTCTTTGTTCAAATCAAGTAACAACTTTTAAGTCACTGAAGAAAGACCAAAATACTCCGATAAGTTCCAAACTCCATAATAACTGGATGATGGTAGCCTAAAAAGTATGTCACGATGTAGAGTTTTATGTACAATGTACTGAAGTGCAATTTTGATCTGGAGGCTCAATTCTCTTTGCCATTGATGTACAAGCTGCACCCTGTCATTTATACAAAATCACCTCTTTCAAATTTACCAGCCTGGTGACCTAACAAAAACAGATCAACATTATTCTTCAAACCACTTTACTGGTAAATCATCATCCATGGATTATTTGATTCTCTCCTTCCATCTCACTGAGCTTTCTGCCAGGTTTTATTTTAGTAACTTTAATATTAATATTGCAAATTCTATTGTCTTGTACAAAGAAAGACAGATCATCTGCTGCGGGGCATGAACGTCTCACAAGCATTCATCATCACCTTAGTGTGACATTATAACCTCATTATAAAGACACTCACATATCCGACATATTCAATATAACGACACAAATTTTTGTGGGAAAAGGTCTATTTTCTTTGTTGACTCATTTATCTGACATATTCAGTTATTCGACACATTTCTTGGGGAACAGATGGTGTCATTATAATGAGTTTTCACTGTATAATTCATCTACCCAGTATGAATGCCCCAGCCAGTGTAGTTAGTGAAATATTGGCACTTCAAAGTTTTTGTTGAAAGATGGACAGACTGACTGATGGACATATGAATGGTTGGACAGACGTCTGGAAAGTGAGTGCAAGGTCTTAACCACAGCTAACACTGGTGAGACAATGAAAAATGCACATTGTCAGTCCACTTTCCATACCCCCAACTGTTATTGCCCCCATCAGCATTGGAAAGAATATGGCATGTAACTGGTGTAAGACCTCAAATACTTTTGAGATACATGCAACACACATGTGACAAGTCTAACGCCAAATCAACATTTCCCCTATATTGATTAATGATTAATTCACACAAAATAATCAATCCATGGGAGAAACAAAACCCCAGGTGCACACTTTCATATATATTGATAGGTGTTTTCACAAAGTTTCACGGTTAAAGCTCAAATACCTTTTGAGATACATGCAACACAAATGTGACAAGTCTAATGTCCAATCAACATTTTCCCCAAGTTAATTAATGATTAATTAACACAAGATAGTTAATCTAAGAGACAAACAAAACCCTAGGTACACACCTTCATGTATTGATAGATGTTTCCAAAAAGTTGCATGGTTAAAGCTCGAATACCTTTTGAGATACATGTGACACAAATGTGACAAGTCTAACATCGAATCAACATTTTCCCTAAGTTAATTAATGAATAATTAAGACTGTATAATCAACCCAAGAGATAAACCAAACCCCAGGTGCATGCCTTCATATATTGATAGATGTTTCCACAAAGTTTCATGGCTGTACTTCAAATGCTTATGGAGATATGCGCAACACAAATGTGACAATTTTAATATCGGAAGGTCGAAAGGACATCTGTAGTATGTTACACTTGTGTACTAACAATGATCATGAAGTGAGTGTTTAAGGTAATTGACTATAGTCACCTCTACACCAAAGTGATGAAATAGGAGCAGCAAACAATGAATGGTGGTTTCTTGGAATGAGTGTTGTATTTTGTCAGTATTGCTCCATATCTATGGAAACACTTAAACAGTTTTATATAGCTTTTTGGTGTCATAGGTTTTGTGACTTAGTTTTCTCATCAATATTCTTATTCTCCTTACAAAATTCACTTGTATGTAATGAGTTTCTGCTAATGCGTAAAACCTGTCCAATGACCACACCATAGGCTAGGTTCTCTGGAATGTATCCAGTGATATCAGGATATGAAATTACGTGTATGTCAAATGTGAATTGTTCTCGTTTGTCAAAAATCTTTGTCACATACTGTTTGTTGTCAACCCCTATAAGATCAAGGAAAGTTGCCGTATTGTCACTCTCATTTTCTCGATTCAAAATGAGTTCTTTTGGGTAAATTTACTTTCAATGTTTCTTGATCTCATCCTTGTTGTTCAGAGTACATAGATCATCGATGAATCTTCTAGTATATGAATAGAATCTTCTAGCAGTGGTGTAGTTTGCTTTTGCCAATTCTTCCATCCATTTGGATTCGTAATAATGTACATGTAAATGATAAATTGGCAATATAAGGTGCAGGATCAGTTCCCATGGGTATTCAAACTATTTGTCGAACTACTTTATTTCCAAAGCTAAAGTATGCATTGTTGATAATATACTTTATCAAATCAGAACATTCTTCTTTGGTGTAACACTTTCTTTCATTCTTTCCTTTGTCAAATCTTGCATCAGTGTTGGAAACTTTTATGTATTGACATGTTCCTCCTTTGAATGCCTTGTCCAACATTGAAATTAACACGCTCTTCAGGTCTGTTAAGTCGAATCTTCCTATACAATGTTGAAGTATCAAAGGTTTGGATAGATTTTGCACCTTCCTTCTTGTTAATCACGGATGGACGTCTCTAGTATGCTACACTTATTTAGAAAAACATGACCCATATTCATAAATTTCAAACCCAACAATGACAGCAGAGGGATTCCAAAGTTACCAAAGCATCACCATTTATCTTCCAATACCAATGTGAAGAAACAAATTTCATTCCTGACTTGAGGCAGGCAGTCACCCATTGGTGGTTTAAACCGGTTTTGACCTAGTGTCTGGATAAACAAGGGCACATCTATGTACCCCCCCCCCCCCCCCCCCCGTGAGGGCATAAAAAATTGTCACTCCTATCCAAAATAGGAAGAACTAACTTCTAGTGTCACACAAGTTTTCACTTAGGGTCCACATGATGCATGCCTTGACATGCCCACTTTCAAGAAGTGTTAACAACCATTCACACATTCAGTTCTCTACTACCACCACTTGATACGCTTTTGGGACTCGAGGAGTCACCATAGCTAAACAAGGGGCCCATGGGCTTAATGCTTTGCCCACAACATGTAATCTGATGACCATACACAAAAAAAAAATTTCTTAGCCCTTGCAGTCCAAAATCACTTCTAACTTTGCAGGCCTGGTGACCTACAAAAAAAGGCTCAAGGTAACTGATATTATATGAAATTCCCATTGGACATGATCTACATGTATATACCCTAAAAATTCATTTATTTTCAAAGATAGGGAATTTTATATCTTTCAAGACATTTTAACACATAATTGCCACCAAAGTATAGGTGGTGCCATTGTAACCAAGATTTTGACCTCCACAATCCCACTACATTTCATGAAGATCCATAAAAAATTAAGGATGCTGGATTCGTCAAAAGATTTTCACATTTTGACCCATATGTTACATAATACTGTAGGTGGAGCCACCAACATTAAAGTTCATGTAGACTTTCATATACTCTTTAAGTCCTAAAAGTTATATGGGCCTAACTTAAAAACTATGGGGTAACAGCGCATTCAAAAGATGACCCTTATATTCCAACTGGCCATTTGACCTTGACCTTCAACATGGATTTAAAAATGGTCCATTCATGGTCTGTTTGTTCAAATTGGATTATGACTTTTTGCCTTATTGGAGAAAAACACAAAACTTGGACATGCGCCAAACTCCGTAATCATTGGGTTACAGTGATGCATAAAATAGGTCACCATGTAGTTTTATGTACACAGTACTCTAGTCGAATTTTGATCTAGAGGCTTAATACCATTTGCTATGGATGTCCAAGCTACACCCTGCCATTACAAAATCACATCTTTCAACTTTACAGAACTAGGGACCTAATGAAAATAGGTCAAGGTTACTGATATTATATGACCTGTTAGGGGCCGTATCACATTTATCGTTCGTCCTGGACGCAAAACTTTACATTTGAGACGAACGCAGATGCAGCAACGAATAGGTTCATCCCAAACCCTGCTGGACGCAGCGGGAAGAACACAGACGATATCAGACCATGGCAGTGGAATGCAGGCCAGCACACCTGCAGAGACGAACGCAGACTGACTTTCTACCGGATGAACCATGCACTGTTCATCTTCAAAGCCAAGCTATTAATAGTACAGGCCCCATCTGGGATACCTGAGTGACCTGCTTTGTTTTGAGACGAACGTAGGAGCAAGCGCCCAGCATATTGATGGGGGCTTTGAATACATGCCTCACTTCCTCCATATATATACTATATATTTTTTGATGGACTTACTGCTTAAGTTTGGCCCTTCCTGTCAGTAGAGTTGTTTTTCCATAGGCATTATCCAAAAAATGCCCCCACCTCCACCCCCACCCCCGTGTGTTGTTATTATTTTCATTCATCAGTATTGCAGACTGCAGTTTTTTAAGTCATTTGTAACACATTTTCCAAGAACACAATGTCACAAAACAATCGTGATTGAATTCAATTAACTCCTCGTTTCACCCTACTGTATTCCCCGCCTTCATTTTATGCTGCCAATTTAATTTACGGGATTGTAAATATGTACACACAGTACCAAATTAAAGTCATTTTAACACCTCCGCGCGCGACTCTTGCGCTGCCCAAGGCAGCAGCGGCAACGGACCCAGCACTTTATAATACAGCACCCGCACCTGCTCGGACTTGGGCAAGTTACTGTGTGGACATGCTGTAACTTTATTTTGGGATCCAGGATCTAATAAGTCCAAGGGACAGATCGGGTCAACTGTGTGTGCCGTGTAACTTAAAAAAAAACAAAAACAAAAAAAAAGGGTGACTCGAGTGGAGTTCATCAGAAATACTATCGTCCAGGGTTAAGATTTTATTGCCAATGAAATAATAGGCAGCCTACAATGGTCTACAATGTAACGCAGCTGTTTCCCTGAGACTGCTCGGCGCTACCGTGGTCCTGCCTTCGAATCGGATCGTTCGCCTTCAATTTTGTTCAAACACTTTCCTTACCCTTCCGCTTTAAATGTGATATAACAACAGCAAAAAACATTGCCATGTTGCCATGATAAAACTTCGATTGCAACTATAGAGACGACTCAAAATAATGACACAACAAAAGCTGGTCATACCAAAATGCCCACATGTCAAAATATCATTATATCAGAAAATAAGACAGGTCAAGGTAAGTGACCGGTCACACTACTGACAAACTACAATGATGAAATGCAACAATGACAGAAAATAATGCCGACAAATGATCGGCACAGTCAAGCACCTGGTGGGCCTAACTTGTGTACGCATGATGACCACTGCTTGATGATCAACACCAGGGATCAACACATACACACATTTCTTGTTTGTGTAATTTGAGATCTAACACGAGTTATATTACAAGGGGCGACTGAGCCAGCATCATTCATAAGTCATCTGAGCTGGCAGTACTATTTTGACAATGTATACATCCTTCATTTCCCATTATGAATCCGATGAATTTGTTTTATTCACCTTTCTCTTCTCTGCCAAGTAATTGTGAATGTAAGAAAACACGGCGATTCAGGAATTTATTCAATATAGGCCTAATGTGTAACTATGTGCCTAAATAATTCCACGCCTGATATAGCCATCAAATGCAGGTGAATGAAAATGTCAGTCAGTTACCATTTTGCTCACAGGGGCTTTGCAGTAGGCCTCATGGCGGGCTCGAAACAGTTGCATGACACTCTTATCAAAAACCGACCGTAAGAAGAGAACAATTGCGGCCAAGAAAAGTGTATTTTATAATTCTTTTTTGCCGTCAACTATACGCGAATGGAACTTATTGCCCCGATCAGTAAGGACCATTGAGCATCTAGACGATTTTAAACGAGAGCTTAACAGAAACAGTCCAAAACGTTATGAATTGTACTATTTTGGAGAAAGGAAAATTGCCATAATTCATTCTAGAATGAGAATGGGCTGCAGCCAGCTGAACAGCGACTTGTACAAAATAAGTGTTGTGGAGTCTCCAGCATGTTCATGCGGAGCCAGTCAAGAATCTATTTACCATTTTTTCTTTGAATGTGATAAATATGTAACCCTACGAAACGAATTGCAGAGTAAAGTACTCACTCTTGGTCATTCCAACTTGAAAACATTATTGTTCGGAATAGAAAGAAGAGGATTTTCAAAAAGTCAAAATGAGGAAATTTTTGAAGCAGTATATAAGTACATAAAATTATCAGGCAGATTTAAAACGTGATCCAATTTGGTAACTGTGTTCATGGAGTACGACTCCTTCTGTTTGTCCCAATGCTCACGCATCATTTCTTTTCCCTTCCGCTTTCATATTTGTGGTCCTGTGCGTGACCTATCTGTGAATTGGTGTTTACAATATCTATGTAGTCTTGTCTTTTTCGTACAAGAGGCCCTCATATAGGCTGGTGAGCCTGTCGGCCAATTGTGTTAATAAAATATGTTTAAACCAAGAGGGCTGTCACATGTTATTTATTGTTAAATAAAATACATGTTCATTTAAAGTCAAGTCGAAACTAATACATACACATTTGTGAAGAAAATACCCGCCGTGATGCCCTATGGACATTGATGGACTCTTCCTGTAGTCATTGGTGACCACAGCATGACAAGATGGGTGTGCCGCTGTTCGTCACGTGATCAAAACTTTCCAAAACCTGGTTGTTTATAAATAGAAATGACAGGCTGCGTGCCTGGCTTGCCGCCAGAAAACAAGTAGAAACTATTTTTTAAAAATTTATTTATTTATTGTTATTATTATTATTTATTTATTTATTTATTTATTTATTTATTTATTTATTTATTTATTTATTTATTTATTTATTTATTTTTGAGCCGTGAAAGTTATCTTTGTGTACTTTCTAATCAGAATCAGTGTGGAGGTAATCCGTTGTACGGTTTGCGATCCACAGACACAGTGATACGCCTACAAATCAGTATGAAACTTGAAAGTGAAAGTGCACCCTGACCAGGCATGCAGCTCAAGCATACGGCCTCACACAGCCACACTCACAGAGCACAAAATTGCAATTCTTTTCGTTGTTTTATTCCCACTTTAGTACAACATGTGCATTTATCCCATTTTTATGTAGTTTCTTGGCTTCTGATTGGTTAATAGCCATGAAATGCCTGCCGCACCTAATTGAAATTATGGTATTACCCACATGGGGTTGGTATTACTGTAGTAATACCATGCGACACCTAGCGGCTAAAGTGAAAACGGCTCTGACAGGGGAACGCAGACGACAAAATGGCAGAACAGGTGCCTTCTTCTGCCAATAAAAGGCGCTAGTAAGTTAGAAACTCAGGGAATTGGTATTACCCTTGGCTGGCGCCTCGGGTAATACCAGTTCCCTTCGTGGGAGATGCTCGATGTATTACCAAGTCTACCAGTGTGTAACTAATAGTATTATGGCAGTACATCAAACTATCAGGGATAGATGCATCTTAATTCGTTACAGTTAGGCTAGAAACGCTTTAGTTCTACAAAACGCGTTAAAGTCGCAAACATTACAAAAATTACGTCGTTAGAAAACTAATTTGGCAGAGACAATGACTGTCAACAAAAAATAATGTGGCTCTTAAAGAGTTAATCCTATCACTGCCAAGCAGAACGAAAAAGAGAATGAAACTAACAAAAAAAAACCCTTGTCAATGCCGGTATTAATTCTTTTCAGATAATTTACTTGTCGCCACATCCTCGCGGAATCAACAGAAGTGAACATTTGTCCAGGGAGATACTGAAATACTTCAAAATGCACCTGTTAATATGCTCATCTAGTGAAAAATACATATAAACATACCAAAGTCAAGGATTTCAAAATGTGTCAGTCAATATTTGAAATGATGTCCCCAAAATACCAGGGTTTAACAATCACGGAGATATATTTTTTTGTCTGACTTTGTAAATTTTTCAGCTTTCATTTTTTTCTTCTGACTTTAAAATTTTGCCTGAAAAAAAACCCTGAAAAAAATGAGCAGCCCCAGTTTAATTTTATTTTTATTTCAAGAACTGCACCACAAAAACAGCCAACCCCTGGTTGCTATGCATGCGGCACGGAGATTTTGATCATAATCAGTCTTCTTCGGCGAAAAGAATTCTTTCAGCTTTGTTAGACTTGTTAAGTACGTCTGGCTATATTTCAAACCGTGACTTAATGTGTCGTGGTGTACATTTTCAGTCTTATCCACACCCGGCCCTGGACGAAATGATTACATATCAACTGCAAACTGCGCAGTGCCTCTTGAGATTTTTGACCACCATTTTGTAGATAAGCTGGTCACATGATACACCCACAGTTTTGGAGAACTGGCCACTGATGGGAAAGTAAAAATACCCGCACCGCAGTCAAACACGACAACACATTATTTTATAAGCATCAAAATCGCAAATTTGTAAAGATATGCCCTCCCATTCAGCATTGTCTTTGACTGAAAGATCGTGATTTGTGCTTGGCTTTGCCGCACGTTTGTGATAACGTGCCCCGTGAAATACAACAGAAACCCCCCATACAAGTACACGGCCGGCAGAACACGTGTCGCTCCGGACTTATAAAAAACGTAGTTTTTTTCACACACCGTCTTGGCTAGTCAATAGTTTTGAGTGAGGTCTTCTTAACAGGAAAAGACTTGATACAAACTCAATTCAAATGGATTGTAATTTTATTTCCATATAACGTGGCGGCTGGGCCTATATGTAGTTAGAGAATGGATACTATGGCCGTGTAACGATTCATGCCACACTTGTGTTGCCTGGCCTTCCGTGTCTTCTAAATGAACTTTGGCACATTTGAATCTTTGCTGCATTCACATCACTGACACTGCAGTACCCTCTTTCATGATCATAGTTTTGATTTCTTATCGAACATTATTTTCACACTGCTACACGAAGAGAAAAGGACTAGGCCTACATAAATTAACATTCCCGATATTTTGCATTTATCAAACTTAATGAAACCCCAGAACTTAAAATAGAAAAGTCGAAGACTGCTGACTTCCTAAATTCTCTCTCTCTCTCTCTCTCTCTCTCTCCTGCCACTTTTTCAGATAATAGGTCTACTTAATTATCACTCCCGTTTTTCCCTACTTGGAATCTGTGCAAACATTGTCCATTACGACAAGGGGTGTTTCCACTCAAAGATCTCTGGTTAGCAGCTGAAGCACGTTTCAAAAGTTTCACGATGATTTGGACTTTAATATACGTGCAACATGTCAGGACAGAATGGGAGGGGTCATTTTGCCTGACAACCTCTCAAGAAGGAAAGACGTTTATTTCGTGCATGACTTCTACAGAGACCGTTGGACACAGAAAGTACGTATCAAAATATTTGCTACTCGTAATGGTAAACAAACTGGCTAAATATTACAAGTTGATTCACAACGATGACTGCTGTAATTTGTAAACCAATATCTCTTATTAAACTTAGCCAAAGGGATCAACATACTGCAATAAGCTAGTTCTGTAGGCCTGGGGTGCTTAAAAGGTGTACATGGGAGCAATGAAACTAACAATCTGTTGTTAGTATATGCAAGGAGGTTACACCAAAGGAGAGTCCACTCTGGCTTTTTCGCCAGGTCGATCATCTTTGCGGTTTTAAATGAGATTATTTGATAGCGATGTGATCAGCAGACTGGGCGGGGGGGGGGGGGGGGGGGGGTGCATGGTCCGGCTGCTTTGGGCTATGAATATCGCACATACTCACGCAAATTATACACTACCTTTGAAACCTGAGGAACATATTTCAATTTAAATTTCAATGAATCAATGGATTTGATATTTCATAAGTCCCAGCAGCACGCTGTAAGGAGTACATTCGAACATACTCTGAACATCATTTGCCATCTTTTGCGAGTAAATTCTCCCGCACCACAACTCAAGCCAACATTCATCAGCTCACCATTCACCCCTATTGTCTATTTACCTGCAGCGTGTACATTTTATTGCAGACAAACGTCAATACTTGCGACTAGTTGTTTCCATTTTGTGTTTAAAATGAGAATTTCCCTGTCATACAGATAAAAATCTAACATCCACCCGTTTTTGTCACAATTTGAATGATGAAGTCAAAAATCTACGCAAAAACTAAAGTAATTTTGCCCGTTTGCGGCCTCAACGCCATGATATTTTATACTGCTGGAAAGCTCAGGATTTTGTCTCTGTGTCACAGTCTCTGTGATCAGTTAAAAATAAAGCATTCATGGGATATCTTTTTTATGTTGAGTGCACCATTGTCGTGACGGCCGGCGAACCAAACAAGTGCATTACAGCTTGCCAGACATGGTTTGTGCGGGACCAACGCTGGCCCTTTGAAGTTCGCTCTGGTGCTTGCAAGACAAGGTTTTTCGGACGAACACTGGTCTCCGCTGGTGTTCGCCCTGGACGCAAGCAGACCATGCCAGACGATCACAGATAATATCAGACGAAGAGCGCTACCGCGGTGTGTTCATTTGGGCCAAACATTAATGCCCAGACGAACGATAAATGTGATACGGCCCCTTAGCATTGGACATGACCTATATATCCTTTAAGTTTGGCATGTCTAATTCTCTTTTGAGATATGGAATTTTACATCCTTCACCACATTTTGGCTCATAACTTCCTTCAAGTTATAGGTGGCACCACTTGTATCATAAGTAATTGAGATTTTGACCCCCTCCACAATCCCACTAAATTTCATGAACATTTATCAAACATTAAGGACATTACAGTGATCACAAGATTTTCACATTTTAGCCCATATGTTACATAATACTGCAAATGGCGCCCCCAATATTGAACTTGACCTAGATTTTCTTATACTTGATATGTCCTTAAAGTTACATGGGGCTATATTTAAAACTGCAGACTGTATCGCACTCACAAGCAAAAGTTTGACAGACAGACGGACCGGACATGAGTGATCACATGTGCTCTGCAACCTTTGGTCACCAGAGCTCAAAACCAGACCACAATGTTTTCATCAGGACACATCATAGTTCATGGGTCACATCACGTGCGTGCTATGTTGTCATACAACTGGCACCACTTCATTAACCCCTCCATGTACAGATCTGTCCAATACAACTTCAGACACATAAACCATGATCCACTGAGCTAACAAAAGGAGACTTCAATTATTTATTAGAATTTCAATTATGAACAGTTTATACCTGTGCTTAGTCTACGGGAATTTTGAATAATTATTCTATCACCAGTATAATAAAGTTTCTGTAATATCATCAATCCCACAACCTTGCATGGCATACTTACTCTCAATATGGTTTTGATAAGGGAAACCATGGTGGTGGATTTCCCAGTGCCTGGGGGGCCTTGGATGACGCAGATCTTGGGCAGGGCATATGGCTGCTGCATACAGTGGGACGCTATCATGACAGTTCGCCTCTGGGAGGTATTCAGCCTCTCCTGAAGTAATATGGAGATATACACATATAATTTTACTCAACTGAACACAATGTATCTTTATATGAATACTCTGCGCATCTCCCGCCAAAAATTGGCTGCGTTGGATCATTCTTGAGAAATGGTGACGTTGTCCCCTTGTGCACCACTCACACGGCCTTGAGGTTAAATACTTTAAAAGTTTTATAAAAAGTTTATGAATAAAAAGAGGGCGTGGGTTTTAAATAGGGACCTGGTCCATCATAAGATGCATCTTTGACAAAAATTTGGTACAGCTGTTGTCAATATTTTTTGAGATATCACGGTAATGTCATCAGGGTTGATGCAACTCAGACAGCCCTCAAATAAATACATTAAAAGTTTCATAAAAAGTTTTAAAATAATAAGAGGAAGCTGGTTTTATAAAAGAAGCTGGTCCATCACAAGATACACCCCTGACAAAAATTTGATAAAGCTGCAGTAAATATATTTTGAGATATTGCGGTAATGTCGTCAGGGTTGATGCCACACAGAAGACTTTCCAATAACCACATTAAAATTTTTAAAAAAGGTAAAAAAAATTAATAATCAGAAGCTGGTTTTAAATGGGAACCTGGCCAATCATGAGATACACCTCTGACAAAAATTTGGTAGATCTGCCGTCAATATTTTTTGAGATGTCATGGTAATGTTTTCTTCGTTGATGCCATACATTTAAAGTTTTATAAAAAGTTTAAAAATAATCGAAGGAAGCTGGTTTTCAATAGGAACATGGTCCATCAGAAGGTCTGTTACAAAAAATTTGTACAGCTATTGGTGAATATTTTTCTGAGATATCGTGGTAACGTGGACGGATAGACAGACGACACTTTATGTGCCCAGGGTAATAAAAGCTACATGGTATGTTAAAAATCAACATACTTTTTCTGAAAGTGATAATTATCTCACTCAAAGTTACCATTTAAAAGCAGTCTTTAACATGAATAGAAGGGTTCCATAAAACGCTACTTTTCAAATATGCACATCTTTGAAAATATGAATAATTCCCACCGGCCTTTGACTGCATGCAGTACATACCAAACAGTTGTTATTGCTAGGTAGATTGGCTGTGCTGAACACCTCTGTGTTAATGGGTCGCAGGATGTCTCGGGCCAAAGGACACCGGCACAGGAATATCAGACCATGTAACTGACGTGTTTTGGGGGTCAGGTTGTCCACTATCTGTTGGAGACAAGAGAAACTACTTACAAAGAGCAGATTCACTACCACTAGTTAGACACAATTTACATGTATTCGTTTGTATACACTACAGACTCTGCAAGTTGTAATTTGGTTCCCGGTATTCACTCATTTCTGTTTACATGTATTTCATGTGTACTTGTTCATAAAAAGCCAATTTTGTGATCTGACCTGTGTGACATTTTGATTAACTTTGTATTATGGATGTGCCCTTTTTGAAATTGCAAATTGACATACACTGTAATCAGAACTGTTTTATAATCGGCACAATTGAAAATCTGATTTTTTTCCCAATTTCCTTTTTTTTGGAAATGTTGTTGATTGTGTTGATTCATTGCTTAATTGCAATGCACCATAACCCCCAGCTGAACACAACTTACAGCCAGGTGCTCAATTAAAAAGTCCAGGAAGTCAAATTTACTTTAATATATATTATAATATCGGTAAGGGTGGTAGGCCAATCAGATGTCAGAATGTCATCACATGACCAGTATGGTATCCTGCACCACAGCCCCTGCTTCATTTTCACACTCAGACATTAGACAGTGCACAAAATATTTTTCCAGTTAATCTGGCTGCACTGCAATCAAGGTCAGGGAAGCTGAATCCACCAACTTTAGGAGACATTTATTTATTTTTAATGTGGCATTATCAGATGAAAAACCTACACCATATCTGTATTCATTAAACATGGCTGAGCTTGGTAGCGCAGATTGTATCAGCCAACAGAGGAACCCCAGGCCTGTTGTTTTGCTGCTTTTTTTTTTTTATAGTACAAAAAACTGGAAATCAGAACTCACAATCTGAAATTCATGGATTTTTAAAAACCAGAAGTAATTCATAAACTGCCCATCCCTAGTACCATGTTATGTCTCTTGTCATAAACAAAAATATATGAATATTCCTAATGCAGCAATGACAGATGATATATCCAGGTATGTAAGTACTGCTAATATGTTGATTTTCAAGTATAACAATTTTGACAGCTTTTACATTTCTGGCTTATAATTTTCACTTTTTAAGACATAGCAAGACACAATTGATCACTGCCTTCTTTGTGAATTACATGCTCATGTCACCATCTGACTCACAATGGTTAATCACTGCCTGCATTTAATATTTCGCATCTAAACTTTCAATCTCTTTTATGACATAAAAACATTATTAGTTGTCCCTTCCCCACTAAATCAAATTTGGTGCTACCAGTATAAAGGACCTGGTTTCATTAACTTGCTTTCCCATGCTGCCAGCTGGTCACTAAATATGAAATCAACCCACATCTGACAGCATTCACGCTAGATGGACATACTGTAAATTGCTTTATTTTCCCGTGTTTAAATTTTCACGTTTTTCTTCTATTTTTGACAGTTCATTGTTGTTTAAATTTTACTATTTTTAACATAATTCCTATTCAAACAATGTTAAAATACTATTTCACTGTCTTTTCATGGTTTTGTGCCATCAGTGAAATAAGTGTAAATAAGAATACAGCAAAACTAAAGCAATTTACAGTACCAGCTGGATGTGGGATATAGACCTAATGCATAACCTCTGCTGATTGACAAGTCAACAAAATTAATAATTTTTTTTTTTTTAATTGCAACATGTCTTTTGGCAAAGGAACAAAGACAAACTTAACAACAAAATGGTAACAGAAAAAAACTTACCTCCACTTTCATTGTTTGGTTGGTTTGGATTGGCAGCTTTCTGGCTTTGACCTTTAAGATGACCTGCATGACCTTTGTGCCTGGCTGCCTCAATGCTGGATCATCCGCTGAAACAGATGATCTCACTAAGGACTTGGGGGTAGCATGTACTCTAACTGATCAAACTGGGTGCTGAGCTAAAAAAATAACAGCCGGAGCAAGCACATGCACCAAGAAAACTTACCACTGCAAGGCACACATGCCTGAACAAAAATTAAGTTGTAGAATCAGCCTCTAAATGGACCTTTCAATTGCCAAAACCTTGGAGCTACCATTGTTTTCCCCCTGGACCCCCCCATACCTGTTAAACAAATTAAGGTCTAAGGGTCCCCAGAAGTGTCCCTATGCAATTTCACAACAACTTGCAAAATTATTTTGGAGGAAGACTTCTAAGATTTTGCCAAAAAATGAACAAAAACTTCATAAAAAATCCAACAATCCATGATGCATAATCATTTTAACAAATTTGGTAGAAAACCAACTGAGGTACCTTCCCACCAAGTTTAAATGAATCTGGCTGACAGTTTTGGAGAAGTTGGGAATGTGAATTGTGGACAGACTAACCGACGACACACAGTGGACCTTCCTTCAACCTCGGATGACTTGTCAAAAGAAAAAAAAGCATATTTTACATCAGAAGAGAAGAAAGATCTATCCCCTTGTGTTACAAAAAGTGCACTACCAACATGCAAAACATGCAAACAAAATTTGGAGACTGATGTCATAAGTTTATATACAATGGGTGAACAGCCTTTATTCTTAATTAAAACAATGATGGATTGTACAAGGAAAATGTGCTACATGTATATGCAATTATCTGTCCAGATTGTGATGAAATTTATGTAGGTTCAACTGAGAATGAATTGAGACACAGAATGACAACACACAAACAGGTAAGAGCACCAGAAACATGTATACTATGGGCAAGCAAACACATCAGCGAATGTAGAACCAAAATTTCCATGTGTACCCATTCTTTCAAATGAATAGTGGAACGAACATTGAAAGAGAGAAAAGAACTCTTATTTCAACATAATACAGACCTGCACTGAATAGAAATTTACATACAGTATGCTTTGGAGACATTTATAAAAGTGTCTTCATGCACCAATTATGCCACCTGATGGCACAGTATAAGTATGATTTTTTTTAAAGAGGACCTAACATCAAAGGCCATAGGCCTACAGGACAAATGGACATTATGATGTATTAGACAGAACATAATGCTTCAGCTATCACTAAGAACTACGAAATTCTTTCCACAACTATTTAGTATACAGGGAGCTTGAAAAGGGAAATTCAATGAAAATCCTTCAAACCAGTTGTGTCAAATGTCAAAACATAAAAACATACCTGTATCTTTTGTGTTATGATTATATCTATGTATGTGTGTGTGTGTGTATTTTTTTCAAACACACATACATAAATATATGTGTACATATAATGACCACAATGTAACAGTGAACTTACCTAATGTAGGATGAATCTTCTCTGCTACATAACGAGGTGCCTCCAGCCTCACTGTCTCCACTACCCCAAACACCCACTTGATCTGGGTAGGGCCATGGTCACGTCCAACATTCAGCGCTAGCTTTACAAGGTCCTGCTCAGACAGCCCGTTGCCCTGCTTCATCTCCAGGCCTTTCAGGATACCTGTTTAGCACAAATTTCATTCATGTGAAGGAACCGACATATCAACATAACCACCCACCTAAAAGTCACCTGAAGCCCTGAAATCCCCTTCATGATGACATAATAGTTCCCGCCAAGTCTTAAAGTATTGAGAATGCAGCAAGAACTCGAAACCTCAGAAAAAAAGTGCATTCTATACAGTTAGTGCAACATCCTTTCCAAGTCCCTGTATCCTACGCATTCTAACTGAGTTCTTTTGATGTGTCTGGGCATGCATCCACTATGCATCCTCTTTACAGCATGTGGTTGCTGCATCCAATCAGCATGAGTCATGTCATTACATTCTTGTACAGTTCTTGCTGTGCCAGTGGGGGCACTGCCATTTTTTCATTGAGTCCATAGCAGTCAAACAAGGCAGACGAACTAGCTGCTACACATGATGTGTACACCTCAGCTACCACCAAAATATATTTTTTACCCCCATTTCTTTTTTCCCTACCCAAGTCTAACATTCTTTGCAGCCAGCCACTGATCACTGCACACACACTCTCAGCCAGCCTGTTTGTCATTTTCTCTTAAGGTGGAAGATTTGAAGTTGGCACCTTTGGATAACCTTTAATCACTTTTTCATATTTTTGGATAGTCTGATAACTACCTGCTCCCAAAAACTCAGATGTGTGAACATAAAATTTATGAGATAATTGATCTCAAAACGTTTGTTTACAATGAAAAGTTTAAAGAGTGCCGGGCACATGGGTTTGTTTGCATGGGCATGATAGTGAACCATGTCATTGTTTGCACAGTCATTAGTCCATGACCCCTAAAAACCAATTGAGCTATTGACAAGGGTCACTCACAGGAAACCATTAACCAAGGAGAGAAGAATGGGCCAGTTCAGACTAATCACTACCATTATTCTGATTACTTTGAAATTCTCTACTGATGTAAAAACAAATTAGCACAATCCACTTACTGGTCCCAAAATATGGAAAGCCGCATGTGAACCCACACCCAAACAAGCTAAGTGTGGTGTTGCCAAGATAAAAAAAAGTCGAGATTTAAGCCACAAAATATACTTTTTTTAATGACATCACAGAGGTAAAGCTACAAGTTTATTTCACACAATAATTAAAACACAGGACAGAAGAAATGAGTATGTGTCATATTACAGCCATAAACACGTAAGAATTGGCAACTTTTTCTTTGAATGCAATTTTCTCTGAACTGTTTTTTGCTCAACCTCTGCAATTTGTATCTCGCCTCACAAACGTACGAATTGCCCCATCACATTAAAATCAACGGACATAAAAAGAAAAATATCATATCCAGGAACAGTTCCAAGGATTTTTTTTTCTGACAACCCCTTCCGTGACTTTTGGAGCAATTTATAGAAGGAAAATGAACAACCTGTCAGGACTAAATTAAAATTTTTATAATTTTTTATTTATGCTATTTCAGGACTAACCATTGAATTCGATCCTGGACATGGATATATATTTTAAATTTCTTCTGATTTCAACTGGAAAAAAAAAAAATTTGTGTGACCTGCGCGAAAAATGTGAAAATCTTACTAAGTCAAAAAGAATGCTATAAAATCTCCAAAAAAATGCAATCCTGCAAAAAACTCTACGGATACAAATCTATGGATATGTAGTAATCAGAAAATATATAGTTTTAATGTACTTGTGAAAAAATTAATTGGGTAATTGCGATCCAAAGTTGCCAGTCTCACTGCGCACTAGCTTCACAGCTTCCACCTTAATATCTTCATTACTAGAACAGCTGCCTGTGCCCACTTTCCTTTGCTTTATGATACAAAATAGATGTGCAAGTTCACTTTCTGTCAGCCAAATTTTATGATCATTGTGTCACTTCAATACAGCATTTTCTCAAAATTAACATCATTACCACATTTTTGTTTAAATTTGAAAAGAAAGGTAATGGATGAAGCTAACCAGAGCCCCTAATCTATTGACTACAGTGCTATCTCATTGACTACATGATAGCAATAAGGTTGAGTTACTGGTTGTTGTTTCAAGTCCAGGTCAAGTTAGACCCCTGCAGCCGAGATCAACAAGGAGGAATGGAGTGAAAACCACCCTGCGAAATGGCTTTAAGCCGGGCATCTCTAGCTTAAGTGTACACAGCATGACTTGAATGTGGTATACAGATACCTTAAGCTACCATCACGAGGTATATTTGTGGCAGAAATTTGCATGACCTAATGAAGTCTTCTGTAAAAAAAACATTAATTGGCCATACACCTAAAAGAAACTTTATAAAGACCCGAGGATAATGTAGTCAGAACTTCAAAAGCCTATCACAAGTGCAACAAGGACAAACATGTACTGGTACTACGGGTACCAGCACAACGAGAATGTAGAGACATGTACATCAAAGTCCCAGCTACATTGCTGTCAGGTTGTTAAAATTCTGCAAACATGCACTTTTTGCAGAATGAGGTGGAAACTTCATGCTGCTACGTCATAGTGTGACAGGGTTTGAACCAATGTTCCAAAGCATCATTTACAGTCTGTAAAATACCCATGTTACATGCATGTCTTGTAGTCCATGGCACTGAATGCTAACTCATTGCTATCTCTGTAACACATGCATTGCTTGAAGGTGTGTGGTCATCCTCAAGGAATTCAAGGGGCCACTTCTACGGAAGGTCCCACTGCGGTGGGACCTGCCTAGCTGCCTGCCTGTCAGAATAGAGGGACAAGAGGAGCACCGACAGATAAGGATCGTATCCAATGCGAATGCCAACGACGCTCATGAGGATTGAGGAGATGGCTGATTGGAATCCCTCCACTGTTCTCGAGTTCTTGCCAAGGACAACGAGAATGTAGAGACATGCACACCACTATAGAGCAGGAAGTTGACAATGTTCCCAAACACCTTCCAAGGAGATGAGTAAACAGTCGGAGAAGAGGATCAAAGCCTGCCTCTGGCAATTGTATCTGCGATCGATTCTCAGAAACTCTGTTGCAGATGTGCTGTGCCACAACCACCAAGCGTGGCGGCTAGGGACTTCAGGATTCCGGTGGAACACGCTCGTCTGCAGCTGCACTAAAAGTTGCGGCCATGCTGGTAAAGGTCGCGGGGGCTTGATGCTCAATTCCAAGAGGTCTATCGACCAATCTGTCATCGGTTGCCACGGGGGCGACCAGGATCAAATTGCAGTCATGCGACCGAACCTTGCCCAGTAACCTCAGGAGGATCTGCAGAGGTGGAAAAGCATATGCCCAAAGGTTGCTCCAGTCCATTGCTAAAGCGTCCACTGCTAGGGCTAGGGATCTGGGCCTGGCAAGATGTAAATCTGTAATTTTGCATTCTCCCATGCCCTAAACAGGTCCACATATGGAGTTCCCCATCTGGCCCACATGGCTTGCATGACCTGTGGGAGGAGCGACCACTCCCATCCCTACCAGCTGACCTCTTCTCAAGAGTTGGTCGGCCAGGACATTTTAATGTTCCAGGACATGCCTCACACGCACTCATAGGTTGTGTTTGGAGCACTATGGAGTGATAAGCCTGGCTAACTCTGTCAGCTTGTGGGAGCGCAACCCACCTTACCGGTTGAGGGCAATTGCAGTTCTGTTGTCCCACATCATGAGGACGTGTTTGTGCTCCACTAGGTCCTGGCAGTGGCGAAGGGCTAAGCGTATCACCTCCAGTTCCGACTAGTTTATGTGGTGAGACACGAGGTGCACCAGCCAATGGCCCAATGCTGTCCTGCTCTCCACGAGGTCCTCACCCGGACCTCGAAAAGCCCGTGTATATGGTAAGCTGGGCCTGAAAGGAAACCAGCGTCTGTCCTGACATGATGTTCTCCCAAACGGTCAACCACTGAAGGTGTGGATGCTCTTCGGAGGGCCGGCCCCGGGGTGTGGTAGCCCTGGTCCCTCGACCATCTGCTCCCTGCAAGGTGCACAGGTGAAGGCGATCGAGTGGGACCTGGGAATCCACTGAGGACAGGGAGCCCAACAGGGCTTGCCATTGTTGCACCGAGAGAACCGTGTGAATCAAATAAGGCTCTGAGCAGGAACTGAAGTCTCTCCTACCTGTCCTCTGAGGGGCGACACATGTAGTCGAAAGACAACAGTTTGCTCTGGCCAAAAACTGGACTCACTTCAGTTCACAGTCAGGCCCAGCATTGGCATACTTTCAGAACAGCCTGCTAATTCAGACCTGTGTGCAAGCCAAATGTCCAGGAACACATGAACCGCGGACTGGCGGAGGTAAGCAGGAACTGTCTCTCCAAACTGGGTGAACATCAGCGGTGGCGTGGTGAGGACGAACCTACTCTTGGGGACAAGGAAGAATAGGTTGAAGAAGCCAGAAGAATCATGATTCTCCACCGGCTCCATGGCCCTGCTCTGAAGCAACTCTTCTCCTCTGTTGGAACCACAGCTTGGTCTTCCAGCAGGCTCTGAATGAGGGCTTTGAGATGCTCAAAGCCCTGTGGTGAAGCCGGAGTGGCATTCGTGGGAGGGGAAGCAGGTTCAGCCCGCACCACAGACCCTACCAAGCTCGGCCGTTCAGAGCTTGAAAGTCGAGGAGACCTGCTGACAAACAAATCCGACTGCAGGAGCTTATCCTCGGCCTTAGAGTCAAGGTCCAAAGACTCAGGACTAGTGAGGAGGGTGGTAATGACCAAAGCCTCAACGTAACAAACAATGCATCCCCTGAGGGCAATGGGCAGCCGCCTGTGACAACAAAACATGTGCCAGCACACCCTGCAAGAGGGCAGCAGCTGCCATCACTGCCTCCACCCACTCATGCCATGTGGGGCCAGAGAGGTGGGGGGGGGGGGGAGACTTCTAGAGCACCTGGTGTGGGGCCACAGCTGCCTCAGACCCAACTGTCTGCTGGCCAGAGGGCACCCACTGGAGGTGTGAAAACTCCTGGGCCTCCAGAGGGCTTAAGACCAGAGCCACAGCTGCTGTGGACTGAGAAATCTGCAAGCAGGAGGGGTCCTGCTGGGGTTCAAAGAACTCCAAAACCCTTGGATTTGCCAGCTGCTCACTGTGAAGAAGAAGGGCAGGAGGCAAAAAACTGGTACTGAAGCTGGAGGCTTCAAAGGTGGCACTTGGGTAGCGGAGGGAACAACTGCCTGAGAAACCAAGGGCTCACTCATGGCAGAAGGTTTCACCACATACTTGGATGGCCTCTTCTTAGCTCCAGCAAGCCTGGACTTACGAACCGAGCTGCTAAGATCTGGGAGCTTGGGAGGTTTGTCCCAACTTCGGTGTTCTGGGATGCTCAGACTGACAATACAAGTGCTTGGAGCCAAGCACCAACGTTCCAGGATGGCAGGGTGGGACCCATAGGTTTTCACTGAGGCTTCACCAAGTTGTGCTGTTTGGACTCCAAACACTCGGACAGAGGGGACCATGATCTCGGAATATCCATCTTATGCCATTGGCTTGCCTCTTCAGATAAGAATCCAAAGTGGTGGTTTTGGGGGAGGAAAACAGTTAACGGATCAGATCCATAGCATCTGCTGGGTCCGAGTGGATGTCTGCAAGACTGACGAGACTCCCGGATCAGTGGGCAAGGAGCCACAGTTGTCACCTAGGTGGTGACATGTGCTTGAGATCACCATGATCTCTTGCTTTCAGTCTTGCGACTATGCCAACCCCACTCCCAATTCCCCCAGGTGACCACTTGGGCGTGCGTGCAAGCTGTGTGAGTTTGCTTCGCATTTCCAGTGGCGTCACAGGGGGAGAACACAAGTGTCGTCTCCCTACATGACATAAAACCTATGTGTATTCACAAGAACACACGTGGTCAAATTATTAGTGACATCCAAAGCAGTGATTATGATCTTAGTCTGCCATGAAGTGGTTATGTGAGTCCTTCTGCCATTTACCCAACATGGGAAAAGAGAAGTGGTCTTCAGTTCTACACTCACAGCACGCTGTTAAGCAGCAATGCCTGATGCCACTGTCCTCCCTCTGTCTGCGATTTAACTCGCCAAAACAACATTTTGGAAAAGAATGGTTTCAAGCCAACAGTTACCAGCTCTACTTCCATTTTTCTCACGCGCATCGGAAGGTCAAATATAAGGGAGTCCGGGAAGGCTTAGAAAACAAATTCTGCAGATACTACCAAGCAGCAATTGCTTGGCAGACACTGTCCTCTCTGTATCTGCAATCTGAATGTCAAGACACCATCTTCAAAACTTAGGTTTCAAGCTAAATGACCAGCTCTACAGACAATTATTTCAGAGGTATCACCAGGTCAGAAATCAGCTGGCTACGTCTTCATGGAGTTCCGGACAGCTAAGAAAAGTTTTCCACAGAAGGGAACATGCATGAAGCATAATGAACCGTGATGGTGAACAAAAGTTTATGGAGTTCTAACTCAAAGAAGCCAGCTAGAAATGGCGCCCAAAAGAGGAAGGATGATACAGGGAGCATGTGCACCAGGAGTCACCACTGAATCCATAGGAACCGAGAAATGGCGCCATGGGACTGTCAGGTTTTGGAATCAAGTAAGTAAACTCAACTTGATTTCTTGGGCATTTGACCCAGACACAGAGGTCTTGGCAATGGTGGTTGAGCGGTAATGTTACGTAAATAATACTACCAGTTTTCTATTCAGCCGGGGAAATTCCAGTATGTGAAGTAACTTAAAACCACAGTGAGTGCCTGAGCAATACTTTGCGACACTATGTTCAGAAAACTAACATCAATGCCATCCAATCCTTCTCAGTTTTATTAATTCATGGCATTTAGAACAAATCACATCCATGACACCTTTATTTTAATACAGCTTTTTATCATTGTCATCCATCTTGGGTACAACAGGTCATTGTGCAAGAAGTTTTCCTACTATTAAAGTAAAGCGCTTTTTCATTTATCATTTTTTGAAATTGTGATGACGGTTTTCCCTAGTACTAGTAGTGTTAGACTATAATCTTTATTACCACCATATAAGATTTTTAATTCTTGCCGTAATCTCTTTAGGAGGTTTATCCATGTGTGACTGCACGACTAACCTTGGCAGTGAAGCTCCATGATGTTCCTATGAGAACCAACAGTAGAGATATAACTGGGAACCAGAGACAGTGTATGCCTGCTCTTAAGGCTCTTATTTCCATTTCTATTGCTGATCTGGAGAGTAAACAGCACGAACAGCGTATCAAACTAGTAAAACAGTACATCTATAATGACAATGCTACAGTAATATTTATAATGACATTGATACAATGATATCATGAAGGCCTGGGTAGGCAGGCTTATCTATGTAGTCACTTTGTGCATGTAAAGTAATAAAACTACAAAAGCATGGTCATAAATCCAAAATGGCATGAGCATACAGGCAGAGTGAAAACATACACCAGTGAAACCTGTCCAAGGTGGGCCCCCGAGTGTATCCTTCCAAGAGTGTGGAATGGTAATGAATTGTACATGCACATGGTATAGAATGTCACATTCACTGTGGAATATGCATATATGGGATAAACATTTTGAAGGCAGGCAAGAAAGAAGGGAGGGACAAAGGAAGACCAGGACGAAGCAGACAGACAGGAAGGAAGAAAGGGACAGAGAAAGGAAGAAAGGAAGGCAATAGAGATTTGTGCTTGGACATATACCACATGTCCCATTGTGGCAACATTTTGGAAACTGAGCCCACCCACTACCAACAGAAACCAGTACAATGCATTAAACTTCAAATATACCTTAATTGTTTTATAAAACATTGATGTATGCCAGCTTCTACAACTTTTATTGAAAGTAGTTCTTCTTGAACATGCAGAAAAAGACATTGTTTTTAAAACTTTGGGTTTTTACAACAAGTAACTTAAAAAGTGCCTGTGATTCATCACAGTCAGGGACTACTTCCAGGCCTTATTTTTGCCCTTGTCAACTATGGTAGAATGGACTGTAGTGACACAAAATGACCACATCTGGTCACAATGAAGAAAAATAGGGAACCTTTTTTCAGTGTACATGTACAAGACAATATGTGCCACCTCCCAGTTTGACACAAGTTACTAGCTACCACTAACACAACTGGTGACATACAACACACAATTACAAGCTTTTGCAAGATTTAACCCCAAATATTAATGACCCTTTACCTCAATAAAAAGAAACGAACAAGAGGGCTGTGTGAACAGCCTGTCCTCAGTTGACCTTGACATTAAACCTATAATAAGTCCCACTCTAGTCTAAGAGATAAGAATTTTGGCAAGGAAGGAAAAAATGTGACAATGTATTGCAATCCCCATGGACTTCCATGGTCATCAATAGGATTAATGCATGCATTAACCAACAGGTACACAAACTGAATATATATATATTTTTTTTAAATCAGGGGTCCAAAGTATCACCATCAAACTAGTACTATTGTTTAACCCTCCAACAAGCTACATTTCCACCAAGTTTCAGAAAAATCTGAGTGACTGTTTTGAACAAGAAGTCCACAATAGCCTTAACAAACAAAACTTCATTAAAAAAAAAAAAAAAATTGTAGCGCCACCTGTTCAACAAATTATAAAGGTCTGGGGGTCCCCAGAAGTGTCCCTATGCAATTTCAAAGCACTTGCCTGTGCAGTTTTGGAGATAATTCTTTAAGAATTTGCCCCCCCCCCAAAAAAATCCCCCAAAAAGCATCAACAATTTCAAAAATTCATAAGAGCATGACCACTGAAGCAAACTTGGCAGAGACTTACTCAAGGTAAATCCACACCAAATTTAAAGTGAATCTGTTTGATAGTTTTAGAAAAGAATGCGGAAAATGCAAATTTCTATTGCAATCTCCATAAACTTACATAATAATCAATAGGAAAGCTTGTATTAACTGACAGGTACCCAAATTGAAAATTGTGTTAAAAATCTGGGATCCAGAGTATCACCACCTAGTGAATACTTTTGTTTTTAAACCCTCCCACAAACCACATTTCTACCAAGTTTCAGAACAATAGCTTTTACAGACCTGGGGCCGTATTCACGAAAACGGACTTAAGCTCAAGTTCAACTTTCCACCTTACGTCTGAAAATCGAACTCACCAAAAACACCTCGAAATCGGTATTCACGAAGCGACCTTTTAAAAGTCGAACTTTGCCAAGTCGAAAATGTGAGCGCTATTTACTGCGAGACTGCTATTTGTGACATCTGCCGGTTAGATCGCAAACTATTATCAGCATCAAATTTAATCTTTAATTTCACATTTACTACATATAAGGGGATTATTTGGGATACTGATATGTTGACTCGAAAAACTGTTTAGTAAATGTGCACAGAGAGCGACTCCCCTGTTGGTCCATTCTGCGTGGTGTCGCATCAGTTCGTTGCCAAGCAAAACTGACTTCACTTGTGCATGTGCTCAGTGACTTGATTTACAAAAGGGATTGTTTTGAGGTCAGCATATTATGATTTTACTATTATTACATTAATGTTTTGTGTAATCATGGAGAAGGAGTTTACCACCAACGCACCTGACATCTGGAAGAAATCCAACTTGATTGCATCGGCCTCATCACCGGTCGGAAAGTTTATTTGTTGGGTCTCCATCATGTCTGTCAAAAATTTGTCACTGCCCCGGAAGTGGTACTTTGAGAAATGTGGATGACCTCGCCCACAAGGGACTGGAAATATCCTGATGCGAAATACCTCAGGGACACTAACACTTGTAACTGAGGGTGCAGGGCATTGGATCTTTTCGTTTCATGTTGCAAGGCATGCTCGACTTCGCCGACAATGTGAAGAATGGTCTCCGGTTGGAACCTATAGAACTGCCAGATGACCTCAGGCTGTTGCGTTTCCAGCGGGTTTGTCTGTCTACCAGTGGCCTTTCCACCGTAAGGCCTAGCTGCCGACGCCGCCAGCGTCTGTGGAGTCCTAGCACGGTCGCCATTTTGTCTCCTCAAAATTCGACTTAAGCAAGGTACAAATCGGACTTGAAAATTGAACTCAACAAACTCGACTTGAGGTTAAACGGGTAAAAGGCTCCGAAACATGTTGAGTAGTTACCCGCTGAAGACCCTTTAATTTATTTGGGCTGATACAGCCTATGTCAAAATTTTACAGAGGAACGTGTGCAATATAGACAATAGTAATTCCATATGTATACAGGTTAGACAGGGACAGGTTAGCTTATGGAGAGTAAAGAGTTCGAACTGCGGAATAGGATATTGACTACTAGTGGTTCTGGGCAAAAAGACACAAATACAATTGATTCTTTATTTCTTCGTGAATACCAACAAAACTGAACTTAAGTTCAATTCTAAAGATAAGGTGGTTTTTTGAACTTAAGTCCAAAATTATTTCTTTGTGAATACGGCCCCAGGCATGTGAGTGGCCAACTGACAAAAATGCTTAAAGTGGCCGGGAGTGATTAATGATTGTTGTTGTTGTTGGGCCATAAAACAATGACTTGCTCCCAGGCTGGCTGTCTCACAAAGCTAGCAAAATTTGGCGCCAGAAAAAATGTCTTCCCTGCATGCTTCCAGGTCGACCGCTTAATGGTAATACGAGCTCATTTACGGCAGTACTATATACGCATATTAGTCTCGTAAAATATTTTTACGACATCTAAATTCAGCCTGTAGAGCTGATAGGTTTGAACAGCATGAAAGATATTTAAACATACTTTTTTCAGAAAAATTAAAAAATGTGTAAATACGCAAAAATGCGCATTTTTCACATGCCTACAGACAAAACTCTAAAAAACTGAAAAATCCCAGCACCACCCATTGAAAAATTAAGGTCTGGGATTCCCCAGCAATGTCCCTATGTAACGTCAAAGCAATTGGCTAAACAGTGTTGGACAAGATTTTTAAGATTTTGCCAAAAATGAAGAAAATAAATCATTAAAAATAAAAAAAATCAATGGAGCATGACCATTTGTACAAACATGGTAGAGATCCACCCAAGGTACATTCCTACCAAGTTTGAAATACATCAGGCTCATGGTTTTTGAGAAATCCAAAATGTCAATTGTGGACAACGACAGACGGACAACGGATGCCTGAACGCCACATAACCTCAGCTGACTGACAAGTCAGCCGAGGTAAAAAGCTGCCAAATTCATATATAAACAAAGTACACAACAAAGACCAGTAGGTTTGCAGTCAGTGTCAAGCACATGTGCACATACACATGATAAGCATGATAACAGAAGATATAGTGCACTATATATATATATATATATATATATATATATAATTTTATTTATTCTATGTTTGAGGGTGAATTATTTTCTAGAGAGACAGTCAAAAGTAGTAACTTAGAGTACATAATATGATCTAAACATTGTTACAACTAAATTGTAACATGCCTACATCAGTGACATATTGCATTAACATGTAGACAAAATCAAACGTACGTGACGAACTGAACACAGCACACCAGGTCCCCATTAAAAGGAGTGAATCTCAGGCACTTTTTTTTCTTTTTTTGCAATGAATACCCAATTAAACATAGAATAAACAAAATCTTACATGGCTGGAGAGTCAGATACTATTTTTCTCTCACTCGGGATAATTGTTGCTGGGACAAATCACTTGTGACCCAAGAGATTATTTTGTAATAAGATTTCAAAAGCTGTAGCTTATATATATCTTCAAGTTTTCCAATGATTGATTGTATGTATTTATTCAATAAATGATTCCTGATTCCTGGTAATTAGTGATTTTGCCTGCCAACAACGATCCCTCATGAGAGAAAAATAGTAACTCCCTTTCAGCCATACAAGATTCTGTATACAATATTTACATGACTACCGTGGTTACAGAGTAGATCACACATGTACGGTTAGAAAGTAATGCATGCATGTATGTTACTTACGGCTGCCCAGGTTTCCAGCAATAGAAGCGGCTTCATTATTTCACAGTAGTCGTCATAAGAATCATAAGTCTCAAGCAGGGGAAAGACCTGTTCGGTCTTCACAACTGGTGGGGGTGCAGAATTTTTTGCTGAAACCCAAAACACAAGGAAGAGATGATGAGCCATGAATACCTTGGTCCATTTAACAGAAAATATAAAACCAGAAAAGATACGAGAGACCCTAGCTTGACCCTCTGACCCTACCTTGTTCATCTAACCAAGATACATTCCACTGCAGCACACAAGCCAGGAAGTCATCTGTCGTCATTGTCCTGCTAGCCTTCGTCTCAGCTACCAGCTTGGCCTTGTCGGTAGCAGACATCTGTCCCAGGCTAATGCTGGATGGTCCCATACACTCAGCTGCCACAGATGTGGAACCATTTACACCCATGCCTTCGGTGCCAATGGGCAGTGATGGCCCTGCATGATGTCCAACATTGGGATCTCTGTTCTGCGAGAAAAAAAATGAAATAACTATACAATTAAACAAACAAACAAATAGATAAACAAGCAAGAGGGCTGTGACAGTCCCGCGCGCAGCTGACCTTACACGCACACAGACTGAGGTGGTCCTGTGAACTTCAATTGATATCAAGGCTACACTTGGTCAAAACCATCATCACTGATTGTGTTGTGCCAGTCTTCACTCATCCAGTTCAGCAGTATTTTTTAAAAAATGAAACATTACAAAATACATTATTATCAAGATATTTGCCAATATATCAGTTTGACCTTTCAAGGTCACTCATGGTCAAAATTAACAGCACAAAGAGAAACCCCAGTGATACTTTCCTATTATTGTTTAAAAGTAAACATGGTCCTATGTATCCACCATTACTGAGATATTAGCGACTATGTCAGTTGAGTTGAGTCAGTTTTAATGTCCCTCGCGCTTAAAATGAACAGCTCCAAAAGATAATCAACAGGTACTTTCCTTTTAGTGTTTACGACCAGCCATGGGTCTAGTATTCAAAATCATCTAGATATAAGCCAATATGTCTGATTTGCTGCTGTCCCTACTGTACAGTAACAATGCTAACATGTTCACATCACTTACTGGTTTTTCCTAATTTTGATAATTTGTTAAACATCAGAAAAAAGACACCACCACCATGTGGTGAGCAAATCTGGTGGAGATCAAGTCTCTAGGTACAATGCCAGTAAGCTAGAAGAGGATCCAACATACAGTTTTAAGGAAGTCCAGAAAAGTGAAAACATGTCAAACTTCTTTAAACAAGACATGTTTGTAAAACACAAAATCCATTAAAAAAAAAAAAAAGGAAAACAAGAGGTCCATGGGCCTATCCCTCTGATGACTTGTAATGTATACAATAACATAAAGACTGGAAACAAAACAAAAGCAGGTTGGGTAATAATGTGTTTACTGATTGATTTGGGAATGCAAAGTTCAAGTGACATATTGATCTGACGGATAGATTCTCTGTCCAAGCTACACCCTACCATCACCAAATCATTTCTCTCAACTTTACAAGCCTGGGGACTTAAAAATATTAGGCCACAGTTATCCATATTCTACAGTGTATAAGTATTGACAAATCTACATAAACCTATCAATTTAAAATGTCTGGCTTGTTTTTTGAGGTTTTGAATTTCATCTTGTTTGATACATTTTGGCTCATAAATTCAATTGAACTGTAGGTGGGACCACTAATATCTCCTTTAATCAAGTTTTTTTACTTCCACAATCCCACTAAAAATTTGAGATGGCAAAGCCTTCTAGATTTTCACATTTTGACCCCACATTTCAATTGCCCATGTGACCTTCACCTTTAACTCAGATTAAAAAAAATAATTTGATCCATAAACATATGCCCTGCATCCAGCTATTCATACAAGGTCTGTTTGTTCATATAAGGTAATAATTTTACAATTTTTTTAAAAGAAAACCCCAATAAACTCAGAGAAGTGCCAAGTCCATAATCATGGGGTCATGGTGACCCAAAAAGTAGGTCACCAAGTACAGTTTATGTACAATGTACCCAAGTGCAATTTTGATCTGGAGTCTCAATTCTCTTTACATTGATGTACAAGCTACACCCTACCATTACAAAATCACCTCTTTCAACTTTACAGACCTGGTCACCAAACAAAAAATGTATCAAGGTTACATATATTATATAACATATTAGCGATGGGCATGATCTATAAATCCTATAAATTCATGTCTAATTCAATTCTATTTTGATATGGAATTTTACATCTCTCAACATATTTTGGCTCATAACTTCTGTCAAGTTACAGATGGCACCACTAGTATCCTATGCAACTGAGGTTTTGACCTCCAAATTCCCACTAAATGCTAGAGTGGCCACAAGATTTTCACATTGTGACCCATATTTGACATAATACTGTAAGTGGCTTCACTAATATTGAACTCTAACTAGATTTTCATACACTTTGGAAGTCCTGAAAGTTATACGGGCCTATCTTGAAAACTGTGGACTGTATTACGCTCACAAGCAAAAGTTCATGGATAGACGGGCAGACATGAGTGATCTCACAAGATTTGGGACCTATGGTCAGCAAAGCTGAAAATATTTGAGCATGACTATTTCAACAGACTTCGTAGAGCCCCACCCAAGGTGCAGTCCACTAACTTTGAAGTGAATCTGGCCAGTTATCTGGAGTAGAGGTCAGAAAAGTAAATTATGGATGGTGGAGAGAGGGAGGGACAACTGACCATTTTATAAATGCAGCTGACTGACACAAAAAATCAAAGCACCATCTGTTAAACAAATTAAGGTCTGGGGTCCCCAGGAGTGTCCCTAAGCAACTTCATAGTGATTGGATGCACTGTTAAGGAGAAAAGATATTTGAAGATTTTACAGAAAAAAAAAAAAAGAAGAAGAAAAAAATAATAAACATGAGGGCTCTGACAAGCCCATGCTCAGCTGACCTGTGATGGTATTTTTACCATCTAGCTATACAGGAAATTGAATTATCCCTAGAAAACAAAAATATTTCCAAAAAATATGCAGATTTTTCCCATGGCTAGGATATTCGAACTTCAATAATTACTTTTGGTTAAACTCAAGGACAACAAGTGCTTCATTACATGTTCCAGCGTTTGATCGGTTGATACCAAGAACACTCCACACTGACATGCAAATTTTAATAGGAATACAATCCCTCCCACACTACACCAGGACACCTGCTTTGGTCAAGGAAATTATCTATTTAACACTTCAATTCCCATCTGACTGTAAAACACAGTGTCAGACTTATTTTGAATACATGTATCAGATTCATACTTGTAAGTTCTTGGGGTTTATCCTGAATTCAACAATAAGAAGTCAAATGAATCTTCTGTGCATACCAATATTTCAATGTTAAACAGTTAGAAGCATAAAGGATCATGATATATATTACTATCAATTCTATTAAACAAAAGTAAGTGGGGTTTTTCACTTGACAGGTGCAGTTACGAGGAAAAATGTCCTATAATGATGTTATTTACATAAAATCTTGTTATAACACCAGACAATGATCATGATGACAGAAGTTTTGTCTGTATAAAAAGTCAAAACACAAAAGAAGGTAGCTGTCACATTTGTACATATTGCATAAATGTAAAATGATAATATGACAAAGATTATCTATACCTATCCCATTTATGACTATGACAGGGCAAGTGGCCACTGTGGCCAATGAAAAACGCTTTGAATCTGCTGGGTTTTCATTGGTTGAAAAACCTACCTTGATCCCATTTATATCAATTTAATGGGCACAGTTGGTCAAACTTTATGGTAGCAACACCAGGTCAATTTCAGACTATATGCAACACGTAATCATGATTTGAGATCTTCTTTTCAGCTTTAAGCAGTAATGTTGCACTGTTCACAACAAAGTCCGAGTTTACAATATGGAAAAAGTAAAAACTTATAAACTTGGAACACAGAGATCAGACATATTCTATTATCAGGACTCTACAAGTTAAAAAAAAAACAAAAAAATAGTGTTCACACAATGGATTACCCTCTGGGCCCAAATTATTTTTTCCTGAATTCTGATAGTGAATATTTTCTTCTATAATACATGCAAGTATCTATAGGTAACCTCTATTCAGGACAGGTGCCACAACACAGTGTAACTGCACCAAAAGTTGATGAAACTGTGATGAATCCTTCTTGAGATATGATGGTAACATTGTCCACTTGTGCACCACTCATAGAGCCTTCAAATAAATACTTCAAAAGTTTCATTCCAATTTTTAAAATTAACAAGAGGAAGCTGGTTTTCAATAGGAACATGGTCCATTATAATATGCATCTTAAATTTGGTGAAGCTGCCATGGATCCTTGTTGAGATATTATGGTAACATTGTCCCCTTGTGTGCCACTCAGACAGCTATGAAATAGATATTTTGAAAGTTTCATTTAAAGTTTAAAGATAACAAAACGTGGCTGCTTTTCAATAGAAACCTGGTCCATTATAAGGTACATCTGTGACAAAAATTTGGTACAGCTACGGTGAATACTTTTTGAGATATCATGGTAACATCAACAAGACGGATGGACAGACGGATGGTGCAGGGGACAAAAATACCCTCCGCACTTTATGTGCCGAGGGTAAAAATGAACTTGTCTACAGGACATGTGAATTTCAAAACCACTCGTCATCCTGGAGAAACAACTTGTCCCCCCCCCCCCAAAAAAAAACAACAATAAAGACGATTAATAGATAATCAATGGCATAAAAAGAAGAGGGCACTGCGATTGCAAGCAATTACTGGAATGCCTCCCCATGGCCCACGTTCATCCTGCCTTTAAACTACCAACACATTGCCCTTAGTGCACAAAAAAGTTAAATTAAGATCTTTCTTTTAATTGCATTTTGAAGATATGGCCCTAACAAATCTCATATGGACAGTAAATAGGTCAACCTAAGCTGTAACTAGGTCACAGTGACCTCATTATCTAAACACCTATTGGGGGTCCAGAAAAGCGAATGTGTATCAAATTTGTATAAATCCATCTGGGCATTTTGGGGATGTTGCGCTTCCAATGCACACAGATAAACAGTAAATAGGTCACAGTAAGTGGGAATTAGGTCACACTGACCTCAAATTCTAATCAGCTAGTAGGACCATGTCTGGCAAACAAGCACTCCTTGTACTGCATGACAGAATCTTTGTTTAAGATAAAAAATGGAATTTTGATTAGTCTGAGATCAAAATTGGGTTGCTCCGGACACTTGGACACACACTTTGTTGATCCCTGTATTATCATCACTTTTTCTTATCCACAAAAGAGGTAACATGCAAATCAAAAACAAAGACAAAATGAAAAAACAAAAAAATCAGAAAGAAGGATGACTATGTAAACACCTGACTGAACATATGTCTATGTACAAGCAAGTACCTGTATGTCTTGATGGGAAGTCAGTTGGTCACTAAATGACACCTTTTTCCTCCCATTTGGCAGTTTGTGTTTTTTTTCAGGAGTGGTAGTCGTGTCAGCTCGACTTGTATGCTTAACACTGGTTTCAGTCTCTGTTCTCCCTTGTCCTTGTTCCTGCCCTCCGGTCACACTGGCCTCTGTCACAGCCTTTCTTGTGCTGTCAGTGGCACCACTGGTCTTTCCACAATGATCCCTCTTTGGTGGCATTGGTTCAAGTATGGTTGTCAACAGTTGTGACTGTCTGGATGTAAAGCTGCGAGGCGCTATGGTACTAGGCTTGGCATATGTACTTTTTCTCTTTCCCTGTGCTAGATAAGAGTAACAAGTACAATTCTTAACTCTTTAATTCTAAGAACAGACAAAAGTCAAAAGTTGACATTTTAAAAGTTTATTCAGCTTTGTTGCTGATCATGACAAAGTAACTTTTTAGCACATGTATACTTGTAGAGTAACTTCCAATGTATGTTAGTTTGTGCTTGTAACCACACTCAAATTATGTTGCTGTAAGTGTTTTTACTCTCAGGAGATAATATAATTTGCATGACCACTAGAAAAGTGTACAAAGGACATGCATGCTCCCACCTGTCATTGCCCCTACCAGCATCGGAAACAGTAGCATGTAATTGGTGTAAGACTTCAAACATTATTGCAAAATCTTTACATGGATAATAATTATACACACATAACTTTTCACATAGTCCCACTAAAGCAAAAATGGCCTTATTAAAAATTGGGCACTTCTGAGTTATACCTAATTATAAGGATAAGGAAGACTTTTCCTCTTCATGTTTACAGTGTTCTATCTTAAAATCTGTAAAAATTAACCTTTTAAGGGACCAAACTCAGGAGAAGAGCAAAACCCCAGGTGCACATCTTCATATATTGATAAATTATTCTATTATGCTTCACATCCGTATATAAAAAAACATCTTGAGATATGTCTGACACAAATCTGACAAGTCCAACATCAAATCAACAATTTCACTAATTAGCGATTAATTATCAGAGGATAATTAGTCCAAGAGACAAACAAAACCCCAGGTGCACATCTTCATATACTGAGTAATGTTCCCATTAAGTTTCATAGGTGTACCTCAAACACTTCATGGGATACATGCGACACAAATCTGACAAGTCTAATGTCAAGTCGAATCAACATTTTCCCTAAGTTTGTTAATGATTAATCAAAACAGGATAATTAATCCAAGAGATAAACAAAACCCCAGGTGCACACCTATGTATATTGGAGGACGTGTAGGAGGGTACTATGGAGATGCATCTTAACATTTTTCCATGGAAACCTAAATTAGAAAGTTCATGGTACATAGCTATAATTTCATGCAAATTGTTTTTCATTATTGATGAAATTTATGCAAAACATCGTTAATTGCAGACATTTGACCATTGGTTGGTTTTGGACAGTAAGTTACACAGGAAGTGTTTGCATAAAAACTGTGATAACTGTTGCTGGAAAATGATGCTAACAAACACAGAATCTAGTACTGGTTGGCAGTTGCAGACAACACTTGTGGCATTTTTTTTCTTCTTTTTTTTTCTTTTTTCAATTTTTGGTCTTCAAGAATACTTCCTGAATAAATATAAAAAATCTTACCTGTGCCACAAATTTCTGCAACTGCCTAATGCTAGATTTTATTTCTTATATACCTGTATTTTACTGGAATTGCAAAAGAGACTCTGAATCAGAAGAATTTTTTCTATTGTGCTTTTGTCATTTTGTTTGCAAAGTTATTCATTACCAGGGAATAAGTAAAGAATTAGTAGGCAAGGCCTGAGGCAAGTACTAAGTATGTGAGAAAATCTGTTTCACATTTTATTTGTCCAAGGACAAAAGTCTGTATGTTGTGCTGTTTTACATTGATCTTCTTGTCCAATATCATTTTTCATTTGTTGCTGACATGCCATTATAGTTTTCTCACCAACAAAAATCGCAGAAATTTTATACTTACGTGCAGCATTCGCTACTGGTTTGCTTCTGCTTGCCAACCTCTTCAGCCGGGCAGCTATACTTTCTCTAAGCTCTCCTGTGGAATCCTTTCTTTGTGCTGCCAGACCTTGTTCAGAATTCTTGCGCTTATGTTGCCTCAGCTTCTGGTCTTTATTTTTGTGTTTATCTGAAACACTGTGTCCCTTGTAAGCTCTGACAGCATCCTGTCCACATTCTTTCTTTTTCGTTGTTTTTGCTTTATGAAAAGGCACCCTACGTTTGTTTGACTGCCACTGGGGCTCAATTTCTATGGCTCTTCCTACAGATGGTACTTTGCCAGGTGATGGCCTACGTAGGGATGACTGACTCGGGGCATGACTCACTTGTGGTTTTGGCACCTGTTGCTTCTTTTCTGGTGTTACTGGATAGGTAAGGGACACTTGATTGTCCATCTTCACTACCTGACTTTGCGTGTTTTCTGCAGGAGTGGGAATAGTTTTCCAAGCAGCCTCATTGCCTGGTGACATCTCAGGCCCTTTTGTATCGGTGTCCACTCCCCAGTCTTCCGAGTCTGAACAACTCAAATCCTTGAACGCCATGTCCTCACTGATATCAGAGTCCAAGTCACTGTTCGTGTTGCCTAATTTTGGTCTGCCTTCACATGACCGGCTCAGCAACTCAGTGGCCAGCTTCTGCTCCCTATGCAGCACTTCCTTCTCAATCCTAACACTGTCTTCCGTTTTCTGCAATCTGCCTACACAGTTAGAATGTGCTGGACCAACCTGCTTATAACCCTGTTGCATCAGCTGTTCTTCTTCAAAATGGCCCACACCAAGAGCACTGGATGGTCCTGGTATGTCAGAGATTGGAAAGATGTCCTTTCTTGCACTTTTGTCTGAAGCTGTATTTCCTGTTGTGTTCTTACAATGGCCAAATGGTAAAGCTTGACTTTTATCACTAACAGCTGTGGAAGATTCCATGGAAGTACCAAGACTGATGCTTTTACCATGTAGCATGGTTTCAGAAGCTGAAGCTTTCTGAGCAGAAGCAGTATCATACCTGCTACCATGATCAGTCTCATCATATGCTGTTACAAAACTGCTGCTGGCACCAGTATTCAAACCTTGGCCAGCACTTCTATGTGTCTCTTCCTCCTTGAAAGTTTGTAAATGTCTCCATTTATCTTCGTAGGAATCTCTCTCTTCCTTAATATGAAGCAATTCCTCTTCCTTTTTGACATGTAACAGCAATCCCTTTTTACTTTCATCCAGTTCCCCATCTTCCTTACTTTTGACCCTGTCTGTGTCAGCTTTGCTGCCTGACTCCAAACCTCTTGACTCCACATAATCATCTGGCACAACAACATCCATGTAGTCATTGAGATCAATAAGGAAACCGAGGGGACTTCCTTTTCTATCCTCCTCCTCTGGTTCCATGCTTGATGTCAAGAGTTCTGGTTCCCAGTCACCCTCTATGTCAACATATTCATCTTCTTCCTGTTCCATTTTAACTCTCACATCTGGATCTGAAGGTTCTGTTTTAACCACTGCAAACTGAGGTTGAGACAGATTTGAAAAAAGATCTTCCTCATCAGAAAGAAGTATCACATCATCATCATCATTTTCTTCGAGACTGTAACCATTATCAAGAAAGGAGGAACTGAGACAACTTTCTTTTTTTTGCCCAACCTCTTTAGCATCTTCCCCTTTATTTATTTCATTTGGTGTTGCACCTTCATGGTCATTTCTCTTGCAACTGTTTGCATCTGCTTGTTTATTGAGGTCTGCTGTCCTACTTTCCCAAGGCTGTTCATTCTCTGCATCATTATCACTTTTTATTTTTTTCACGCCAGCAGCTTTTCTTGTAGATTCCCGTGTTTGCCTTTTGACTTTCTGTTGCTCCAACTCCTCATCCCACATGTCACCTGGACCTAAAAATTCATTATCTCTGTCATTGTCATCCAATAAAGTGGAGTCTAAGTGTTCGGAGTCACTCATCTCCTCCTCAGACTTGTCCACCTCTAGCTCATCTGGGATGTCAGGAGAGCTCACCTCTCGTTCTTCCACATTGTCATCTGATTTATCAACTACCAAGTTCTCTGGTATTTCTGGGGAGTCTAGCTCTCTTTCCACGTCTGATATATCAACTTCCATAAAATCGGGAACTGTTTCTACTGATGGATCTTCTGGTTCTGTCCGTGCTGTATCGGTGTTGAATAGAGACACAAAACTGGTCCCCAACCTGGAAAAGTCAGTCCCTGAAAAGGATGAAACATCTTTGTAATCAGAAACAGATATATCAGACAAGAAAGACTCATTCTGGTCATTTTTAGTCTGTGAACCTGGCTGAGTTGGCAAGACTGTGCCAGTTCTGTCATTGTCAGGAAAGACTTGTGGTCCAGCCTGCACATCTGCTGCATCACAAACAATGTTGTTCACTCGGCAAGTGGCATCAACAGACCCTGCACTTGAGATTTCTGTGGAAATCTCATGAACTTTTTCATTTTGTCCTTTAGATTTATTAGCACCGAGTCTCATGGAATTAGTGCTTGTGTTTAGTTTAACAATACATGAACTGTCTTCCATTGTGCTGTCCATGCATCCCTGCCAGCCTGCATTAGCATCCTGTAAGTTTTCCTGGCTCCCTGAATCAGTATCTATGGTACGCAAAACTGAAATACCACTTCCAATGGGCATTGTCACCCTGGAAGTTGCAGAACATGGGGTTTTTCCTGTACTTCCTTCAGTGTGTTGAACTCCCCTGTCACAGTTTGTTAATGTTGTCATGCTCCTTCCTTGATTTTTGCTGGATGCCCAGAGCAAAGGTGTACCTGCAGTGCCACTGACATTGGCAGATAAACGTTTCAGTGATTGAGGAATAGCTTCCATGACCTTTGACCTTGGTGTTGACCCATCACACAACTGTGTGACTGGTCTATCCAGGTCAGTACTAGAATTGCTACTCTCACTATCACTTCTTGTTAACATAGGCTTGCGCTGACGAGAAACTGGACTAATCAGAGATTCACTTTCACTGCCTGAGCTGGATGTGGTGTTGCTTGGGGTATGCTCCCCACATGTATCCTGTCTCATTTTGTGTTTTCTTACACCACTGGAGCCTCCTGACATTTCTCTTGCTTTCGATGACTTATCAGAGAATTTGTGACACAATGAAAGTCGGGATTTTTTGGTTTTGGACTCAAGTGTATGAGACGGGTCACCTGAACCCCTGGGCCTTGTCATTACATCTAAATCTCTGGGGGCAATCAGATAACCATAGTTTTCTAAAATGACAATTGGAGTCATAAGTCCTAGTTTGGGATCATTTACAACTATCTTTTTAATGGGACTCGTGTTCAGTAAAAATTCCTCACTTCCAGGTGCAGGTACTAAATTGGTTTCAGCAACAAGTCTATTCCTTCCAGGTTTGTGTCTGGTGCTGCTGGGCCCAAGTCCGGCACTGCTTCTAGGTGACCTCTCAATCTCAGGGGAACTGGCAGGTAGTCTGTGATGATGTTCAGGTGTAGGAATTTCACTTCCTGGAAACACAAATTAAGCATTCTTAATGATGCGAATCTGTTAACGTTTACTGCACACAAACTGACAGTTGAAAGGGATTCAGTTTGAGTGAGATAAATTAAATTAATGTTAGGTATCTGCCCTGTAGCAGTCAAACCTGCCCATGGATGTGGGTTATTAGACAGAACATTTCAACTTTAAATAATAGGATGACTGGCTTTGGAAGAATCCAGTCCTGAGCCCGCAGTGAGTTTGGCAACATTTGGCACCAGACCAAGACTGTCCTGATAAATCTGGGAAATTCATTATAATTTCCATATTTGTTAGTAACACTTGCCTATCCACTACATTTGGTATGTGATATCTTTAGATCGTATCTACTCCAATTTTTTTTAATCATCAGAAACTATTTCTCTATATAGGTTCCTCTGGACTGGAGGCCAACAGCCTCCTTGCCTCACACCTGAGCTGGGGTATTGACCAATCGTATCAGTTTTACACAACAGACTGCCCTTGCAATGATCTGATGCGGGGTCAGCTGGGTGGGCTTTTGTGTAGTGGAGAGGTAAGTATTACTTACTGATATGGAATTTATAATAAATATCCCAGGTTTGTGTCATAATACCTATTTACTACACTGGTAGCTTTACCATTGAGTGGAGGAGAGATCACTTGGACTCAAGGACAGAAAACTTGTTTCTCATAGAATTCCTTTTGAAAGGGAAAAAAAAAAAAAAACCATCCTCTAAAGGGCTAATAATCATTGTATTGACTCAAGAAAACAGCCCCCCCCCCCCCCCCCGAGGAAATAGTACCCAGATAATCCTGAGCTGTATCATTGCTTACACATTGATGGTGCAGGTGTGTTTCCCAGAGCTAGAAGTTGTCCCTCAAAATAGGACATGTCCCTGAAATAAAAGTTGGAAAAAGTATTGTGTAACTCCACCACCATGCCCACATTATGTCACTAAATGATCACTAAATAGCACTTGCTTAAAGACATCCCAGGAGCAGGTGGGGGCTCTGAGATGAGCTCTAATTTGGTTCAACTGTTTGAGCTCTGGGATCTTGCCTGCCACTAAACAGGGCAAAGTGATTGCCTTAGTGATCCAGCTAAACACTGTTTCCACAAATATCCTGGAAAATCTGCTGAAACTGCACTCTTTAGAGGTAGAAATAAGTGGTGTCTACCTTTGCTGATGGGATCTGGGTTTTTTTGTTGTTTTTTTTCAAAATAAAATTTTGGTGTCATAACTGGGCACACAGATCTGTCGTGATCCCGTCAATCCAAATTAGCAGATAGAGCCTTGATGGAAAAGCCCACAAAGGCAGTGACCAGCCAATCAGGAGCATGTGTCTTGCTCATCAATGAAGGGTTAGGTTTCAAAAATATTTCTGTGTGGTCCTCTAACTTTGAATGGTCAAGCACATGAACGTAGCCTCTCCTGGCCCTGAGGCCAACATGACCAAAAAGAATGCCTTATAAAACAGATAATCTAACGCAAGTGAATCAATATTCTTAGGTTTGAAAACCAGAGCACCAAAGAGATAAATGAAGTGTAAGACTTGCACTTATCATTTCCAAGAAACTGTTACGACTGATGGCTATTTCCTTCATACTTATACAAAAGAAACAGGCAGCCACAAACTTCTGTATCAACACATCCAGGAAATCTACCATTGCAGAAACACATATATGCAGGAAAAATTTAATGTCTCATTTTCTTGCAGCAGACTCTAAATGTAAATTTATCAATTTGTGAATGCAGAACGATCTATTCTCTTTGTTTGTAATACATTTACCCACAAAAGATCTTTTGGTGATATTCCATAAAAATTTTAACAGTGTTTATCTGTAAAATGTATGATTTTAAAATCTAGTTAACTTGTAAAGCATTGGTTAACTTGTAAAGCATTGGTTTTTGTGAATAATGCTTATGATAGGCCTGTTTTTATTCACAGAATTATCAAAGATAATCTGGCACATGTCTTTCATTAAAATATGTCATTCAACTTTCTTCATACCCTTCTGCCCAAGCTACCAAAATCCTCAAAAAAAAATCTTTGTTATTGTACTTTATTAATTAATGAATTTATTTAACATAACATCAATGCATGTGGTGCTTCTCCAGACTTACTGATTAGTGTGCCATCTAGTGCCACTTTGAGGAATTACTGAATATGCCATGTGGTTCAAGCTCTGAATGTGAGAAGACAGAGCCACACTGTCAAAGCTTCAGGATTATACATTAAAAAGGATTTAGTGAAAATATGTTCAATGAACATACAAAATGGAGTACTGTATAAGTAAAGCATAAATTTGAAGCTACAGTGAGGCTTTTGAAACACTGGTATGTAAAAATCCCCAGTATTGCCCATTGCGATCTTTTCTTGGGTGAGTTTTGATACTAAAATCAAATTTATGTATTGAAATTTCTTTTGTGTTGTTTGAGGTTGCAAGATAATTTCTCTCTCAGCAGAGTTGTTTTCAAGCCAAAATATATCATTTGAAGTCCTAAAAGTGCAAAATAATTTGGTTGTCCATTTGGGCTTGTGATTTACTTGCCCCATGTTGGTGATTTTTCCTTTTTCTTTCTTCAAATTAATGGATGTTTCCAAACAAAAAGGTGAAATTCTGATTTTTAATTTAACCCCCTCCCCCAATTCCGATGGTTTCTCGGTATTTTGGAAAGTTTTTTTCGTACAAGATCCCTTTTAAGCACAAAAGGGGATGCTGTCCGAAATCCCTTATTTGTTCACACATGCGACTGGTATCAAATTATCTGTGCTAACTAGGACATGTTTTTCAGGTACATCTTGCTGGAAACTCTCTGTGGCCAGATGAATCGCCTCTAGTTTCTGCCAAATGATCAGATGCCACTCCTATTGAGGAAGAAAGACTCTGGATACGGTCTTAAAACCGCTTTACAGTAAGTTGTCCCAGTGGCCGATAATAGCTGCTAAGGATGACTGAACCACTATTACGCAGTATTTCTTGCGGATGCATTTGCGGTGGTTGAGTTCAAGACCAGTGTGTCTTGTACATGGGAGATTCATTTTTACATAAATTGGTGTGATTCCTCCATTTCCAATCATCTTTACAGAAGGTGGCTGGAAGTAATCAATGTGTAGTAGTTGGTATGGGTAAGTGGTCTGAAGCTAGGTTTCTCACAAGGAAGGGGTCACCAATTTGCATGTCCCATTGGCAAGGACAAGTAAAAGTTGATAAAGGGACAAGTAAAATTTGAGAAAAATAGCATGTAAAAAACAGGAACACTTGTCCCTGGACACATGGGCTTTGGAGGGAACTGTCTTGCCCTGCAAGGTCATTATGTCAAAGTTATTGGACTGGAATAGATGCTGAAGTTGGTCCATTTTGCCTGCACTTTTTATGCTGCATATTTTGGCATGACATAATTTTGTTTTGTGGCTGTGGCACTGACGGGGCCAGGATTTGGCTGTATATCTTTTGCCATTGAAAGTGCTGCATGTCACAAACTCACAATTGAGTAACTGTAGTAACAAAAGAATCAGTATGATTAAAGAAGTAATACAGTTGGTTAAGAAATCTCCTAGGAATTTGTGAAGTGTGATTTTCATAATTAACTTTATTTGGTAAAACATGCCGATCGCAGCCCTATGAAGTTCTGGACTACAGCCCTTTGAAATAAAATATGGGCAGAAATATGAGCTTCCTGATACACAACATGCATGTAGGATGTTTTTGCCTTTTTTTCTGTTCGGCCCATAAGTTGGTGTAAGGTAAAAGTAATTACCAACCAAGAGTACCCGTACAAAGCAGGATTGAGTATGGACACATTTACGTTTTGGACTGGGTCAGGAGTACATGTGGAAAAAGTTGTTTGGTAAACAATAGCAAGTGGGTCGAGTCATATAATGTACACATACTTACACCATCAAAAACTGACATGATTACATACATAGAAAAATACAATACATGCAGCAGCATAATAATACATGAATACTGAGTTTGGGGTAACATTTATACAGTACTTGAAGAAATAGATATGAAAATAGGCAATATTTTGGCTTGTGATGCATGTGCATAGTTTGGCGATTTAAAGCCCGTATTCCTTATCATGTAAGTACCAGCACCAATGGTATAAATCTGAAAAGTGAATGTCCTTCAGTACAGTAAAACCTGGCATTTGTCAACGCCCCTTTGGACCTAAGTAAGTGTTCACTACTTTAAGATGTTCAATAAGGCCAGCCTTAAAAATATTCTTGTTTCCAGTAACACAAATTTTGTGAAGTCAAAGAGTAGGGAGGAAATATTTTTTTTTACACTCCTGATAAAACACAGGAGGGAGGGAGGAATTTTTTTGTTTTTTAGCCTGCTGACAAAAACCATGAGGGACACTCGGCATTATTTTTTTCTCGCAGTGTTCATATTCAACCTCCTGTGGGTAAAGTGAAGTAAAAGGTTATTTCATTCAAAGATTTGTCAAAATTCGTTATGGTTGCAACTGTTTCCTCCAATCCGACGTGGTATGGTGCGTTTTTGGAGCCTGCTCTAGCGCTGCATGAAAGTTGAACATCAGAGACATTGTCAAACTCGCCGTCTTCAAGACCGTCACTGCCATCACCGGGCCAAAACTGTTGGAGTATCTGTTTGAATGTAGAAGCTCTATTCACTCTAATTAGCTTGTTTCTCAGTTTACATTTGGTAGTTCTGCTGTTTTCTATGACCGTCATCACGGTCATGGAGAAAACAGTTGTTGCGGGTGTTGCGTCTTCTTGCATTGCCGCCATTTTCCCACTTTTTCTGGGACAGGGGATCATTCGTTAAATATTTCAAGTTCGCATTTTCATCAATAGATGGCGCGGACAACCGCATCAATATTTTTTTTTTTGGCTTGCATGGAAATTACAACCGCACTTTTTGGTACCGTTTTCAGCCCATACGGCCGCATTACCGGTAACAAGAATATTTTTAAGGCTGGCCTAATGTCAGGCTAAATTAAAACACAATCAGAGACTGATGGATTCACGCTCCCCCTCGCCTCATTTATAACCTTGCTAATCACAGGTCTCATTTTGGACGGACTGTAGTCAATAAAAAGTAGGGTATTAGTTACGTAGTGTTACCTCTCAACCACCGTTGCCAAGACTTCTGTGTCTGGGCATGACGCTCAAGAAATCAAGTTAGGAAGCGTGCTACTCACACTTGATCCTGAAACCTCACAGTCCCATGGCGCCATCTCTCGGTCCATGTGGAACTGATTGTGACATCAGGTGGACATGCACCCCGTATATTCTCTCCTCAGAACCCCTGCCAGTCTGGGCGCTCCGGTCCGAGTGCTCAGATTGTAAGTTTGGACATTACAGAAAGCCAGCACCCCGGCCAGCTCAAACCCAAGTGCTCCGATCTTAAGCCCAGAGTGCCAGCTAAGGCACCTCCCTTGGCTCCCCGAGCTCCGAGAGCTTGGGCGGTAAACCAAGGCATAGGGGACCAATGAGGAAGACACCTAGAAAGGGGGAGCCTTCCATTGCCACTGGCCCTTTAGCCCTGGCAGTGTCAGCACCCCGTGCTCAGGTGGAACCTCCTGTTCCCTTGACAGTAGCACATGCAGTCCCTCCTGCACCTCCAGTGGCTTTGCCCCTAAGTGAGCAGTTGGTGATCCCGCTGGTCCCCATGTTTGAGCAGGGTATCCTGCCTTACTCTCTCAAGCGGCAGGCGAATCATGATCTCTGTGAGGATCAGCGGTTGCATGATGAGGCTCAGTCTTACTCTGCATTGGCCTCCGCTACTGTCTCCAAGTCTGAGCAGACTCAGTCTGCAGAGCAGCTCGCTGTTTCAGCTTTGAGTCAGCTCTCTCTCAGGCCTCAGGTCACGGAGTTCTCTGAACTCCCTCCAGCCAGCAGATTGCTCAGTTGACAGCAGCTGAGGTCCGGGATAGCGGCCTGGTGGAGCATCAGCCAGATCCCTCTGGCCTGTGGCCTCAGGGTTTTTGGCATACAAGTCTCCCTTGCCTTCCGTCTCTCTCCCCTCATGGGAGGAGTAAGTGGAGGTGGCTTCTGTGGCAGCGACTACTTCTGCAGAGGTGCTCACTACCCTTACACCTGGCGTGGTGACAGATCCCCTGCTGTCACAGGTGGCTGCCCCATCGCCCTTGGACAATAAGTTGTTTGATGAGGTCTTGGGTGTCCGCACTCCCCTCGCCCGGAGTCTAGGGACCCAGACACCAAGGATAAGAATGACGTTGGATTTGTCCGACACTAGATCTCAACCCAGGTCGAAAGTTTATTGATCACGCTCTGACAGGAGCAGCGAGCGACTGTCGGCGCAGCAGAGGCTTCGGCTTCTGCCCCCATGGACGCAGCACCTGCACCTGCCAAGGGCCTTGACCACACCAAAGCTCTTATTCAGAGCCTGGTTGGTGACCAAGCTCTGGTCCCGCCAGCAGAGGAGAGGTCGGGCGCGGTTGGGCTGCTGTGCCAGGGATTGCCTCTGGAAGACATGCATCAATGTATGCCCACACCTTTTTTGCCCTTTGTAGAGGAGTTTTATGACCAGCTGACAGCCATGACTAGCAGCACACAAGTTCAAGGGGATGGAAGAAGTCAGGAAAGCCTCAGCATTCCTGACTCTCAGTTCCTGGAAGACGTCGCAGGATTGCCAACTGCCACATTGTTAGACTCCGCGCAGTGCCCGGTCAGTGGCTGCCTCACCCCATATCACGCGCAATGGGAATCTATCACTGTCCGTTCATCCTACACATCCTGAGACATGGCTACATCCTGCCTTTCTGCAAAGACAGCCCTCCCTTAAGCAAAGAACCACGGTAGTTTGCTCCACCCACCTCTGATACCCAAAGCATTAGTGTTCCTGGAGGTGGTTTAGATGCTTTGGAGCAAGTGCGCCATAGGGCTGGTAGAAGACCCACGTTCTCCTGGCTTCTACAACCTACTCTTCCTGGTCCCCAAGCAGGACAGAGGATGGTGCCCAGTCATAGACCTGTCGATGCTCATCACCAAACTGGAAGTCCCGTCCTTTCAGATGGAGACACCCCAGTTGGTGGCGGCAGCCTTACGGTCCCTGGAGTGGACGACATCCTTACATCTAGAGGACGCATTCTTCCATGTACTAATCAAGGAGTCCTCACGGAAGTATCTGCGATTTGCATTCACAGGCCACATATACCAGTTCTGGGCACTTCCCTTCGGTCTCGATACGGGACCACTGGTGTTTACCAGGTTCTCGCAGACAGTTGCTGCTTACCTTCACTGCTCAGCCATTCACATTCACGTGTATCTGGACGATTGGCGTATCAGGGCGCTTTGGCGCCTAGATTCACAGCGTCACACACAGATGGTTCTGGAACTCTGCCAACGCTTGGGCCTGATAGTGAACCTACCCAAAGCCAGTCTACAGCCAGAGCAGGTCTGCATCTTCCTCGGCATCCAGTTCAATCTGGTAGCCTACATCAGTCGTCCTTTGGATGACAGGTGGGACAGACTGCAGTCTCTGCTCAGGCCCTTTCTGACTGGCAAGGTCCGCTCGGTGCAACAGTGGCTCACCCTGCTGGGCTCCCTGTCCTTGATAGAATCCCTCGTTCCATTAGGCTGGCTCCACCTTCTTCCCTTACAGCTCACGCTGCGGGGCTGATGGACGATAGACCAGGCCTATCACACCCAGGTGCAGATCCTCATCAAGGTTCAGCTGCACCTTCAGTGGTGGAACATCAGGGAGAATGTCATGAGAAGGCAGACACTGGAGCCTTTTCAGGGCTTCGATCTTCTTCTCTAGTTGTTGACTAGGCTTGATGGAAGGTTTTTTCCGACTGGTGCCCCAGTATGTGAATTCACCCTTGGGCTCGACTTCCTGATATACCAGAGGGAAGTCTTAGGCAAGAGCTCACGAACGGTAGAGGAGTTTCAATCAGCTATCTCCTCAACCTTTGCCAACACCTTAGACGTGCACAACGGTAGTGATCCCTATCTGTCTCCGCTCATTGCGTTCTTCTACATCGACAGGCCTGTGATGTGACAGGTCCTGCCCATGCTGGACCTAATGCTGGTTTTAGTCATGCTGAAGAAGTGGCTCTTTGAGTGTTTTGAGGACCCCAAGCTGTGTTTCCCTCAAGTCCTAAACATGGAAGACTTGTTTTCTATAAACACTCACTTTGGGGGCTAGGAGATACGAGATCTGCGCTGTTGCTTTTGACCATCTCCAATGGTCACCTCACCACTCTCAGGTGATCCCGAGGCTTCACTTGGGCTTCCTTGCAAAGAACCAAGTGGCTCAAGATCCAGCTATGGCCTTCAAGGGTTTTACCCTCCGTGCGATGGGCGCTGCTCTTAGTCATAGGACAACAGAATTTCAGCCTGTGCATGAATGGTAATGTAGTTTTATGTAAGTGTATCACTCTGACCCAGATACTTGACCTAGTGACCCACTTTTGTTTCAAGACACCTTTAGGTCAAGATATATGTGTAGGAATTATAGCCCGGACACAATTTTACAAAAATATGTCACTGTGACCCGTATACTTGACCTAGTGACCTACTTTTGGTATATGACACACCCTTACATCCATATGCACCTGTGTGTAAAATTTCATTAATAAGTTAAAGGACAAGCAAGTTACAGCCAGGATGCGGATAGAGTAGACAAGATACTTGACCTAGTGACATACTTTTGTTTCATGACACACTTTTCGGTCAAGATGTTTCAAGTTTCCTGAAACTAAGTTCAATAGTAAAGGAATAATAACCACGATAAAATTGCACAAGGATATGTCACTGTGAGCCAGATACTTGAACTAGTGACCTACTTTTGGTTCCTAAAACATCTGTATGCATAGATGCACCTGTGTGTAAAGTTTCATTAATCTAAGTCATAAAGTAAAGGAATTATAGCCCAGACATGATTTTACATGAATATGTCACTGTGACCAAGATACTGGAACTAGTGACCTACTTTTTGTACATAATACACCCTTAAGTCCAGATGCGCTTGTATGTAAAGTTTCATTAATCTAACTTGAAGGACAAGTGAATTATAGCTCGTACACGAATAGCCCAGACCAAGATACTTGACCTAGTGACCTACTTTGTACCATGACACATCTTAACATCAAGATTTATGTGTGTGTCAAGTTTCATGAAACTTAGTTCAATAATAAAGGAATAATAGCACGGACACAAGTTTATAAAGATATGTCATTGTGACCCAGACACTTGACTTGGTAACTTACTTTTAATACATAACACAACCTTTTGTATAGATGCATCTGTGTGAAAAGATTCATTAATCTAAGTTACAGTGAAGGAATTATAGCCTGGACACTATTTTACAAGCACATTTCACTCTGACCCAGATACTTGACCTAGTGACCTATTTATGGTACATGACACACCTCAAGATATAGATAGATGTGTCAAGTTTCATGAAACAACGTTGAATAGTAAAGGAATTATAGCGCAGACATGATTGTGCGAGGTCACTGCAACCCAGATACTTGACCTAGTGACCTACTTTTGGTTCACGACACATCCTTATGTCTAGATGCACTTGTGTATAAGTTTCATTAATCTAACTTAAAAGGACAATGTAGCATTACAGCCCGGCCATGAACTGTAATGTAGTTTTACATGATGTATCACCATGGCCCAGATACTTGACCTAGTGACATACTTTTGTTTCATGACACACCTTTAGGTCAAAATATATATGTGTGAAATCTCACAAAAGTAAGTTAAATAGTAAAGAAATTTTTATAGCCTGGACATGATTTTATAAGGATATGTCAAGTGCTGTGTCCGAGATACATGACTTAGTGACCTAAGTTTGGTACATGGCACACCCTTATGTGTAGATGCATCTGTGTGTAAAGTTTCATTGATCTAACTTACATAGTAAAGGAATTCTAGCCCGGACATGATTGTACAAGAACCTGTCCCTGTGACCCAGATACTGGACTTGGTGACGTACTTTTGGAGCATGACACACCCTTATGGCCAGATGCAACTGCAGTGTTTCTGTTAAGAATTTTTTCATGGGGTCACATGAAGGGACATTCAGGGCTGATGACCAGATTTTCATTAACTTTAGATGTAAATACACAAGCCTTATGTCCTTTTAGGATTTTCTCGCAGGACATTTCAGGTTTTGAAAGGGTAATATATCCCCATTTAGGGGGGTAACGGAAACAATGAACTGTGTTTAAAGTTTCATTAATCTAACTTGAACGACAAGTGAATTATAGTCCGGCCACAAAAAGCGGACGGACGTGCAGAAAAAGCGATTACTATATATATGCCCCTCCCACCACCACAGCCCTCTGACACCGTAAGACTTTTCCCAGTGGTGCTGCTAAAGGAAAGCCACTTGCATATGCAGAAAAGACTTGTGTCAATTTTCCTATTTCACCGACTGCAGCACGTCAGGGCCAAATAACCACATCTGGCCCACAGCCTTGGCAATGTATATATATGCCTGCACACACTCCGGGTGAGCGCTTGCCAAACCCTCATGATTTGCTACTCTGTACCAGATTTGCTACCAAAAATTAAACTTGGTAGTGAACCCTTGCTACTGGTTAAAATCAGTTAATTTCTACCCCTGACAAGTTGAACACAACAGACCAGCCACAGTTGAAGTGAATCTGGTTGACAATATTGGTGGAAATGTAAACTAGAGGGCTGCATGAAGAGCCCATGCTCAGCTGACCTAAGCTTGTCCCGCAGAATCAAGGTTGCAACGAAATAGACCAGTGTTGAGCTTTAGCTGAGAGCATATACGTGCCATTTTGAAGTATTTCTTAGATGGAAGACTGAGACTCCTTAAAGCTCAGTCTGACTGGAAAATCAGCAGAGCTAAAAATTGCAGCACCATCTGGTGAACAAATTAAGAACTAGGAGTTCCTGGGAGTGTTCCTGTGTGATATCAAAGCTAAATTTTGGGTCACCAGTAAATAGAGACGAAGATTTTGCCCCACAAAAGAACAAAAAATTCATGAAGAATCCAAAATTCACTGAAGTGTGACCATTTGAACTAATTTGGTATCGACCCACGCAAAGTACATTGCCACCAAATTTGAAGTCAATCTGGTTGAAGGTTTTGGACAAGTTGAAAATGTAAATCAGCATTAGAATGCCATTTGACTTGCATAGTGATCAACAGGAAAGGTGCATTTAGGGCCACTGATTTTCCGCGATCGCGGAATTGCGGACGGAATCGCGGATTGAGTAATCTGAGTAATCTAATCGGAATCTTACAATTCACAGCTTTATTTTTAAAAGGGGGTCCTTTTTTACCGATTTCTTGAAAAAATCAATCAATAGCAGCGTATTTTCATTCCTTCATGCAATCGTCAAGCGCAAACAGTGCCATTTTCTTTGCTCAGGTGGCTTACAGCGCCTACAGCGGCAGATAGCGTAACTAATATTAAGTGCGGCACTGCGTTTTTTTTCAATCCACATGTGGCCGTTTGAAAGCATGGCGAGCACGGAGACAAATGTTGACAAATGCAAGCCCAAAAGGCGGGCACAACCAGTAAATTTATTGTCTGCGGCTAAGCGAGCAAAACAGTTTGCCGTCGATGGGATGTATGCGACAACAGATAATATTATGTTCTGCCGGTTCTGCAGTCATTCGATTGACTGGTGCAGAAAAGACACTGTGCAGGACCATATTAAAAGTGGAAAACACCGCAACGCAGTGATAGCGTTCGAAAAAAAAAAAGCGACAGAGAAGTTGAAACAACAAACTATTCCAGTGACTAAAATTTCCAGAGACTTAAGGGAAGAATTCATATTAGACTTGATTCAGATGTGTTGTGTAAGTGACATTCCAATGGAAAAAACGAGATGCCATGACTGGCTTCATCAAAAAACATTGTTCACAGGGGGGAGCTATACCCAAATCAGACACTTTGCGTCAACTTTATGTACCTCGCCTATTCAGTAGGCAAGTGACAGCATTGAAGGATATACTGAGAGACAAACCAGTGAGTATCATTGCAGATGAAACAACTGATTGTAGAGACAAGTCAATACTTAATGTTATGGCCACTTCAGAAGGGAGGCCTTACTTGATCGACCTGGCTGTGATGGAAGCCTGTAATCATGCCACATTATCGCAGGCAGTGTCACCAGCAGTCATCTCATTGGGTATACCCAATGACAATGTGATGGCATTTGTTTCTGATTCTGCTGCTTACTGCCAGAAAGCATACAGAGACGTTTTTTCAGCATTATTCCCCAAGTCGGTCCATGTAAGGTGCTTAGCTCATGTTGTAAACCTGGTGGGGGGGGGGGGGGTATTTGCCCACCATGCAACATTTGATGATGTAAGCCAACTCACATCCATGGTAAAGTCTGCTTTTTTCAAAAAGCCAGCTCGCAAGGCCAGATATCTTGCATACATATCCGAGTTTGTTTCACGAGATCAAGTCACACTTCCTCCACAGCCGGTATCGAGTCGCTAGAATTCATGGTTCAACGCAGCAATATATCATGACACTCACGTTCATTTGTATGAAGGTTTTTCGAAGGAGAAAAAAGTGAGAGCATGGCAGTAGAGCGCATCCTTGAACTCATCTCTAGCAGCAGGGTGGCATGCTCTCGTCTTAAAGCTTTGCATCTGCACCTTCATTTTATTAGGGAAAGCTGCAATAGGATAATGCACACTATTACTTACCTGGAAGAAACCACTCGGCCATTAGCAGTGACAGTATATGACAGATTACAGGACTTGATCAGGTTACCTTCAAGCTGGCACTACAAAGGACCAGTTTGGACCAGACACAGATACAGCCCTAAATAGCCTCAATCTTGATGAAAAGAGCAAGGCAGTCAAGGACTTTCACAGTGTGTTTCAGAAGGCACTTCAGAAACTCACAAAGCATCTTGACAGCCATGATGCATATCCATTCTACAAAGCTGCCAGGATTTTTGATCCCAGACAATTAGCAGTGATATCACGGGACATAAGTGATTATGCAGTGATACCTGGACTGTCTGATCCGGATGCTGTCGTCGTGGAGGAGTTCCTCATATATCGCAACTTCCGGCTGGAAGAACGTCCTGATCATGGTGATGCTGCAGCCAATGGTCAGACACAGCAATTATGTATTGTGGACTTCTGGAAATCTATGACAGCCAGGTTTTCCACTTTGAGTAGAATTGCCAAAGTGTCCATATGGATGCCAGTCAGTAGTGTAGAGGTGGAGAGAAGTTTCTCTCAATATAAACATTTAGTAAATAATCGGCGGGAGTCTCTAACACATGAGAATACAAAACAGCTCGCTATGATATACCATAATGGCGATTTAGAAGGACGATTTTAAATTAGAAAATGGTTACCATGGACAGTGTATACTTACCACTGGGTCAACTTTGTCAAGAGTTTATAAAATTACACAGTGACAAGTTTTAACTGTTGGAATTTTGAAAATAAATGCTTAGAAGTTAAAAGTTTGATATTTTCAGGTTTGAGATTTGAGGTTAAATTTTGAAGAAAAATAAACTTTTAATTCAAATATTATTGAATAATATTTAAATTGCGAGTTTGGTGTTTCAAATTACTAGATTACTTATTTGAGGTCAGGTATCTGACTGAAAATCTGAATATAATTGTTCCATCTACTCTAGTCATGATAGAAATTTACACTTGCTGCTGCATGCAGTGATAATGTTTGAGGGTTAAGAAAACAAGTTACATTTTTAATTTTTTAGGAGTTGAGTATTCTACTGTAGATATATCATTACGCAATCTAGTCACTGTCATGATGATTGTCTAGTCATGTTACTGTGTTGAAGTCTTGCTGGGAGCTCCCTGTGCTTACCTTGCCATGAATGATGCCATGATAGACTTTTCTGAATTTAATGAAGTTCTGGTCAACACTGTTACAGACACAGTATACTTAGGGATCGTGTACAAATAAAAACCTTTCCAAAATTCCGAGAAACCATCGGAATGGAGGGAGGGGGTTAATGGCAAAATCGGAATTTCACCAATTTTTTGGAAAGCTTCAAAATCATCGATATAATAATGCGGTGGCGGTCATTTTTAAAGACTAGCCTGATCATGCATGGTCTGCATAACCTTTCCAATGCAACTTAATTTTCATGTATTGTTTTAATAAGGAGGTGTAGTTTTTGGAGGATATTAACACCTAGCACGCCGTCGGCGGTCATACTAGACATGTATCTGAACATCATTTGTCGCCGTAGGCGGTTATACCCGCCAACACAGCACGCCGACCGTCGACAGCCTCCCACCCACCCGTTATGTTTATTTACAGTCAAGCGTGTGCATTTTGTCGTAGACAAACTTCATTATTTACGGATGGCTATTTCGATTTTGAGATAAAAAGAATTATATTTTTATTATATGGATAAAAATGAAACAACTACCCATTTTACGTGACATTTTGAATGATACAACTTCCAAAATTTACGCTAAAACTTCGAAACTTGGCCCCTTTGCCGCCACGATGTTTTGCGTCGTCCGCCATTGTATTTCATACTGCTGGAATCCTGAGAATTTCGTCTCCAAATGTAACAAGCTCTCTTATTGGCTGAGAAATAAATATTCCTGGGGTTTCCCTCCAAAAATAGCCCAGAATGAGAATTGAACCTCATTATAAATGCGCTGGGTCATTTCCAGGTTTCTCATTGGATGGATTTGGTCACGTGCAAGTCACCATCCAATCAAACTCGTTGTTTGCCATGTGCTTGAGTCAAGTTCGATTTGTTGTGCAGGTGAACATGTCGCATTCACGCAAAGATTATAGGACCAAGATGCGAAATTTTGACATCATACTTTAGCAAAACGACTTCGATGGAACAGATGTAGACACAGATAAAGGCAGGAATGAAAATTCCATATGCAAGGCAAGGAAAATACGCAGATTCCGTCACTGCACAGTGACGAAGATAAGCCTGATTGAGAGTTGCGTAAACACGATGTGTTGTCGATCGCTGTCTCAGATACGTCACGGCACGATGTTTTTATCCAAAGTTTGGTGCGTTAATTTGATTAAAATGTCTGAAAGGATAAAAATCTACATAAAAGAACAAATGAGGAATGAAATTTATGACCGAAGGTCTGGAAAAATATACGCACATGACGGGAAACCATGCCCAGACTCATGCCTGTTCACACTCGCTTGTGTTGCACGGCCCGTGACCGTGTTTGTTGGTAAAAAAAAAAAAAAAAAAGGTGACCAGACGCTTGACATCCCATAAAGCATAAAAAGAATTTAGGGGGTAAATTGAAATAAAATTGCACAGAATTATACCTCATGTAATTTCTGACCGACTTTGTGTTGATCACTAGGATGGAATCGCAAAACTCACAGAGCCCAGGCACGTTCAATCCAGCATGTCCTCTCTTGCGCAAGCGATTAGAGGACTGCCCGGTGGCACACTGTGTGTGATACCAGATACTGGCATAGTGCTAAGAGTTAAAAGAATATATTAAAGTGACACATACCTGTTGTTTTTCCATTATATGGGTGAAAGAATGTATGGGTTGAGATGTATGTCTGCAGCAGCTGACATGTTGGTTTTCCAAATTTTTGGTGATATTGGAATGGGCATGGAGGGAGGGGGTTAATCAGATTCCATTGGTTTTTTGGAATTTTGGAAAGGTTTTTTTATTTGTACACTATCCCTTAATACTTCATAACTTCAACTTGATGCACCAGGCTCCAGCCTGTGCTTGGAAGGTCCTGGTTGTTCAGATGATTAAAAAGATTGCAAAGCACGGTGAATTATTGACTTTTATTGGACTTAAGAAGACCCACAAGAGTTTTAACAAATTCAAAGAACCTTTAAATCTTATTTCAAATTATAAACTTGTATCTGTAATACTAAAACACATTATATTTAGTTAAGATTTTCATTTAGCTATGTTTTTAAAAAATATTTTTGGTTGATATCATGAATTCAATTTCATGTAGCACATCTTTGAATCTGTTAAAAATGAGCTTCATTTTATTTTTTACACAGTGCACTGTGCATGATATCATTTGTCACTTCAAAACTTTTTACCTTGTTCATGGTTGAAAGTTTTCATTTAATTTGAAGATAGATGCCCTGAATCATCATTTAAAGAGGTAGTGACAGTCTGATGTGAACAGAATCGAGAAATGTCCAGAATATCATTCAATTTAGATACAGAAACTTTCAACAATGCATTAAAAATACAAGACAAACCACTTTGTATGGTTAAATGTGCACTTTATTGCCCCATTCCATAAGAAAATATTAAAGAAAACGTGGAAAACGGAAAAAAACGGAATGTTCAATTATCTGAAACGGAAAACACCCTTTTCTGAAGTGGAAAATCAGTGGCCCTATGCATTTACCGATAACTACCCGAATTGGAAAAAATTGTCAGGTACAATGCCAGCAAGTTTGAAGTGAATCTGGTTGATGATTTTGGAGTGCCTATGAGTGTATCTGTGGGACATCAAAGCGATGAAAATTGTGTGAGTGGTTTCAGAGAAGATTTGTTAAAATTTGCCCCGAAAAAGAACAAAAAAATTCCTAAAAAATCAAAAAATTACTGAATTGGAACCACTTGAATAAGCTTGGTAAAGACCTACCCAAGGTACATCCCCACCTAGTTTGAAGTCAATCTGGCTGATGGTTTCAGAGAAGTTGAAAATGTGAATTGTAGACAGACTGATGGAAGAAGGACCATCCGATAAGCCCAGCTGACTTACAAGTCAGCTGAGCAAAAAAATCAAAAACTCGCTGGAGAGTGACCATTTTAACCAAAAATTTGGTAGAGACGCACCCAAGGCACATTCCTACCAACCTTGAAGTGAATCTGGCATATGGTTTGGGAGTGAATTGTGGACAGATTACGGACAAGGGACCATCCTAAAAGCTCACCTCTGACTGACAAGTCAGCTGAGCTAAAAGTCCAACTTGAGGCCAATGGGCTTAATGTTCTCCTGATGACCTATTCTCAAAAATCATTTCCTGGAATGTATTCCCTCTATGACCTGGCATCAAGGCTATCCATATTATGCAATATCTAACTATCACATGGTACACATTTGTGGTACATTTGGCAGCATTCCTTATGGCCTTATATCTTTATCAATATATTAAATATAGTGTCCATTTATGAAGTGCTTTATGGCCTTGAAAAACAGATCAAGGTCAAGCAACATATTACAAAATTTGACCACTGGCCTAACGCATATTTGGTGTATATTTTGTAGTTCCATCTCACTTATCAGCACAATAATGACTTTAATGTGTTTTGATGCCTGTGTTAGTCCCCATAATTACCACCAATGATGTCACCATGATTTCTTATGTGATCAAATTTTTGCCTGCATAGTGTACTTGTAAGTTTGGTATATGGATGTATGAACACAAATTGAAATGTAATGAATGTCACATAAAAAAAAAAGAGGAATAAAATCATTTCATGAAATACCCGGCTCCCATGACCTTGAGAAAGTAGATAAATGTCATCCATAATATATTATGCAATATCAAAGTTCCATATATGTGATAAACATTTGCAGCATATTTGATAAAGTTAGCCTTATCTTTTTCTCAATATGTTGAGGTTAGTGTCCTTTCTACAGCACTTGACGACCTTGAAAATTCGTCAATGTCACCCTGCATCCAGCTTTTCATGCATGGTCTGTTTGTTCAAATTGGGTCATAACTTTTCGACTTATTGAAGAAAAACAATTAACTTGGACAAGCGCCAAAGTCCATAATTATTGGGTCACAGTGACCCAAAAAGTACCTTACCAAGTACAGTTTTATGTACAATGGAGTGCAATTTTGACCTGACAGCTCAATTTTCTTTGCCATTGATGTCCAAGCAACAACCTGTCATTAAAAATCACCTCTTTCAACTTTACAGGCCTGCTGACCTCACAAAACAAGTCAAGTTCACTGATATTACATAATGTGCTAGCACTGGACATGGTCTATATATCTTATAAATTTGGTCTGATCAAGTCCAATCTAACTAATTTTCAAGATATGGAATTGTTTATTTTAAAATATTTTAGCTCATAATTTTTAATCAAATTATAGGTGGCACCACTTGTATCATAAACAACTTACGACTTTGACCTACTCCACAATCCCACTAAATTTCATGAATATCTAGCACACATTAAGGATGTTACAGCAGTCATAAGATTTTCACATTTTGACCCATATATTACATAACACTGTAGGTGATGCCACCAATATGTCACTTGACCTAGATTTTCATATAGTTGATAAGTCCCAAAAGTTATATGGGACTATCTTGAAAACTGTGGACTGTTATCAAGCTCACAAACAAGCAAAAAGTTTACACACAGACAGATGGAAGGACAGAGAGATATGAATGATCGCATAAGCTCTGCGATCTGTGATCAGCAGAGCTAAAAAATTTTTGAAGAACAGTATTCCCATAGTTTTCACATACTGGCCTACACATTACATTGTCTTCAGAGGCACTACCAATATTGAACTTGATCTTGATTTTCATACACTTGAGAAGTCCAGAAAGTCATATGGGGTTAACATGAAATCTGTGGACTGTATTGCATAGACAAGAAAACTTTTAAACGAATAAAACCAGGCAAGGGCCTGACAGCGAACAACACAAAAAAAACCAAAAAAAAACCCAACAAACTTTTATGCATGGATGGCCTGATGGACAGAGAAACAGTTGTGAGTGATTGAATAAGCTCAGCAACCTTAGGTCAGCAGAGCTCAAAAAACCACCTGGCACAGAACTCAGCTCACTGACAACTGTGCTGAGCTAAAATAGTCCATGACCTTTAGTACCCATTTTTTTCATAATAAGTTTGCTCCAAATCTAAGTCCATCTGATCTTCAAAATAGAATTTCAAATGATTACAAGAAAGTGTTAAAATTGATTTTTACCATGTAATATCCCTCCCCCCCCCCCTTTTTTTTTTTTTTTTTTTTTGGCACTGCTCACCTGATACTCTTGAGTCCATTTGTGCATCAACACTTGACCCACTGGAGCTGTCACTTGACCCACTGGAGCTGTCACTCTCAACCACAACCACAGGTGATTTTGCTGCTGGAAGCGGAGTGGGTAGTTTTGGTTGTGATGATAAACTAGCATCGTTACCTGTTGCTTGTCTTTTTGTCAAAGGAAACTTACTCAACATCTGTGAAACTGATTTTATTTTTTCTGCACTAATTAGGAAAGCACTGTTTCCTGCAGGACTACTTGACCTTTTGCAAGTATGCCCTTGCTCTGTCAGGTCTATACATGCTTGGCAGGTTTTAGGACTACTGTATCGGATTCGCTTTTGGCTCTCTGGGTCTGAGCTCTCAGCCTGTTCTGATGAACTGAGAGAGCTATTATAAGAACTAGAACTGACACTGATAGTCTCACATTTTATGCTACCCTCTGTCTTGTACTTTGAGCCATCTGCATGACTTGATCCTTGGCTATGTTTTGTGTGGTCACTCAAGTGACAAAATGCAGACTTTCTCCTGCAGATCAGAGATGTCTTTTCTGATGAATGTTTATTATGATCCTTCATTTGAGCATTGACATTGGAAGATTTCTGCTGTTTTGACATCAATTTACCAGTGCCTGAAGATTGAGCATCTCTGGTGTTAGAAGTGTCTCTCCTGAGAGAACTGTCAGTGCTGGAAGTCTGTGACAAAGATTTCCTTTTGTCGTTGCCTTTATAAGAACATTGTGGGTGTCCTAACTGAAGTCTCTGACTGCTACTGGAGCTGGACTTTGAACCAAGTTTTTCATTGCAGAATGATGCTGAACTGGTGCTAGAATAATATTCTCTTTTCACAGGACTGCTCCCTTCTTTTGTTCTTGCCAAGAACTTATCTTCTCTGGTCAGTTTCCTGCTAGCATTATTTCCAAAAGCATGGCTTGGTCCACGAACTGTGGAACTGTGGGACGGCGGAACTGTTGCAAAATCTCTATTTAGAAATGGGCTTGAGGAGTTTCTGTTACCTGCAAAACAAATATAAATTTATTAAATTTACAGTTACATAGTTTGTACATTTTTGTACTCACAAGTGGACCCTGATGGCCTTGATTTCGAGCAACACGCTGAGCTGACATGCCTGAAGCACTGAGGTTAAGGCATGTCCACTTCTTGGTGAACACATTGAGAATTTGTGTATTTCTGGATCGACATAATAAGACAGGTTATCATCCAAAATTGAAAGCATATATATACAATAGAAGAGATCACAGACGTGTGTGCTTGTCCATACTAATCATTTGCAAAAAATTGTTACTACATGTACATGATTGTATTTGTGTCTTTTCATCCAGAACCACTTCCTATGGTCATTACCATATTCTCCAGTCCGAACTCTTTACACTCTTCAGGAAAAAAAATGATGCACTAAACTCAATACACAGCTTAGTAAGGTGAGCAGAAATAAATACGCTAAAATCAATGTGATCATTTTAGCTCCACCTGAAGAAGTAACAAGAGGGCTGTGTGAACAGCCCGTGCCTCAGCTGATCTTGACATTCATCACACTTGCAGCTCTATGAACTTGGGAAAGGATCAAGGACACCATGTTCTGAGTACGTCTGAACTTTATAGACGAACACTTACATGTGCAACATCAAAGTTCAAGTAGTTCTCAAGTTATAATGAAGAGTAAAATTCATGTATGTTGCACTGTGACCCCACAAATGAGGTCAAGGTCATTCATGTACTGTCTCAGCATGACCTTCATACAGAATAATTAACATGTGTAGCTAACTCAAAACAGATCTCAAGTTATCAAGTAAACAGTAAATTTCGTGTCAGTTATCCTGTGAATTAGCATTAGAATGCCCATTGACTTACATAGTAATCAATAGGAAAACTGCATCGAACGATAAGTACCCGAATTGAAAATCCTTAAAAATCAGGAATCCAAAGCAGTGCCACCTAGTAAACAACTGTTTGACCCTTCCACAACAACATATCCATCACATTTCAGCTTAATCTGAGGGACCGTTCTAACAAGTGAAAAATAGCAAAACCATACAAAAAATTCATAAAAAAATTTGCAGCGCCACCTGGTGAACAAATTGGGAACTAGGTGTCCCCGGGAGTGTCTATGTACAATATCAAAGCAATTGGGTACGCAGTTTCGGAGAAGAAAATTTGTTAAGATTTGTCCAAATAAAAGAACAAAAAAATTCATTAAAAATCCAAAAATCACTGGAGCATGAACATTTGAACAAAATTGGTAGAATCCCACCCAAGGTACATTGCCACCAAGTTTGAAGTTAATCTGGATAACGGTTTTGGAGAAGAAGTAGAAAATGTGAATAAGCATCAGAATGCCCATTGACTTACATAGTAATCAATAGGAAAGCTGCATTGACCGACAAGTACCAGAATTGAAAAAATCGTTAAAAATCAGGAATCCGCAGCATTCCCACATAGTGAACAACTTTGTTTGACCCTTCTACAAGGAACATATCCACCACGTTTCAGCTTAATCTGAGTGATGGTTCTGGAGAAAAAGTCGAAAATAGCTATAACACACAAAAATTCTTAAAAAATTAGGAAAAAATTGCAGCGCCACCTGGTGAAAAAATTAAGAACTAGGAGTCCCAGGGAGTGTTCCTGTGTGATATCAAAGTAATTAGGTGAGCAGTTTCGGAGAAGAAGATTTTTTAAGATATACCCAAAAAAGAACAAAAAAATTCATTAAAAATCCAAAAATCACTGGACCATGACCATTTGAACAAACTTGGTAGAGACCCACCCAAGGCACATTTCCATAAAGTTTGAAGTGAATCTGGCTGAGGGTTTTTGAGAAGAAGTCGAAAATGTGAATTGTGGACGACGGACGGACGACGGACCCTCAAAAAACCTCAGCTGACTGACAAGTCAGCTGAGGTAAAAAATGTGAATCACCACAGCAATCCCCATTCACTTACATCTTTATCAATAGGCATGTATGCATGGGTGACCTTGACACCAAGGTCACTCATAAACAATCCCAGCCAAGTTTTGACCTAGAAACATACTGCAGATAACACTGATGGTTTAGCAAATATAGCCCAGACAAGCTAAATCTTTATGGGGGGTCAAAGGGCAAGGTCACAGTGACCCAATTTTGGTATGCGACACATGCCTGCCCCATAAAGTATTCACCCAAATTTGGTAGCTATAGGTATGATGGTACAGGAAATATGGCCCAGACAACCTACAACTTTAAAGGGGGAGGGGGGGAGGTCAAAGGTCCTAGTGACCCAATTTTGGTGCGCAACATACATGTACCCCTATCCTATGAAGTGTTAACACACCAAATCTGGTAGCTGTAAGTGTTACGGTATAGGAAACATAGCCCGGCCAAGCTAAATCTTTGTGGTGGGGGCGAAGGTCAAGGTTAAAGTCACAGATTTCCAATTTTGGTGCACACAACACCCCTATCCAATGAAGTATCCACCCACCAAATCTGGTAGGTGTTATGGTATAAAAATAAGACCCAGACAAGCTTTGCCAGAAAGACGGACAGAAGGAGATGAAGCAAACCTGTACTCCCGGTAGGGGAATATTAAGGTCTGGTTCCCAGAAATGCCCCTATGCAATTTTCAAAGCAGTTGGCTTGGCGGTTTGAGAGAAAATTTTAACGATTTGGCCAAAAAATAAAAAAATCAATCAATCTAATGATTCCCTGGGAAGTTTACTTTTCACAAATGTATACTGTATGGGGATAAATATGAGCTATGATGTATTTATTTCAGTTGGTTGTAGAAGATATGCAACTTGGTGATTAGAAGTAACTTCCCTGCCAAACACAGAAAAACACAATTGAGTATCACCCTCCGAGTGTGCTTGAAACAAGCTTCAAGTGTAAATGGTTCTAACTTTCAAAGTGTCAATTTTCTGCGTTGTTGTTCTATTTCTTTTCCAGCGCACTTACATGCATATCGATCAATTCTGTTGTGATGCTTGCTCCTGTTCACGGTTGCGCATTTGTTGCAAGCATAAGCGCTTTCAAGTCTGGTCCGCGTCGGATCCCCATTAAGTTTAAACATGACAAAATGGACACAGCGTGAACAATCAACAGCCACTGGAATTAGGCCTACCACAGATACAACTACTATTAATTTGCCATAAAAATGCCTTTCAGTCCCCTCTACTCTTCAAATTAATTCTTCATGTAAAAAAAATGTGAAATGAACACACCAAAACAGTTGCTGTCTGTTCCCGCATTCACAGTACTAGCAGGGTGCAAAAATTCTTGTGATCCGACGTTTCGGGACAAGCTAAAGCTCTTCTCGGACAAGGACTTTCAAATTCAACTTGTCCTGCGGACAAGCTAATTTTTTATTTTTTAATTGGACTGAAATTACGTCTGTTTGAATGCACGGCAACATTGATGATGAGCAGTCAGAGCCTTCACGACTCGCCATATGTTGGCGATTACTGTGGTCTGTGTGAACAGAACATACAAACCAATGCAGGCATGTGCGTGGGGACGCCAATACGCAATAGGTCATGATAATCCCCTGGCCTAAAGTAAACAATCCAGGTTTAAACAATTACATGGTCAGCAGGTGTATTCAACAGGATTTGATTACCTACTTGATTTCTGTCAAAACAAGCAGGTATTTTGACCGCTGCGTACATACGACGACGAGATCAAAGGTACCAGCAGTCATGCATTGGGGAGTATTGGCTTTCTCCCGTATCTGGGCAAGGTCACAGCACCTCACCGTCAGTCTTATCTGCCCGAACGATGACAAAGGAACATCAAAAAATTTTAAAACTTGCATGGCGAATTCTTGAGCAAATTGGCATCAAAGACAATTTATCGGTGGGCTCTAAAAGTGTTGGAGAGATCATGTAAAGGTGCCGCAAGTTGACTTCCCTGCCAAACAAAACACACATCTGCCAGTCACACGCAAGTGACCGCGTGGAGTAATCTACCGTTAACGGAGCATCATGCTGACTGATCTGTCACACATTCGGCACTTTTCTCTATCCCCCTACCTTTGCGTATTTGCCTGTGATTCCAAATAATTGTTGCTATAAACACTGGAATCTTTATTTTTGCATGCTGCAATCAAAAAAAAAAATAAAAAATAAAAAAGCTTCCTGTTTGTGTGTTCCCCCAGTAAATTTCGGAATGTTCACACAAGTTCACAGGGTGGAAGTCATTATGAACACACTGTAACATGAGCCGTGATTGGCTCATTTGTGCATGTGACTCAATTGACCAATCAGGTGATGTGTTGACTGTCCGAGCACATGGCCAGTGCAACTGTTTGTATACAGTGGTTGGAAGGATGGTGACCGCACACTCGATGTGCCTTACAAGGAGACGGATTTCTGATTTTAAATTCTTCGTTTGAATTTGAATTTAGAACACCATTTATTACTAGGAACTTGCCGATATTGTATACACAAATTGACAACGATGTACGGATAGCATTTATGGTAGTACGCAAACTATGGTGTCGATGTGCATCCCATCAGCAGCAAGAAGAAAGACGATGTTAAAACCACTACAACTGTTAATCTGTATTAAATTTATCTGGAACAGTGACTTCCAAAAATTACATAGTATTTTTCATCGTGAGTCACCCTATGCAAGTAGTTTACTTTTCAATGTGTATTTTTTATTTATTTATTTATATTTGTTTGCCATTTTTACTGTTTGCAGTCATAGCTAGAATTGTGGTAAAAATTGACAGATTTTTGCTGATTTACAAGCAACAATAAGTGCCAAATCAGGGTAAATGGTTTGTCCAGGCCTTTATGTATGGATTGATGAAAAAGAATATTACTATGTTTGTTGCACCGGGTTATATTCGAACAAGTAGATTTTGCATACAGACAAATGAAAAAGAATATTACTATGTTTGTTGCACCGGGTTATATTCGAACAAGTAGATTTTGCATACAGACAAGTGGATTTTAAAATTCACTTGTCCTGCCGACGAGTGCTTTTTAAAAAAATTTTCGTGCCCTGACTAGGAACGGGTGTCTGCACGTGCAGTGTAGCAGAAGTAATAGTATTTAATAATACAGTAGTATTTTAACTGATTCAACATCGTAGTTTTCGGCAATGACATTTCATTTATTTGTCCGTGCAGTATAAATAATCATTAACAGTCGTTTACCATGTTTACGGCAAGTAAAGGTGTTGAAATTCGCAGACCAACATGCAAATTTTCACAAGTTTGCGTTCCCCGTAGAGCCACATTTGTTTACAAATGTCTAGAATGTTTGATACTGTGGGAAAGTCCAAAACCTGTTCTATGTTGGGACACTCTCCTCCGCTTGGCTAAATTTGATGTGTGTTGATATTTCCCACCATAAAAACCAGTCAAATTTGACGATAATATCCATATTTGGAAACTGATTCGAGTAATGGATCCAAATATGGTACCAGAAAACTTCGAAAAAGCACCACAGGCTGCTGATGATAGCCGAAAATGATTTTGTTTCCGATAACAGCCGAGCAATGCATTGAACAACATTACCAAGGCAATATGAGCGCAAAGATGGCCCAATCACTTTTACCAGGACTTCCCCCCAGGTCTCAACATGCCATTGGTGAAGGCATGGATGCCGGCCTTTAGCCGAGCATGTAAAAGGCAGAAAATCTGGCTGTTTTGATGCTGTTAAAGTGTAAAAAAAATGCACTATACCCATAGGATTAGGACTCCGATAATTCTGAAGCTTTCTGTTTCGATTGCAAGACATACGCCTTCGGAAGGATAGTCACTGTGCTGACTACTGTGTACATTTGCCTGGTTTGGTGCTGATGAGTGATGGCGATCAAGTAAATGATACGTGTTGTGATTCCATTTGCAGGGTGCGAAAATTCCTATGATCCGACGACCGGGACAGGCTAAAGCTCTTCTCGGACAAGTGACTTTCAAATTCAACTTGTCCTGCGGACAAGCTAATTTTTTCTTTTTTAATTGGACTGAAATTACGTCAGTTTGCATGCACGGCAACATAATGATGAGCAGTCAGAGCCTTCGCGACTCGCCATATGTTGGCGATTACTGTGGTCCGTGTGAACAGAACATGAACACCAATGCAGTCATGTGTGTGGGGACACCAATACGCAATAGGTCATGATAATCCCCTGGCCTAAAGTAAACAATCCAGGTTTAAACAATTACATGGTCAGCAGGTGTATTCAACAGGACTTGACTACCTACTTGACTTCTGTCAAAACAAGCAGGTATTTTGACCGCTGCGTACATACGACGACGAGATCAAAGGTACCAGCAGTCATGCATTGGGGAGTATTGGCTTTCGCCCATATCGAGGCAAGGTCACAGCACCTCACCGTCAGTCTTATCTGCCCCAACGATGACAAAGGAACATCAAAAAATTTTAAAACTTGCATGGCGAATTCTTGAGCAAATTAGCATCAAAGACAATTTATCGGTGGGCTCTAAAAGTGTTGGAGAGATCATGTAATGGTGCCGCAAGTTGACTTCCCGGCCAAACAAAACACACATCTGCCAGTCACACGCAAGTGACCGCGTGGAGTAATCTACCATGAACGGAGCATCATGCTGACTGATCCATCACACATTCTGCATTTTTCTCTATCCCCCTACCTTTGCATATTTGCCTGTGACTCCAAATAATTGTTGCTATAAACACTGGAATCTTTATTTTTTCGCATTCTGCAATTAAAAAAAAAAAACGCTTCCCGTTTGTGTGTTCCCTCCGTAAATTACGGCATATTCACACATGTTCACTGGGCGGAAGCCATGATGAAAACACTGCAGCACGACCCGCGATTGGCTCATTTTTGCATGTGACTCAATTGACCAATCGGGTGATGTGTTGTGCGTCAGGCCACATGGCCAAAGCAGCTGTTTGTGTACAGTTGCAGGAAAGATGTTGACGGTGCGCACGCTCGATTTCTGATTTGAAATATTAAAATTTTCGTTTGAATTTGATTTAAGAACACCGTTTATTGCGAGGAACTTGCCAATACTGTATACGCAAATTTACTATGATGTACCGATAGCGTTCATGGTAGGTACGCAAACCATATGCATCCCATCACGGCATCAGAGGCAGCGAGAAAGGATCCTGAAACCAATGCAACTATTTTAATCGTTATTTAAGTTTAACCGGGATACGGACTCCTATCGTCCCAGAAATTACAATGTATTTTTCATCGTTAGTCACCCCATGCAAATAGCTTACTTTTTTTATTTGTATTTTTAATGTTTTGCCAGTTTCACTGTCGAACAGTTGCAGCTTGAATCATTGTAAAATTTGACATTTTTGTGCGAATTTGCAAGCGACAATACGCGGCAAATATATTTTAGGGTAAATGGTTTGTGTAGGCCTTAGGCTTAGCATTGTGTTTGAAAAAAACGATGTGTATAGAAGTTTTATCAGGAAAAGTGGATTTTGTATGCGGGCAAGTGGATTTTGAAATTTACTTGCCCTGCGGACAAGTGATTTTTAAAAAAATTGTCGAGCCCTGATTTGTGTATTGGAAGCATTGTTTTTGCCAAACATGTCAGTTTTGCCTACAATAAATCCAACTGCTAATTGTAAATAACTTGTAAAATAAACAAGATAGTAAGATTTGATAGCGTTATTTTTGACTTGAAAACTTTCCCAGCCTGTTGCATCACGGTAAATAATCTGTTGGCAGTGTTGCATATCAACCTTCGCTGCAATTATTCTCATTTAATTGCGACTGGTCGATGAACTCGCATAAGGGCAACTTTTGTTTTATGCGCAAATATGACACAGTCACATTTCTACATGTGCACAATTTTGTTCTGATTAAATGGGAAAATTTGAGCAATGTATTTTTTGAGCTTCTTGCACTTACGCTTTGAACTCGCTTCAAGCACAACTACAGCGCATCTGAAGCGCACTGCGAGTGAATTTAATAGCCCGATTATGTGCTCAGGAAGGAAGTTATTTCTAAACACCACTGTAGCTTACCCTGTGCTTACCCTTGACCTGATTAGACATACACGTATCCAGCAATTTAACCCAGATAAATCAATAACCAGTATAACCATATTTGCACATTATAGTTACCTATTGGAGAATCCAACGTTGAACGTCTTGCTGATGCTTCATAATCAAATGCAATTTCTTCATCGCTATCCACAACGATCGGATTACTGGGTATTTCACCTTTTAATTTTGATGTCTTAGAATTTTTCCTCTTCTTGATGGGTAGTTCAACACGTTCAAACTCACTAGCTGAACTTGGCTGTTGTGCTCGAGTTTTCCTTCTTGATGGTGTAACTCGTTTTCTTTTGGGCTTCTCAAAATCACTGTCAGATGAGCTGTCAGATGCCATCTGTACAAATGTGCAAAAATGTTCTGATCAACAACTTGTTCAAACTCAGAAACTAACAGTGAACATGTCTGCCTGCTAAACAGATCAATCTCTGTGTTTTCTCCTCTCAACTCAAAATGTAGATAAAATAGAGCTTGATATGCTTTGGAGGCAATTGACGCAGCAACTTCACACATGCCAATCCTTCCCTAAGTACTTGGGAATGATTATTTCATTACTAAGCTCTCCTATGTTCTAAAACTAACTGCCAAAATGTTTATTTACACACACACACACACATAAATTTTAGTCCCTCAGACATACACATACTTGATTTTTGGCTATTACAAGTCAGTGTGCAACTATGTCTACAGCTCTGCCACATATTAACTGAGAAGACGGCAAGTATTCCAAACAGAGATAGCTGAGCTTTGATCCACATTTGTGTGTGCTTTCTGGCCAGACACAGTTGTTGGTTGTTTGTATGTCATGGAATTACCATTCTTCGCACTGGGAATGAACTTACCATAAAAACAGGACTTATAAAATCAGAAGCAAGCGAGGTGTGCCCATTAGTGTTGGACATCATTTTTCTCAATATGTTTCCTGACATATAGCGTATCTGACGTAATATGTATCACACTACTTTATATTGCGTAACTTTGAGGGTCACACTGATTTACTGAACAATCACAAGGACAGTGAAACATTCTAGCCACTAAGTTTGCAACTTTCTTTCTCTGTTTCTGTGCAAAAAAACAACTATGCCTCCTTGAAACTTTAGGGAATTTAAAAAGAAAAAAAAAAACTTTCCTACTTGAGTACTTTTTTCTTTCTTTACAGCAAATTCATCGGTTATATTATTTGAAGACTATCATATGCAGAAATTCCAAACTAGAGATGACAATGGGAATGAATACAGCATCACCACCTCTCCCATACATGTTCTAAATAATTTTACTTCATACTAAGGTCATACCCATTAATATTCAACTCTCTTTTGTTTAGCTTATATCTAAGATTTTTGGATTGACCACGGTCATAGACATAACATCAGAATATAGATTACTGAAGTTTCTTCTGGTCATTCATTTTTTTAGGTATTTGATCTGCATTGGTAGATATGCACCTCAAAGATCTTGGTTCATATTTTTCATCTAGTTGTTTTGTTTTTTAAGCCTATTTTTATATCCCAGGGAAAGCCCCGCACTCGAAAGATCCAGCACCCCCCTTCTGATTCTTTTTTTCCCCCTTTTCCTTAGCTTCAGCTACCTTTGCTTGCAGAGCTTTCCTATCTTCCTGTGAAAGATCGAAGCTCACACTTATGCACAAGTTGATATTTTTGTTCTGCATTTTTCAACCTTACAAGTCTACTCATGTTTTTATTTTTGTCTTCTTTGTCATTAAGAGATATCTTTACTGGTTTTGGTTGAGCATTGTCATTCTTCTGCCCCAGTTTAATGGCACTCTTAGTTTGTACATCACGCATCTCTTAGAACAGAGTGTTGTTCTATATTAAATTCATACAAGTCTGCCTCCACAATGCACTGCTTCTGAGCATGAGCAGTGCAACATGGCAACCTAGTTCGGGGAAAAACAAACCTGACACAACAAATAAATATATAGCCTAAATAATAACTGTCTGCAGGAAAGTCATCAAATTTTGTGGGTATTTTAACTAGACAATAATTTTCACATCTGACTAAGTTTTATCAGAATTCACAGACCATAAAGTGTATTTTAAAGAATGTTCTACTAAGGCAGCCTTGGGAAAAGTTGACCCAGATGTGAGAACAGCTGTTCGCCTGAAGTATTTTGGCCAATGTGTTGCCTCAGACTTATCACATCTCTGCTCATGCACAGAGCAGTGCATTGTGGAGGTAGATTTTAGTCAATTCCATGTGTGCATAGCATGGAATTGCCATAAATTGAAATAAAAAATTGCATTCTGCTGATAAATGTGGTTTTCACCACAATGTCCACATTTTGACAAAATAGTTCCATGCAGTGTGGATTGAACACACGCACAGTGCAAGTATGGCAAGCCAAACCTGCAAATATTCACAAATAGAGATATCTGTATTTCCAACTCAGATATCTGCATTTCAACAACACAAGCTAGACAGCAATGAATACTCCCTTGTGCGGAACTGCTACAGATCTATGCCTTAATATATTTCACCATGCGAGACCAAAGAGCGCATAACCCAAACTGTGCTATGCACATAACGTCTGATTTGGAGCCACATCAGATTGCATTACCCCTCATGCATGATTCTGTGTCTGGGATATTATTAGACCTGGTATTGGTCCTCTGGATTACTGAGATTGGACAGAACGTCCATGTCGCACACACATGTAGTCCAGAGGCCCAAGTCTAGGGTATTATTAGCTGCAGCTAAGGCAACCAATACATTGATCTACATTATATATTCGATAGCCGTTGAACTGAAATAAAACTATATGATAGTGGTGCCCTGGACAGCCTGGGGTCACTCTCAGGGTACATATATGTTCTATATATAGATGAAGAAAAACCAACTATATATATGGAGGAAGTTTCATGGTGACCAATTTGCCATGTAGTCATAGGAGGGGCTCTTGCGTTATCATCATCTTGTTCCCAGCATGGACATGTTCCCAGCATGAACTACAGCCGTACAGGTCTATAGAGAAAGCCTGCTAAGGATAGGAAGCAAAAAAATGACAGAATTAATTTGCTTTTAAATTTGATTTGACTTTATACGCAGTAAAAGTGTACATAATTGTGAATATCTGCATTAGAAATACAGATATCTAGCTGCACAAATTTAGAAATATAGATATTTCTATTTGTGAATATTTCCACCTTCTGCTTGCCATATGCAAGAGTGTGGACTGGCAATAAATTCTATATGGTGCAGAATGGCCCATCCATGGCCTCTCAGTCTCAGGACTAGTTTACAATCACATGGCATAAACACAATTTGTAACTAAACTAATTACTAACTGAGCCTTTTCCAACTATTTACTTTCGAAGTGTGTACAGAACCAAGTCCGGTTGCAGATAATTTTCCTGCTACAGAACTGGGAGGCCTGTGATTGGCTACCATTGTGACTTAATCATTATCGTCTCGCGGTAGGAGCCCAAATCTGTCGCTTGTGTCCTAGTATACCAAATAAAGCAGAACCATTAGGTTTATTCCTTAAAGTACATAATCGGGCTCGTATTCTACACCATCCCCTAGGTCAGGACATGTATTCCCTTGCTGCCGGGTCCCATTTTCTATACATGTACAGAACCCAGCACTCCAGCGCTTTCTTACTGTATCAGTCACAGTAGGCCTACCACACTTGGCCCTAATTAGTACTGTATACTTGGTTGTGCGATACCACCCGGCAGGGTACTGCAGTGATTTCTCAACAGTATTTGATAGAGTAGCCGATCCTGCTTTCCTGTGTATATTCTCTGCAGTACCGGGTCCGGCTCTGTACTGTAGCCACGTCCATTTAATAATTATTAATTTACAGAACATTTTGAAAGATATTTTTTGTCTTTTCTATGCGATACCTGAACATACCATTCCACTTGCTTCAATCCTAGATATGGATGGCAGTGCTGGTTCTTTACCTCCACAAACTCTGCAGCATTTGAGTTGTGACGCGTCCTAAATTTGTTCAACAGGTTCAACAGTCTTCTTCAAAACAATCCCATGGCCATGCTTCAGGTTGATGGTCTAAATAGGTCATTGCAAATCAATCTAAACATGTGAAATGCTTCAAAATTCACAGTCTCCTGGTGAGTTTATCTTCAGTGGATCTTTTAAACGGTCTTATCGTTTCGTTTATACCATACTATGTTTTCTGTTGAGTCTCATATTTGGGTGTCGTTTCAGATGCTCTCATGGATCTTTCACTTTCAGCCCAGGCGGGAGTTTGTCTGTGATGTTGAACAAGATTAATCTGCAGCTGTGACAAACAGGATCAAATCCGCAAGAATTATGCGCCATCTAGCGGTCACAATTTGCGAGTCCTCGCCTGCGACGCATTGAAATTATCTGCAGTTTCATTATTGGCAGGGAATGAGGGATTCTAATAAATAACCTACTTTTCCTCATAACTTGTCGTGCGGGCGTTTTTCAAATAACGACACTTTTCTGAAAAGAAGTTATAAGTTATAAAATCACTCACACTTCCATTTATATATATACCATACTTCTATGCATGTACTTTATTTAGTTTGGGCTACTTGGGTTTAGGGGTTTAACTACTTCTGGGGAGGATTGGACGTTCAATTAAGCCCGCACCATGAAGGCTTGGCAGGTTTAGTCCATACCCGACGAAGGAGGGCATGGACGGCTGCCAAGCCTTCATGGTGCGGGCTTAGTTGAACGTCTAATCCTCCCCAGAAGTAGTTAAACCCCATTCTATCCCAGTTTCCGACAACATAGTAATGTTGCAAGAAACAAACAAGCAAACCTGATCAAGTTAAATATAAAAAACAAAACAAAAAAAAACAAAAAAACGCCTTAAGTGACAGACCCATCCCCCCTTTTATTTTTGTAACGGAAATAAGCTTTGCAACTTGGGTTATCACGCGGTGCGTGCTGTTCTAACAGCAGACTTCACGTTGTACTTTGTTTATGAAAGCAAGATCAATTAGGAAAGATGATTTACTGCATAGCAAATCAGTGTGTGTGTCTTAAAAGCATATTGGTATGGCAATGTACAACTATTCCATAACACAGCAGCAGAATTTGGAATGGCATCTCTATCTGTTATAGTGTTGAAGATATTCAAGATTGAAAATTTCAAATACTGCTAATTAGCATAATTTAAATTGCCACAACTTTTGTTTTAGATTCATTACATGCGCAATGGTCAACAACCCCCTAGTAGAAGTTGAAGTGACATCTCTATCTATCATAGTTTTGAAGATGTTCAAGTTTTAAAATTTGAAATGCTGCTAATTAGCATAATTTAAATTGCTACAACTTTTGTTTTAAATTCATTAGATGCACACTGGTCAATAACCCTCTAGTAGAAGTTGGAATGACATCTCTATCTATTATACTTTTGAAGATATTGAAGATTTAAAATTTCAAATGCCCCTAATTTGCATTATTTTAAACATCTTCATTCCTCTGTATAAGACGGTCAAACTCCTTGTATGGAGGTACAATCATGCCAAGTTTGGAGTTTCTATGTATATTAGTGTGCGAGAAAAGTGTCTGACAAATTTGCTGGTAAAGAAGAAAGAAGAAAGAAAGAAAGAAACTAGGAAAGATGATTTGCTGCATAGCAAATCAGTGTGTGTGTGCCTTCAAAGCATATTGGCATGATAATGTACAACAGTTCCATAACGCAGGAGTAGAAGTTGGAATGGCATCTCTATCTATTATAGCTTTCAAGTTATTCAACATTTAAAATTTGTAATGGTGCTATTTAGTATAATTTGAATTGCTATAACTTTTATTTTTAATTCATTAGGTGCGCAATGGTCAACAACCCCCTAGTAGAAGTTGAAATGAGATCGCTATCGACCACAGTGTTAAAGATATTCAACATTGAAAAATTTTGATACTGCTAATTAGCATATTTTAAATTGCTACAACTTTTGTTTTAGATCCATTACATGTGCAATGGTCAACAACCCCCTAGTAAAAGTTGAAATGACATCTCTATCTATAATAGTTTTGAAGATATTCAAGTTTTAAAATTTCAAATGTTGCTAATTAGCATAATTTAAATGGCTACAACGTTTGTTTTAAATTCATTACATGCGCACTGGTCAATACCCTCCTAGTAGAAGTTGGAATGACATCTCTATCTATTATACTTTTGAAGGTATCCAAGATTTAAAATTTCAAAAGCCCCTAATTTGCATAATTTTAAACATCTTCATTCCTCAGTATAAAACGGTCAAACTCCTTGTATGGAGGTACAATTATGCCAAGTTTGGAGTCTCTATGTATAATAGTGTCCAAGAAAAGTGTCGGACAAATTTGCTGGTAAAGAAGAAAGAAAGAAACAAAGAAAGAAAGAAAGAAAGAAAGAAAGGAAGAAAGAAAGAAAGAAAGAAAGAAAGAAAGAAAGAAAGAAAGAAAGAAAGAAAGAAAGAAAGAAAGAAAGAAAGAAAGAAAGAACTCGAGGAAAAACAGAAAAGTGTGTGTTCACACACACTTTAACTAGGAAAGATGATTTGCTGCATAGCAAACAGGTGTGTGTGTCTTCAAATCATATTGGTATGATAATGTACAACTATTCCATAACACAGGAGTAGAAGTTTGAATGGCATCTCTATCTATTATAGCTTTGAAGTTATTCAAGATTTAAAATTTCTTATGGTGCTATTTAGCATAATTTAAATTGCTACAACTTTTATTTAAAATTCATTAGGTGCGCAATGGTCAACAACCCCCTAGTAGAAGTTGGAATGACGTCTCTATCTTTTATAGTGTTGAAGATATTCAAGATTGAAAATTTCGAATACTACTAAATAGCATAATTTAAATTGCTACAACTTTTGTTTTAGATTCATTACATGCGCAATGGTCAACAACTCCCTAGTAGAAGTTAAAATGACATCTCTATCTATAATAGTTTTGAAGATATTCAAGTTTTAAAATTTCAAATGTTGCTAATTAGCATAATTTAAATTGCTACAACATTTGGTTTAAATTCATCAGTTGCGCAATGGTCAATAACCCCCTAGCAGAAGTTGGAATGACATCTCTATCTATTATACTTTTGAAGATATTCAAGATTTAAAATTTCAAAAGCCCCTAATTTGCATAATTTTAAACATCTTCATTCCTTTGTATAAAACGGTCAAACTCCTTGTATGGAGGTCCAATCATGCCAAGTTTGGAGTTTTTATGTATAATAGTGTTCGAGAAAAGTGTCTGACAAATTTTCCTGTAAAGAAGAAAGAAAGAAAGAAAGAAAGAAAGAAAGAAAGAAAGAATGAATGAATTTCAGGAAAAACAAAAAAAAGTGTGTGTTGACACACACACTTTAATAAAGAATTCGAGGAAAAACAGAAATGTGTGTTGTCACACACACTTTAATGAAACACAATGTGCTGGCTGTTGACGTAACAAGCAACGTCAGCAATGCACGAGAGGACATGGTTGCTGGGATTTGTTACAAATTTATGCCCGGGAATTTACCTTGCGCGCGCATGTGACTGGGATAGAATTATGGTCAATTCGTCAGAAAGTCAAATCGTCAGCAAGTCAAATCGTCAAGCAAGGTGCCGTGCTGTCGAGTTGACATGGTGTGCTGACGAACTGTAATGAGTGTAAATCGTTAGCCAGTTTTCGACAATTAGATCTATACGGATATGCCCAATAAACGGTAGTGAACTGTAACAGTTTGTAAAGTTCTTCACTCCCTAGAAGAGAGAGGTGTCCTTCACTTTCACTTATAGGGCACAAGTCTCAATTGTAGACCTGTGGCAGGGGTGCCAATGCAGTTAACCCCTAATATGCCATATTAACTGGTCTACAAGGTTAACACTGTGTACCAACATACTCAATTGAATCAATATAACAATGAAATAATAATGGCAGATATAATTACATAATACAAATAAAAATATGGAAAATATGAGAAACATTAAAACTCTTATTGACCCGGATTCGTTTTCAAGCTCGCCAGTACCTTTTGATAGAAGGCACAAACTAAAGTTAAAGACATTAAAGCATCGATGTCCTGGAAATGACAACAATATCATAAATATCTTACGGTATAATGTTTCACAGCGTCCATCCGGCGATTTCCATTCCAATATGCCATATAATAAGCCAGGGAATAAATCACACCATATAATCCCCCTGGGCACATGAAGTAAATATTATTGATATCAAATTCACATCTAGATAAAATATGATAGTATTACATAATAATAATAAATCAATCCATAGTCTACGGTGTCATATATTTGTGTGTAGTTTTTGTGACACTTCGGTTGGGACTAGTTCGTTACTCTACTTCACTACTTATATGCGAACCAATAACATTAAAAAGATATAAAATACGTTGATCAATGTCCTATCAGCTAAACACCAATAGGAACAAAACAAAAGGGTAAATCGGGTATACTCGGTAGAGTCCTCAAGTACAGGGTACCAGGACTGAGTCAACCATTAACTCTTTCTTTGCCGTCCTACTTCAATCCAGGTGTCACAAAAACAGTCTAAAATTAACAATTTCATATACACATTAACAAGATAGTGATAGGTGGGCTTGCCCTGATTATATGTAACTTGCTTTCATTATTCAGGCCAACCTCGTCTGTCTATATGCACAGAACAAAATGAATAAAATAGAATAAGATAAGATAAAATAAAAATATATAATATAGATACATGCACGTTCCTGGGCCAGCACAGTTATCTGCCATTTTGGAAGACTCAACGCTCTGTCTGGGTTTTCAGAGGGCTGGGTGAATCCAAACAGTCACAGGGTAACTACGAGGCACACATCTGTCACCATTAAGACTAAAGCTATCTAATTTAACCTAGATATTCTTGCTATACATTCACATAATGATGCACAAGTTTATACGTAGATGTACATATGAGCACAATTACGCAGTTACTCGCAGTTATGGTTGAGTTATGCAGAAGTCTGCATTCACAGAGCTTTGTTATGCAGTTTCAATGCCATCATTGGAGTACTACACTATATTCCCTTGAGATTGATACATCAAGATAATGTCAAACTTATTCGCACATTGCAGCGTCCTGCGCATTTAATCACCTTCAATACTTAAAGCATACACTCTGTATTTTTACGGGTTTCCGTTACTCATTAGATTGACATGTGGACAGATAAGATGTTAATATGTCGATAACATGATGAACTTACACTTAAAATTAAATTACCATCCTAAATTTTCTATGTAGGTCCAGGGAGAACAGCATCAGCCAACATGACAGCAACGATCGTATACCGTCACCCGCTAAGGGTTGCCCCCAACTCCACGTGGCGACTTCCCTAAATGAGCTGTGGTAATGCCTCGAAGTTGTCCCTCTTTATGCCCATATTAAGAGTAATATTTACTCAAGACCAGAAGGTTTGGGGTTAAGGAGAGATATGGGTTGAGTAGGAAGATTCACGGTGGTATCTGAAGTAGCATTAATTCCTGATAGGTGGGTAAAGGATGGGTAAATGTTAGAGGGATGTAATGGCAAAGTAGGTCGAGTAGAACAAGGAGAGGGGGAGGGTTCGTTATTCACAGTAGTTGCTTTTTCAGGTTGAATTTTTGAGGGCAATAGGCACATTACAAGATAGTCCCACTATTTCCAAATCACCACCCCAGTAACGATAGCTACTACAATTAAAATTAATAAAATGAAGAGAATGCCAAACGAGATCCTACTACCGTGATGTGTCCAATTGAATGTAGAGGGAGAGAGGGGTAATGGCGGTAAGTTTGTTGGAACAAATGGTTTTCGGTTGTCAAAATGAGATTGATTTAGAAGAGATATAGCCTGTTCAGCAGGTATAATTTCAGTGATATTCAGAATATTAGACGACAACATTTGCAAGGCCTTGACTAATATATGTCCTACACGTTCAATGAGACCTGTTAGAGTGACTTCACGAAAAACTCGCGTCTAGATACCTTTTCACAATTTCACAGCCATGCTGTTGGCTGTAATTTTAAAGAGTTTGATCAGAACTCATACCTCTCCCGAAGGAGTTCATAATATACCTCTCCCAAAGGAGTTCACAATGTTTCCCCTCCCAAAGGAGTTCACAAAAGCACCAGACACATGATTACTGTTAATGGGTTAGTCACCTCAGCTTAATTAACGTATCTTTTAGGCTCAGGCCAAACACGTCTTCTGAGACCCATACGTAAAATCCCATTGACTCTTACTAAAAACGTACATAAATAGAGACGCTCATGGGTGTTACTTCAGCCTATTCAATATACCCCTTTTGGGTTACTGGCCCAATACATTTCTGAGGCCCATGAACAATTGAGCTCAAATAAAAAAGTTGCATATATAACAAGGCTAACTATCATTATGATCAGAATGAAGCTAACTGGAAACTTATAAAAGTGTAAACCAAGCAATATATACCAGTCCTTCCCATGCAGTTTTCACTGGGCTCCAGTCCATAAATACACACCCAATGCGGCTTCCGGGCTCAATGTAGATTGGACAGGCACTAGTCTTTTGATGGGCCCAGAGACGCTGGTCTGGCAGGCAGATACTCCTTGTCTATTTGTTCATACGGTAGCTTCTGTGTCATCCTATGGGGTCTAGAGTTTCCCATCTCTTGCAGATATCGGTAAGATGCAGCCTTTGTCACATCTACACTGAGGTCTGGGATGCTTAGGAGCCGCCGGCAAAACTCTTCATACATAAGACGCAAGCCTCCAATTCTTGGTTTCCCAATGCCCTGCTTTGGGAACCTATTATTTGGGTCTATGAATGGAACATGGTCTGGCCAATCAAGGGGCGTAGTCGACCAATCCCCTGGGTTCCCTGGCAGTCCCTCGTTCAAGTGAAGATGTTTCTTAAAAATAATTATCTCCTGCCTAAGCCTTGACACAGTCTTGCTCCTCACCAGGTGCTGCACTATTCGTTGTTGAAAGGCACTCATAGATACATGCTGCACTGGAGAGGGATGACATTGTATTTCCAGTTCATGGTCCCCTGATTTTTCTGCAAACATAGCTTCTATTCAGTATTCAATACTGATATCCACATGGTGAAGGGGTAGTCCCTTCAGGCAATACAATTCTCTTTTTCTCCTTCTTCTTTCCTGCTTGTCATTCTGCATCTTGTTGGTTGTAGTTAGGGCAGGGGTCACTCTTTCATGGTTCACAGTTCTTCTTAGAAGTCCAATAAAATGTGATAATATGAGATAAATCCCGGCAACCGCTCGCCAATGTAAAGTTCTTCACTCCCTAGAAGAGAGAGGTGTCCTTTACTTTCTTTATAATGTTAGGGCTTGTTGGCAAACGCGCTGACTCGCTTCACTTCAGAAGATTCACTGTTCCATAGTTCAGGTATGATAAAATAATACAGTCGCGCAGGCAAGCAGGGGGAGAGACAACCCAACACGTCCGTTCAGTGGCCAAGATGGTAAGAAAGGCTGTTTATTTCTGATGTACATAGCTTATGTAGAATACACGTCACCTTTACTGAGTCACCAATATGCTCTCGTGGGTTCTGCTTTGATAATACACTCATAACGACAATGACTAATGAACTCATGTAATCTTCCTTAGATCTGCACCGAGAAGTGCCAGTGAAGTCTCGTACTGTTTAAAGAACGTATATTTTTACCAGTTACCTGTTTTCAATAAATACTTCAATGTTTACAATAAAATCTGAATGTCTGGTTTACCAAATAGCTTAATGCGATATTTACGACTTCATGACTAAATAAGCAAGGATGGACCAGATGCTTTGTTGACTCTTCATCAGGTAATAACTAAATGACTATTTAACGACCAGAACGTATTTTTACAGTCTTATTGGCTTCTCGCTGTGTGGTGATTACTGACTTGTTAAAGACCCACGTGCATCTGAACTGCTTAAAGTAAATACTACATAAGATGGTTCCATCACCTATCCACAAATAACTACAATTTAGCTAGTGTGCAACTTTTACTGCCATTAACCCTTTCTTCTTACTTTTGAAATTCTTAATATTAGAAATATAATTAAAGTCACTGCAGGACTTTGATATTTAGAGGTTTGCCCCCCAAAAAAGTCGCTGCAGTACTTTACAAGTTGTACTTGGTTATTTTTAGTCTTTTGGTCTGGGCCCATATGTTGATTCCTCATAGTCTAAATGCGTTGGGCATCTTTGGGCAATTCTGCAGGGTGGCTCACAGATCGTCCTCATTAAAGGTCTTAGATTTAGCATTACTTCCATTATACTACGATTAAATTATTGAACCAAGAGTAATTCTTTTGCGTAACTTCAGTGAACTCCGGGCACACACGTGCTCTGAGATTTGTTGATTAACTTCACTTGAGCCAAGTCTACCACAGGCGGATATATACAAGTATACACCTGGTGTTTTGTTTGCCGTTCATTTTATATTTGATTAAATTAGAATTATTACAGGTTTTTCAGCATTACTGCCATCATGCTATGATTGAATTGAACCGAGACAAGAAGAATGAATTCGTCTGCGTCCAAACATTTAACCGGTCGCATCGTGAGCCTGGGTGAGAAATGATGATCGACGCTCAGCACAACAGCTTCAAAAATTCGAAAAGGATTTTTTTTGTCGATAAACTGAGTAAAAGCAAGTATGGTACATATACTTGTTGTACAGTAAAAAAAATAAAAAATCACCCATATCACACGGACCTAGCCTTTAATTTTACCACATGCATTTCTTTTTGCCAACCGAGTACGCAGATTATCGTTATTATCAACACGGACGCTTCTGATCTACATGTATGGACTAATATGGTAAGGATTAGTAATGGAACTGCTCAACTTTAACAGTAAGAACGAAATCTTGTGGCTGCTCATGTGGCGATTCTGAACAGATTTGACTTGCAGAGTGGACTTGTGAAACTCCCAGGGTGAAAGTGCACAGGTTTGTCTTTGAACCTTTGCTGATTGAATAGTGACCTTGAATGGTATGGAGTGTCTTTTTAATGAAGTTGTTGAACATAAATAAGATTAAAATATATTTTATTCCATGCAAGTGTGTGTAAAAGAAAGTCTTGTAGCTTGACCAACACTAGCGTGTACCACACCGGCCTTTAGAAAGTCCGAAAGATACACAAGCCAATCTCATGTCCATGTATTTTTAACATGCCCTGCACAATCTCAGGGTGTCTCAGGACGTGGGACACCCGCTGAATTCGAGCCCTGCAGATATTTCTTGCCTAAACTTTCGATATTAAATTCGGTATAATTTTGATTAAATTTCTGCAGCACCAGAAAAATGAAAGATCATTAATTCACATTCACCTTACTGTCTAACACATAAAACATCACTGACTAGATAGCCTAATTAGATAGCTGACATAAAAGGATCATTAACTTAGATCATTTTCCACAGAATTATATTTGTAAGAAGAATACTCACAGTAGACTTCCTCAAGTCTCACTGGACTGTCTTCTGTGTTTTATTTAAAATCAAAATCATTGCAAAATAAAATTTTGAGTAAACACACCTCGTAGCCTTATTCTGTCACAATACAGGTAGGCCCTTAAACCTAGCTAATTGGCGTGAAACGTGTCTATAACTGGATAACATTGATTCCAGATGATTAGCGCCGGGAGGTCTGCACTGTGTTTCATATCACACAGAGAAGCGAGCGGTCATAACGCACCCCTCTTCTGAATCTGTTAATTGAGCTACTGTGTAATGAAGGATTAATTGCAGTGCACCGCATCAGGTGGAGGGCGTCCAGTCACTGGTGTCGGCAGCCGAAGGGCGACTGTCAGCTTTGTCTCGCTTGAGTGGCCAATGACCAGCTATGCATTCATCGAAGACCACTTTCCCCTTAGTCTTATCGCAATGATAATGGGATTAGAACTGACCAGGACTCAAAAGCTGCTACTGTTGAAACCGGCACGGCGGCAGTGTCGACCAGTTAAAAAAAACAAAACACGATATGTTTGTAAAACATAGATGCCCCCCCTCATTACCCTTGCCCTTGCTACCCTATTGAAAGTGGTAGATGGGGCACTTGTGACCTTACAAAATTAGTGAAGGTTGATCATACATCAATGTCACATATTTTTAAACTTAAACCTAGCCCTTAAAAAACGACGAAAAACCTGGACAATATAAAAATTATAGCTGTAAAATTAGTCATCATTTAGAAACCATATTCAGCAAAGTGGCTTATGACCTTGGAAATTAGGGCAAGGTCACTCATTTTCACTTGACTTTCAGTTATTGTGCAAAAAGCACAGGAAGTCTACTGTCTGTATGACCCTCAAAACTGGGTATAGGTCACCCATCTACAAACTCAAACTAGCCCTCATAGGCAACCATAAAGCTGTGCAATATAAAAGTGCTACCTCTAAAATGCAAGTTATCATGCAGAAACAGTATTCAACCAAATGGCTCTGTGACCTTTGAAATTAGGTCAAGGTCACCCATCTTCAAACTTGACCTAGCCCCGAATACGGACAATTATCCAGTGCAATATAAAAGTCCTAGTTTAAAAACCTCTTCAGTTATCATGTGGTAACCAAAGTTTACTCAGGTACCACTGTGACCTTGGAAATTAAATCAAGGTCAACAAACTTTAAACTTCTTCTAGCCCTTAGCAAGAACTATAGACCTGTAAAGTATCCCAGTCCTAACTTAAAAACTTCTTGAGTTATTGTGCAGAAACCACAGGAATTCTAGAATCTCTCTGTGACCCTGAAAACTGGGTCAAGGTCACCCATCTTCAACCTCAACCTTGCCCTTACAGAGAACCATAAAGCTGTGCCATATAAAAGTTGTAGCTCCAAGATATAAGTTATCATGCAGAAAGCATGAAACCATATTCAGTAAAGTGGCTCCGTGACCTTTAAAATGAGGTCAAGGTCATCCATCTTCGAACTTCGCTTAGCCCCAAATATGGACTATAATCCGGTGCAATATAAAAGTCCTAGCTTAAAAACCGCTTCAGTTATTGTGCGGAAACTAAAGTTACCTCAGGTACCACTGTGACCTTGGAAATTAGGTCAAGGTCACCCATCTTCGAACTTTACCTAGCTTTAGTTGACTAGAATAATATACCTGTACAGTATCCAAGTCCTAGCTCAAAAATTTGAGTTATTGTGCGGAAACCACAGTCTACCGACCGACCGACATGTGCAACGCTATATGCCCCACCTGCTTCGAAGGGGGGGGGGGCATAAAAAATAATAACAGTAGTACCTACTTAATAACACCGTGTAGTTGGCATGATATTATACAGTTAACTTTGTGGAGGGTAAAATGTATCGCACTTCTGGGTGGGACCGCGGGATGGGAAAATAGGGAGTTATGTTTATACTCCAAGTACAATACAAAATTCTTTGACTGCTGGATTTTCTGGCCTTGAAGAGTATACGGGAGATAACGGTTCATGATTATACGAGGAAAACGTCATTGTGAAAATGGATAGAACAAACATAAGAGTCTACAATTTCACGTTCATCGTGTCAAAGAACTTTATTTCTGCATGTGATCTGCTATCTTACATTGAACAAAATATATAGCCCTACAATATTTACAGGGACGCACACATTTATCTCCCCCCCCCCACCCCTCGTAAAAAAAAAGGTTTCCCAGCTTAGAACGAACTCAATATGAATCTCGTTCTAGTGGTGCCGTGCTGGTCCTTATTCTGCTCGTTCAGTCACTAGCCTACACCAAGGCTGGATGACTGACTGAGTTGTGCTCTGCAGGCCCATATAATCAACATTGTTCGTCCCGTATTTTTTTTTTTTTAAACTTTATTCAAATATCCTTTAAAGACATTGTAAATACATGCTCACAGTTTCAGGTATATATATATATATATATATATATATATATATATATATATATATATATATATATATATATATATATATATATATATATATATATATATATATATATATATATATATATATATTTATGTGTGTATTGTAAAACGAGTAACCATATCTGTCATATAGGCCTGAACGAACGAACGAAAGAAAGAAAGAAAGAAAGAAAGAAAGAAAGAAAGAAAGAATTTACTTTGATCTTCTTTTATGTCGTGCGTGGTTCTTTTTGCATATTGTATATCACTCTTCAAAACCAACAATATCCCTTCTGTATTCATTGGATCACAGCATAAACCGGTATGATCACTTGAGGTAACGCATTAGGAAGCATGAAAACTTTCGCGGATTTTACTGACATATGAGTCCATACTTCTTAATCCCATCCAAGGGAAAAGGAAGACAGGACTCACATCCCTGGATGAATGATTGATATTGAATAATTGTCAAATAAAAGGTATTTCGCTTTTATTAAAATTGACTTTGTTTTTCTTTTGTATTCAGTTTACACAGGCCTCACAGTATGCAGTATTTCCATGTCGGTCATTTTACAGGTCATTTATATCCAAAGCCCATTTTGTCTTGAATGACCTGCTGAACAGTGAAGCCTGTCCAAATACTGTATACAACTGTCAACTTTTTTAAAAGCAATGACACAAATGCTTTCTTTATACCATCAATGATTTATTCACAATAAATATGTTTTTATTTCCGACCTTTTGTATGGATATATTGCATTCCTACTTTTCAGTGTTTCCTGCTGAACCAGAACGAAACTAGGAGTCAGTCTAACATATGCGACCTTCAAATTTGCATTCACAATGCGAAGTTTGTAATCAGGATTGTCTGCATCCGATATGAGTCTGAAGTTTTCTTTGCTGGGCCACAATTTAATGGTTACACTCACTCCATTGATTAGGTAGCGCTCTTGCTGTGCCAGGTCTAAAAATAAGTTACCCTCCAAGTCAACAATTTTCGAATTTGAAGCAAAACCCGTTCTCCACAATAGCGCATAATTGAAACCAGAATGTGCATCAGTAGAATCAAAGCTACCAGGTGTATCGGGATAGTATAACTGTGATCGAAGCTGACTGAATTTAGCGTCCTGTCCGTAGTTCAACAACGTGTCTGAGTAAGCTTTGTAACACTAATTATTACCAATATGTGTAGTGGGCACCTGGTCTAGTTCCAAATCAACCGTGGAAAAGAGAGTTTGTAGCGGTAAATTAATTAATCCTACTTGATCCGCTTCCGTTATATTCTGCCCATCCCCCCCCCCTCTCTAGTTTGATTGACACCTGCAATCTGGTGTGTTGTAGTGCTATATATTTCCTAGAGGATCCAGAAATGTTAAATTCGATAGCATTTTGATTTGGGCCTAATAGACCATGTCAGAAATTTCACCACCAGATGGCTCTGGGGTACTATCCACCCTAGCCTGACAGAGTGCCCACTAGCTAGGCATGGCAGAGTATGGGAGGTGGACAGTCTTTGAGTTGAAACAGGAACTAATCAAGAGAGGAGCACCAATTAAAGGCAAAAAGTGTGATTTAGTAGAAAGGTAAGTACTTGCTGATCCGTTTCATATATTATCTTACAGGAATTTATCCCAAGATTACAAGTTTAGTCACTTTACTCCAATGGGTTGAACCAGCAGTTTACATCACTGGTCATATATTGCTATGTGTGTGTATAAATACCTCTCTTGGCCACACACAATTCTGTGAAAATTAAAATTATGAGACTGTGATTAAAAGTATAATGAATGTTCATAAAGAGAGACTTTCATAGCCATACATACATTATTTTGAATGTGGAATAACCTGGTCAAAGTGCACATAAGCCACCAGTAGCCTGACCTGAGCCAAGCCTCTGGGGCCCAGCCAGTAGCTTGTATATTGGGTCACTCCAGGGGATAAGCAAGGTGTTAATGCTGCTGTTGTCTAGTTCCTCTGGGGAGAGTGCTTTATTGGTGTGCTGTGTATACAAGACACTTGTTGGTAATGTGTTTGTCCAGAATAACAATGAGGTAAAAACACTGCATACTCAAAGGCAAAGATGAAAAACTAAACAAGAAAAGGAAAAGTAACTTTATGTCCCCTCCAGTTTGAAAGTTTACCTTTTTCCTTACATTTGAACAGCTTGGCTGCCCTTCATTACCTCATACAGTTAAGTTGACAGGACACATATTTAGTCTAGCACTTTTTTTCAGACTTGACGCACATGACAGAAATAACAATTTTCATTCTGAACCTATACTCAGTCTGAAAAAAGAAACACCCCTTCCTCAATGGCCCAACCAAGGATTCAAAACCATAACTGAAAGCACACAGAACATACCGCCAATGCGCATGTCCCATCCCAAAGTTACTTTTCCTTTTCTTGTTCAGTTTTTCATCTTTGCCTTTGAGTATGCAGTGTTTTTACCTCATTGTTATTCTGGACAAACACATTACCAACAAGTGTCTTGTATACACAGCACACCAATAAAGCACTCTCCCCAGAGGAACTAGACAACAGCAGCATTAACACCTTGCTTATCCCCTGGAGTGACCCAATATACAAGCTACTGGCTGGGCCCCAGAGGCTTGGCTCAGGTCAGGCTACTGGTGGCTTATGTACACTTTGACCAGGTTATTCCACATTCAAAATAATATATGTATGTATGGCTATGAAAGTCTCTCTTTATGGAACATTCATTATACTTTTAATCACAGTCTCATAATTTGACTTGTCACAGAATTGTGTGTGGCCAAGAGAGGTATTTATACACACACACAGCAATATATGACCAGTGATGTAAACTGCTGGTTCAACCCATTGGAGTAAAGTGACTAAACTTGTAAGCTTGGGATAAATTCCTGTAAGATAATATATGAAACTGATCAGCAAGTACTTACCTTTCTACTAAATCACACTTTTTGCCTTTAATTGGTGCCCCTCTCTTGATTAATTCCTGTTTCAACTCAAAGACTGTCCACCTCCCATACTCTGCCATGCTTAGCTAGTGGGCACACTGTCAGGCTAGGGTGGATAGTACCCCAGAGCCATCTGGTGGTGAAACTCATTTCTGACATGGTCTATTGAGTTGTGGGTCTACAATCTGAGTATTCAACACTGTCAATACCTGTGTCGGTGGGATGTGCCTGAAAAAGGTCCTGCTTCAATTTTATAACGATTTTCTCATGGTCTTTGTTCCCAAGGAGAAATTTAAATTACTACAGATGGATACCGATTCCATGTACATGGCTCTGTCAACTGACTCATTAGAAGACGCCATAAAACCACACATGTTTGAAATACACGCTAATAGTGTGTTCAAGCAGTGTCATGACAACTCTATAGAAGTGAATACAAACTTCTGGTTTCCTCGAAGGTGATGCAGTAAACACCAAAAACATGACTTATATACCCCGGTTTATTTAAAGTTGAATTTGAAGGCGATGAAATGGTTGGTCTTAGTTCCAAAACTTATGCTGGGCAGAGTGAAAAGTCTGTGAAATACAGATGTAAAGGTGTCAACAAAAGATTAAATGATGGTGATATCATGGGTAAATATCGTAAAGTTTTAGTCACTGAAGAATCCGATTGGGTAATGAACAGAGGTTTTAGAGTGAAAGGCAACGATGATTTCTCATATGAGGAGAAAAAAATGGGATTCAAATACTTTTACTGTAAGCGTGTAGTCCACGACGATGGTATACACACATCACCATTAGACCAAACACTCTGCCCCTACAGTGATGAAGAGGAGAAATCTTGAGTGCAAAATGGAATAACTGTTCAACGAACAACTTGCACGAGAGACTGTGATGTCATGATGAACTGATTTATTTATTTATTTATTTATTTATTTATTTATTTATTTATTTATTTATTTATTTATTTATTTATTTATTTATTTATTTATTTATTTATTTATTTATTTATTTATTTATTTATTTATTTATTTATTTATTTATTTATTTATTTATTTATTTATTTATTTATTTATTTATTTATTTATTTATTTATTTATTTATTTATTTATTTATTTATTTATTTATTTATTTATTTATTTGTTAAGCAGTTGCAAGTAACTTATTACCTACCATAACATTACAATTTGTACATACTATCCATCTCATACGCAACTTGCTAAGAGAGACTATGCCAGCATAAACTGATGAAACTAACAGTGTGTAAGCAAGTTATCGTGCTATGTCGAGTCATTATGAATATAATAAACTTTGTAAGATTGAAAACAAAATTGTTTATGTGGTGAATTGAAAAGACTAACTTGCCATATGTTAAACCATAGGTCTTCACTTGCACATAATGGGCTTATTATGGATACGCGTAGCAACGCTTGATCACTTTTATTTGACAACTTAAAAAGCAAAGTCTCTATGAACAAAACGGCTAACCACGTTTAACCACGCACTTAAAACAATGCATAGATACTTCCAGTTTTACTCCAACATAATGAAAAATCAAAAGAACTATTGTGTAGCAAGTGACTGCCTAGTGTTTATACTACAACTCGACAAAGCCAAAAGGCTTAAGCTACCGTAACAACCTTACCCTATTATCTCTCGCCTCTATATGCTTCACTGATTGCTCCTCGTCCCCAATAGCTGGGCCCCAGCACAAGCCAGACACATGAAAATCAGAAAAATCGTTTAAAACACTATTTCTTATCTTTATTTTTCTTCCAAATTCACACAGAAGACGAATTACACAACCTAAAATCAATATCGCCAGAATTTTTTAAGTTTTCATTTAAATGTGCAAAGTAATTCCAATTTTAAAAAAATTTGCTCCTCCTCATGACTGGGTGTGAAAATACACCAGCTATACTACTTATAATGACATGTATGGTGTTTGTTAACAAACACCATACAAAACAAGCATACCCTCATATGGACTAATTAAATTCCTCATGATACAAAAACAATTATGAATACATTGTCTCCAATATAATGTCAATGTGAAACTTGGACTAGAAGTTTAGTTTAGTTTAAACGTATCTATTTAGGGCCATCCAAACTAAATAAATACGTTTAAACTAAACTTAGTCTGGATAGCCCTATAGTACATCGTGATGACTAATACATGGGTTCTCCAGAACATGGAGACACACAGTAAGTATATACAAGACACACATGACAAAACAAATGTTACCAATGTATTATATCTATGTAAACTCTGTACGGATATCAAAGTTTGATTACTTGTAAGATACAAGTTAAACCAATATGAATTGAGTTCAATATTTACCCATTAAAGAAAAAAGGTATGATACAAATAAATTTGCATAGTCCAACCGATGAATACTACAGTAACAGTAACGGAAACATTAAGTCGTTAAAGCGCCTGGTATCAATAATGTACTGATGGAGAGCATCACAGATCTGGATATTCAGGCAGTTCGAAAGCTCGTTACTGCCACGGAGAAATATTTCAACTAATCTATCACTACCAATATGAATTATAAGATGCGGGCTAACCCCCGGAGCAATCAAAGGAATAACAGTATTCAGTAATCTGTTTCTCGGAACGATGTAATAGGAACAGAAGAGTAGGAAATGCTTGGAGTCTTCAGTGGGATAAGAACAGGCACTGGATGGGTCAGGAAGAATGTTAATTTTGTGAAGGTCGGAGTTTAGTCTAGAGAATCCTAGGCGTAAATCTGTCACAATGGAGATAGAACTCGGGAACAGTGTCTGTGGCTAAAAGAGTAGTTTTAAGTTTCGATTTGAATATATGTAGAGAAAGCGAATCTCTGATGTCGGAAGGCAGGTTATTCCATTGTTTGATAGCATCTGGGAGGAAAGAGTTAGACAGACGCGATGTTCTACATCTAACGGGGCGCACTGACATTGGATGTCGGAGAGCACGACCAGCAGGAGGAGGGGGCACTAGATTTGATAGATAAGAAGGAGTCAGTTTGTGGTACATTTTGTAAAAGAGGACAAGCTTAAAGTATTTACGTCTGTCTTCAAGAGTTGACCAGCCAAGTTCACGAAGTAAATTAACATGTGATGTATGTTTCAAGGCACCTGTACAAATTTGAGCGGCATTATACTGAATCGATTCCAATCGATCAGACAGGACTTTACCACAGTTGTCGAATAAAACACAGCCGTACTCAAGGATTGGACGGACCATAGAAGAATATAGTTTGACCAGGGATTTGCGTGACAGTTTATACTTGAACCTACGCAGTAAGGAAATTCTTTGACCAGCTTTATTGGTAATCCGTGTGATATGGGCTTGCCAAGATAAGTCACCATTCAAAGTGATTCCGAGATGTGTATGAATGTCTGCCTCAGGAATCGGAGACCCACTCAAGAAAACTGGCGGATGATGAGGTTTCACTAGTTTCACAGAAAATATAACAGATAGTGATTTGGTGGCATTGAATAACACTCGCCATAGCCTGCCCCAGTAATGTATTAGAGACAGATTGGTGTTCAGGTGGCGTGAGGATTGAACAGGGTTATTGACAATTTCGAGTATGCTAGTATCATCAGCGAACAGTCTCACTTCGCACGTGAGATTGTCCACTAGGTCATTTACATAAACCAAGAATAGGAGGGGCCCAAGGATAGATCCCTGAGGCACTCCAGCCTGGATAGGAAGCCAGGCAGAAGATTGACCATGAATAGTAACTCTTTGGAGGCAATTAGATAGATAACTTTCAACCCAGGTAACAAGATGATCCGATATGCCAAGCTGCTTGAGTTTGAAGAGGAGTCCAGGGTGCTGAAGAGGAGTCCAGAAGAAACTGTATTCAGTAGCTTCTCCCTTGAAAACACTCCATGGTAGTTATTCACTCGCATTCTTTTATATATGACATGTATGCTGTTTGTTGCTCATATATTATATGAGCAACAACACATAATGCAAAACAAGAATACGTCATATGGAATAACTAAATTCCCCATGATACAAAAACAATTAGGAATTTGGCACAACTTGTAATTGTTATTATAAACATATTTGTTTTCTCTGGACTGCCCAAAAGTACACAAAGAGTAATCTGGAGGATCTCCAGTACCTAAGAGGACGCACAGGAATATATACAAAACACACTGGACGAGAACAGAAGACTAAATTCATGGCTTGTACATGAATAATACAATTGATGCCAGATAATGGAGACTTATAATTAGATCATATACTAAATTAGTAAATAAAACGTCTAGATTCTGATAAGAATGTCTGAACAGCCTCAAAGATGAATACATTATCAGTGTCTGGCAAGTCCTCACTACCTTTCAAGAGAACATTTAGTGAAATGTCACTAGAGCACTGAACTATTAAAGTCGGATTTACACCTGGAGCGAGTAAGTGACACACAGTGTTCAGTAGACGGACCCTTTGCACAGTGAACTTGGGGCAGAACAAGAGGTAATGTTTCGTATCCTCAGTAGTATGAGAGCATACACACGTTGAGGCTGGAAGGATAGTGACATGATATAGATGGGCATTTAAAATAGAGAAGTTATGACGTAGCTGCGTGTGGCATATGTTTAGGAACCGACTTCCATGTTTAAAGTATGTGGGCTTTTTGTCAACGCTTAAGAGTAATAGATTTAATTTAGATTTAAACTGTGCCAGGGAATTGGTGAGACGAGCATCAACCGGAAGGTTATTCCATAATTTGATAGTAGACGGGAGAAATGAATCACCGAAGCGATTGGTGGTGAACCTAATTTGGCGTAATTCAGCACGATTTCTCAACAGACCCCCAGTAGTGAATGCAACGTCACGAGGAACGAGATCATGCAGGTATTGTGGAGTCAACCTATTGTACATTTTAAAGAAAAGAATAAGTTTAAAGTATTTCCTCCGATTTGCCAGAGTTTGCCATTCAAGCTCTTCGAGAAGTAAGACACGTGGAGTGTATCTAGTTGCGCCAAGGCAGATCCTGGCTGCCTCATACTGCACAGCTTCTATAGATTGTGACAGGTTATCGGTGCAATTGTCAAACAGGACACACCCATATTCGAGGAAAGGACGAATCATTGTACTGTACAACTGTATGAGTGTCTGGCGGGAGAGTTTATATTTGAGTCTGCGTAAAAGAGCGAGCCGTTGACTGGCTTTATTAACAATGCGTGTTATATGCTGGTGCCATGACAAATTACTTGAGAGTGTAACTCCAAGATGAGTATGTAGAGTAGCCTCAGGTATCGGTGTGTTTCCAAGAAGTAGGGGAGGATGATCTGGCTTATGTCGTTTAGCTGAGAAAGTCATTGAGATGGATTTAATGGCATTAAATGTCATACGCCAGAGCTTGCCCCAACGATGAATCTGTATAAGATTAGAATTAAGGCTTTCAGCTGTGGCCATTGGTTTGTGGACAATTTCAAGGATACTAGTGTCATCCGCGAATAAACGGATGTCACAGGTGATGTTGACAGTGATGTCGTTAATGTAAACGAGGAAGAGTAGGGGACCAAGGATCGAACCTTGGGGCACTCCAGCCTCTATTGAGAGCCAAGGTGAGGTCTGTCCTCCAATAGTAACACGTTGAAGTCGGTTTGAGAGATAGCTTTCTATAAATACTAACACAGGATCTTCAAACCCCAATTGTTTCAGTTTAAAAAGTAGACCAGCGTGCCAGACTCTGTCAAAGGCCTTGGATATGTCCAGGAAAACCATACGGGCCTCATAGCCCAACTCAAGGCCACTGTAAATAGTATGAAGTATGCTAACAAGTTGATTTATAGTGGAATCGTTTTTCTTAAAGCTAGAGTTTTTAGCAGAAAGTAAATTGTTAGAGGTTAGATACTCATAGAAAATGTTATAAACTAGGCGCTCAAGTACTTTAGAGACATTATAGAAGAGTGAAATAGGCCTATAATTTTCCTTTGACTATTTGTTACTTTTCTTAAAAACGGGGCACACGTTGGACCTCTTCCAGGGATCTGGAAAATATGAGTTGGATAAGCAGAGATTGAATAGATCAGTGAGAGAACGTGAGATTGAGGGGGCACAGTATTTAAGAAGGGTGTTGCCTATACCGTCAGGACCACAAGCAGAACTGGTTTTCAGAGATTTTAAGATCTTTTCCTCATCATATACTTGCTTTTGAAGTATTCATTAGCTTTTCTCTTGAAAGTAGTCCTTGGTAGTAAAATATTTGGTCACAAAATAGCAAATAATTGTGGACGAGTCAAATATACTCCCAGTCCTTGGATGTGGTATTAAAAAATGTAAAGTGTATCTGACACATAACCACACAGGCAATCACATTCTTTCTAACCTGTAACATGTAACACCTTGGGTACTTTCCACACACTATAAGACCAATATAAAACACGCAACCGCTATTTGAACAACCCGTTAAAACTGGCGCTCGATCATCGCGGAAACGGGTTTTTTCCTGTTTGCAAGTTAAAATTTTGATGTTTTTTGCTTTCATCGATTTTGTGCGATAGAAAACTAAATGGACTTTTAACCCCCTCCCCCCTAACTAAATTAGGTTCGTTTTTTATTGCACATCGATCTTTTGATGGCTTCCCTTAAGCCTATGGACTTGAAAACTTGATAGAATTCAAGAGATGCACTTGTAGAGAAATTAGAAAGTACTGGGACTGTTAGTGAACACGGTATCGTGTTTCAATACGAGAAGCCTATATACCCTGACCTCTGACCGAGGTATGGGGTCATTTCACAACATTTTTTTGGAATCACCAATAAAATATTGATAGAAAAAGTCAATTGGTTTTGTTATCCACGTATCTGTGTTGTAATATGAAAAAACTCAATGTTTCAAAACCAGTTTCTCAATGTTTAGAAACGACCGATTTTCTTTTGACAAAAAATGTGTCTATAGGCAAAGACTTGCAAAAAGTAAATTAGTCTACTGTTTGTTTTTTGTTTTTGTTTTTTTCACACTACAAGTAGTAAATTAAATCCTGAGGATGTGCTGTATGCAAGGATTTAAGTGATAGGCCTAGTAGACTCTATGTGAGCGATATTGCCTACATAGCGTTGCGAAATTCGTATGCCATATAAAGTACAAAGGTACTCTGGAATAATGCCTGTCGAGTCCCTATATAGGCTAATGATGCTTGTTGCCATACGGTAGGCCTAAGCCTATTGAAAAGGCAATGTATATACGGGTCAAAAACTCACTTTGGGCACTATTTGAGGAATTTTATTTCCCAACAAGCAAAAAATTGTAAACATCGGGTTCTGTTTTGGATATTTTCTGCAAGGGATCGGTGCCCCAGTGGTAAAACACACCTCTGGACAGACTCTCTCATATGAAAAGTTCAGAATAATTATTCGTGGTCACCTGTTGATGAAAACACATTTTAAGTGTCCCTAATCAGGGTTTTTAAATTAAAAAGCAGATATGTTTATTTGTTTAAATGCTACTGGGTACACATAAAATATTAGTAATGCCTTATGTATCTGTAACATTGAGAAACGTTAGATCTTGTGGAAAATGAGCTCTTAACCCTTTCACTGCCAGTTCCGACATTTCAGGCACAAGTGAATTAATATAACGATATCATATTTGAATTCCTCATGAAAAGACATTTCCAACGCAATACCAACATGTCATATCTTCCATTAATAGTTACTTGACAGCTTTCCTCAGCTACGCAAGCATGTAAAACTGGAACAGTCATTCGTTTAACAAACCTAGATGTATAAAATATATTGGTTTGTATAAAAAAAAAAGTTATTGTTTTACATGGAATTTAGGACTGCGTTTAAATCATGCTAGAAACGTTTTCCACCAGTTGCCTTTCATTGTCAGGTGAGAGCGTCTATCTCATAATTGGAGCTGTCTCAGTCGTCCGGCCTGGGTCGCGGCTGGCGAGAGTGCGGACGTCATGATCGGAGCTGTCATAGTCTTTCTGCCGGTGCAGGCTGGGGCCAGACAATATCTATATTTGTCAATTTGCATATATACATTATATTGAATTCTTTATCTTAATGTATATGCTCTTTTTTTTCCTCGTGCGCGAGGTTTTAATAAAGATATCTAGAGCTAAATGGATTTGCTGACGAGTTCGCCTATTGTATTGTATTGTAAACATATTTATTTCAAAACTGCATAACCTAATAGTTACATTGCAACTAATCGAGAGGATCTCCAGTGCATAAATGACGCACTTGATATGTACACGACGCACAGGACACCACAAGATCCTGTTTGTTAACAAAATAATAAGATACTATACAGCAAGTGTAACTACAATCAGTAAATGAAGCGTGTTGATTCCGTTATATATAATTGCACTGCAGAAAAAATAATAACATTCAGTTCATTCGTAAGATCTGTACTGCCATTTAACATAATTTCAAATAGTCTATCTGGGACAAGCTGAATCAATAAACTTGGCTTAACACCTGGAGCGAGCACGCTAACAACAGCAAAGTTTACTCCTTTCAGGATTGTAAAGCGGGCAGTGAAAAAAGAAGTGGAAAGAATCCTCGATTGGGTGACTGCATGAACAGGCTGCAGATGGGACAGTATTTATGTTAACCAAATGTGAGTTTAATTTTGACTTACCCAGGCGCAGCTGGGTCTGAACAATATTAGCATAACGTTCGTCGTGTGAAAAATAATGAGGAATTTCGTGTTGAAAGAAAAGTAGCTTTTTTAATTTTGAAGGTAGAGAGAGAGGGTGAATTTCTTTATTACTCCAGGTCGGCTCGACAGCATTGTAGCGTGCTGACGAGTCAACCTGCTGACGATTTGACTTGCTGACGAATTGACCTGCTTACGATTTGACTTGCTGACGAATTGAACTGCTGACGATTTGACTTGCTGACGAATTGACCTTGTACTCTAGAGTCGGTGGTAATAGCCCTTGGGTAATGTTGTATATTTATACTTGCCGATATGAAACAAAGTTGAGTATATTCTAAACAATTTTCTTTAAAAAATGATGACTTTTTGTTGATGGAAGTGTTCTAAGATGGTGTTGATGAAAAGTTGTTGCGAGAAATATCCAAGGGTGCAAAGTCAAGTGTATGGTTTCACTGCATGACCATATAATCCATGCGTATCGTTTCACACAATTTGTTTTAATGGATCAGAACAAGAAGTACAAAAAAAAAGCAATTCCAAGCAGAATGGAGGAAGAGCAAAGCAGCTGAACAAAGTGCTTTGAAGGATGTTTGTTAGTAGTACACGGCAAATGCTGCGGACATGTTGAATAAGTCAAATAAGCAACGTTATATTGGGAACATTTTCATGGTGGCAAAAGAGAGCAACCTGTGGGAAAAGCCCCTGCTAGTTATATGTATAAAGTGTCCAGTATGTCTTTTGATACCCGTTATAGACTTTTAAAGTACCAAATTAAAATCTGACAGGCCACAAACTTGCAAAGGCCAAAAAAAAAAATAGGAAATTAGTGGAACTACTCTTGATTAACAGTGATCAAAAACTGAGAACAATGCTTTTTAATGACAATCACGTAAAAACCCCCACAGTAAGGCTAGATTGAAGGACTGCGATGGTTTAAGAGATAGGAAAGTGGTGGAACAATACGCCTCTTGTATGATTGACAGTGATAAAAACTGAGATCAGAACTTTTTTTAACATGTAAAACGTATACAACAAGGCCTTGATCAGAGGACTTTCTATGTTTAATGATAAGAGTGACATTCTACTGCAGTGGACCTGTACGTATGTTACTAAAAGTCCACTCCCTCTAGTGCACAAATAAGAAAATAAGGAGTTTTATGTCTGAGGCGTTATTCTTTTCCATGAAATAAAAGTCACATGTAAACCAGCTGTTGTGTTAATAGTTTTATGAGAAATTGATGTGGGTTTTAATTCCCCCCCCCCCACCCCCACCCACCACCACCACCACCACCACCATCCACCTTTCATTTTTCAGGAACATCAATGGGAGAATATAAATCAATATAAACATTTAGGTCTCACTTTTAGATCTTAGCCGCAGATGGGACAATATTTATGTCAATCAGGTGCGAATTTAGTTTTGACTGACTTGAGGGGAGTTGGGTCTGAACAATATTAGCAAAGCGTTCTCCATGTAAAAAATAAGAGGGTATTACCTGCTGAAAGAATAAAAGCTTTTTTAACTTCAATTTAAAATTAGAGAGAAAATATGCATTTCTTACAGAAAGTGGTAGGTCATTCCATGACCTAATGGTTGAAGGGAGAAGAGAAGTATATAAGCGGTCAGTACTACATTTAATTTGTTTCGGTTCAGCGGGTTTTCTCAAAAGGCAACGTGTTTGTACGAACACATAATTTGGTATTAAGTCATACAGGTACTGAGAAGACATTTTGTTTAGCATTTTACATAGTTGTTACAATTTAAAGAAATTTTTCCTGGTATGAAGTGGCTCCCATCCAATTTCTGCCAGCAGACGATCGCGAGAAGTAAATGTTGCAGCTCCAGTACAAATCCTGGCTGCTTCGTACTGCAAACCTTTAAGCAAATCTCACAGTTCTTGGTTTCAGTTATAGAAAAAAACGAACAAACAAACAAACAAACAACATAAAAAAAACAAACAAAAAACAAACAAACAAACAAAAAACAAAACAAAAGCAACCCCCCCCCCAAAAAAACAAAAACAAAACAAAAAACAAAAAACAAAAAAAACAAAAACAAGCAAAATAAAAAACGCACCCACACTCCATGGTAGGGGAGACCATAGTGAGATACAATTTTTCTAGTGTTTTCCTGGGAAGTTTAAATTTAAGTCGCTTAAGGAGTGCAAGGAGTTTGCTAGCTTTTGTAGCCATGCGGTTTATATGACATTAGTTGTGGGATAGTGTTATCCCTAGATGAGTTTGGCTTGTGGTCTCGGGTATTGATATAGTTGCCGAGATATAGTGTTGGGTGTTTTACTTTAACACGTTGTTACGATGCCAACCTTTTGAATATTAGCAGAACTCAACAAAGAAGGACAACAATGATATAACTTTAACAATAACAATTTATTAACAATCGAAATCAGTACAAAGTAGGCAAACTTATCTCCACTGGTATTTCAACAGTCAAACAGTCTAAAACGAAAAACAAAAGTAGTCCGAGCATGCTCCCTTGAGGCATACCAGACTCAACTGGTACCCAGCCAGATGATGTACCTTTTAACACCACTCTTTGTTTACTAAGATATGACTAAATCCAAGAAAGTAATGGGTCACAAATGCCAAATTCTTTTAATTCATGAAGACCGCCATGTCAGACTCGGTCAAATGCTTTAAATATGTCTAAAAAGGACCATTTGTACCTCTTCACCATTATCAATTGATTGAGACATTTTTATAGACAGTATGAATTAGCTAATACACAGTTGTATCCAGTTTTTAAAAGCAGCATTGCAATAAGTGAGTTGTCTGTTCGAAAAAAAATATGTGTATGACCTTTTAAATACGCAAATTTCAAATACTTTAGACAAGGAAAAGAGTAGGGAAACTGGTCGATAATTACTTGTACAATGTGGATCATCTTTTTTAGATAAAGCAGCCATATTGGCTTCTTTCTCGGGACTGGGAAAAGTAGAAGTTATCAGAGACAAGTTGAGGAGTTTGGTGAGAGGAACGAAGATATATTGAGCAAACAAACGCAGCACTTTATTGGGGACTCCGTCCGTACCACCCGTCTTGTATATTTTCAATTTTGTTAAGACGTCGTGAACCTCTCCCTCGTTAAGCATGACATTACCAAAAAATCGGTCAGTTTTTAGCCTCAGATCAGGCAATTCAGCAGACAAGTCATCAGTTACGCATTCTGAAGCAAAATGATTATTAACTGAATTTGCTTTACCATGCAGTTGGACTTGGAAAAACTTCACCTTTGTCAATGATGGAGGGTATAGGCACACAATTACTCCACTCACACACCTTTCTCAGAGCCACCAATTCTAAATTTCAGCTGTTTTATTTGTCAGTATATGCAGTTACCTCAGCAAAATAGTCTTTTTTTTGGCTTTTCTGATCATGGCCACAACATCATTTTTTAACCAGACGTAGTACTCCCAGTGATCAGCTTCGCCTGATCTTTTTTGAACTTCTGTATAGGCCCGGTCTCTTATACGCATACGTTAGTCATGAATGGCTTGTCGCCAGGCCTCACAGTAACTTCCCTGTGAAGAACACTGTCAGTTGCAGTATCACTTAGGAATTTGGTAAATGATTTGCAAATATTATTCACGTCATCATCATAGAACATAGCATCCCACAGTACAGCCGAAAGTAAGTTACCAACTTTACCCAGGTCGACCCCAGAATAGTCCCGAATAACTTTTTGAATGCCTTCACTTTACCTAGTTAAAAATTAAACTATAGTAGAATACATTCGTTGTCACAGGTGGATAAAGGCGACAGGTTTTCAATTTTACTATCTACAGAGTCTTTGGCACAAAAACAAGGTCCAGAAGTGACTGAGCCCTGGTGGGTTCTGATACTAACTGGAACAAATTAAGTCTTAATGGTGTTCAGAAATTCCCAGTCAAGAACGGATGCGCCCCTTCCATCTATCCAGTTGACGCCAAGCATATTGAAATCCCTGTACCAAAAGTTGCTTTCAGTGCGTCAATGATATTTTTTGTCACGATGTCATAAAATATTCCAGGAAAGTCTTGCTCTCGTTTAGAGTTGGTCAAGGTGGTTTATAGAAAGTAGCTACAAGTATTATGTGTTTATTAATGCTTGTCTCAGCAACCCAAAATCCGACAGTAGGCGCAACAAAATCGGTCCTTAATTTAGAAGTTAATAAATTAGAAAAATATATCCCCACGCCACCGCAAAAACGGTTGCGATTGCTTCTAAAGGGTGGTTGAAATCCATTAATTTCTGTATCGGCATTTGCTACTGAATGACTGAGCTTCGTCTCCTTTAGGCATATTATATCTACACTCTGATGCAATCAAATTAATTACAGTTCAATCAAGTTTGTTGTTGGCTAAGATACTATTTATATTTGAGTGAACAACATTTAGAACATTATTTTGGGGGCCAGGATTTTTTAGAATATCATTTTACACATACAAAATAAGGTCGAACATTGTAATCATTTGTAATTCATAAATATGAGCAATATTACCCCCCCCCCCCCAAAAAAAACAGTTTCAAGTAATAATTAGGATTCCTGCTTTTGGAACCTCTAACAATTCTTGTTTGTGTTATACACTGAGACACTGATGATTTAATAATCAAAAACACTGCAGCTCCATCAAGTCTGACGATAGTAAACAATATTGCCCTGTAAACTGAGACATGCAATATACTGACTCAGTATTGGCTATGAAGAACAGGTTTCATCTCACTGGTTACAAGAAAACAAAGACATGAAAGTGTCCAGTGAGATGACACAAATCCACACACTTTTTCAAAACTCACCAAGTTATGAAAACAGTCATTGAGGACTGTAAGTCCACACTTTGATGGGTCTAGCAAACTCAGCTCTGTGTGTAGTCTATTTGTAACAGATGGCACACTCTGGGCTTGTTCTGCCCAGAAGTCCAGTCCCTCTGATCCCTTGGGACTGATTAGCCCAGCAGACTCCTAGCCTCAGTCATGGTGCACTTACACCTCTGTCCAGCATTAGTGTGAACATGGAGCAGACATGTTTCTTGCATGAACAGAAAGAGATTCTCTGTATTTTATTGAGAACCTCATTACACAGTTGTTGGGAGTCCCCTCACCTCCCATTTGCCATAAGACCCAAACCTTTCAAACCATACACCTAGCAGGCATGGCTAGAAGGCTGCCTATGAGACAGGTTCAAGCATCATGAATGCAAAATGGTTGCCTAGCACCATGGGGGCTTGTAACATGAAGTACAGTAGAAGCCCTAGTCAAAATGTGGATTGTTGGGAAATTCACTGAATTAAGCATACATTAAAATTCCCCAACTTTTGTTTGCATGCTATTGGATTTGCCACATGTCTCAAACCTATATGTGTAAGTTAGAACTTTGTGTCTATCTATAATATTTTTGAAGATATAAAGCTTTTAAAATTTTAATTGCCCATAATTTGCATAATTTTAAACATCATGACTATTCTAAGTCAGGTGCCTATAATTTCACTGGCGGATCAGTCATAATGGCAAGTTTGGTGGTTTTCGGAATAATAGTGTCCGAGAAAATCTCCAGATAAATTTGGACGTAAAGAAGAAAGAAAGAAAGAAAGAAAGAAAGAAAGAAAGAAAGAAAGAAAGAAAGGAAGGAAGGAAGGAAGGAAGGAACGAAGGAACGAAGGAAGGAAGGAAGAAAGAAAGAATTCTTGGAAAAACAAAATGTCTGGGTTGGCACCCAGACATAATTAGTTGACAAAACGTCTGGTCTGAGTAATATACAAATGATCAGTGGTTTGGACGTACTATGCTAATTTATTTGTATGACACTTTTTCCATATTGGGTAAACATTGAACTCAACTTCATGCTGGTTTAGCTTGTATCTTATATGCCCAAACAAAGCTTTATTGACACTCATCTTGAATACAAGATATGGTCAGCATGACAATAGAAATATACCTGGAATACAAAATACACCAATATACTACAAAACTAAATACAGGTGCACCCCGTCAAACAATATTATATATACATAGCCAGTCTGTACAGTATATGTAATGAAATCTTGAAATTTGTACATAGTTTTCATAGATGTTATACATTGTTAGCAATTGTATTGTCGTGTGTGTCTTGTACATGCTTACTGTGTGTCTTCATGTTCTGGGGAACTCATGCACGTATTAGTCATCTCAATGTAACATAGGGCTATCCAGATTAAACAAATGTGTTTAAACTTAAACTCGTAGTCATAAATGCCATTACTTTGATGCTATCAAAGGAGGGATTAAGGAATTAAATAAACAGTTATAATGGTTCTGTTCATTTAATTGTTTAATTTCTTGTTAATGCCAGGCATGTAGAGTAGGGCCCACTACTCAATCAGTCAATATCCCACACCGAACAGTCTTATCCTGAGTATGTAAGTTTCTTCTTTTTATTCACAACAATTTAAAACTTTAATTTAAAAGGATTGTCGGTAAAAATGTCATACTCCAAAGTTTGACTTTGAAAAGCACATTTGAAATATTTTCAATGTCTATGAATATATGAAAAATATGTTTTAAAAATTACAGGAAGCGCTGGCGTGTAAAAATGTCTTCCATGTTATGTATTGTTACTTAAGTTGTAACACCAAAATTAATGTGAAACTACTGGTCCATATATCTTCGGTATCACCGATAATTATAGGGTAAAGAATTTGAAATCTGTAAATGATTTGAAATCATCATTAATTCATAAATTCACGTGATGATCTTTCTCGTATGTTCTTATATTTGTGTAATGTGATATGATCTTTGTATCTTCGAATAGTACTTTGCCGATCACATTTTTTCGGGTCAGATTCAATTTTCAATATATATAATATGCCTGTTTCTAATCTTTGTATTAATTTCAAGTACTTTGCTGGTCATATAATTAATAACAGAAGAGAAACTCAAATGATGCTTTTGTGTCTGAGGATCTTACTAAAAAGCGCGCACACATTATGTTTGTGGCACGTGGTTTGAGGAGGCAGGGCGCGATCCATTCCTGTTGGTCCACTGATGGCAGACTTTACATACGGGAGAGAAACCCATGGGGCGCAAACCAAGGCGATCGGAATGCACGATCACAATACCAGAGTGGTCGCATTGTGTAGATCCACGAAGAGAGTGACTTGGACCGTTACAAAAGACCTGCCTGAGCCAATCTGGAGTGTTTACCTGGTCCTTTTTATGTTCGCAAGCATGTTTAATTGTTTCTTTCAGTGACTGTTCGCGACCGTTCGGGTGCATTTTGCTCATTCCATTTACTTTTCTTTCACGTGACATTCAAACTGTGAACTCTTTTGCTGTTTATTCACAGGTGTATTTGTACCTGACAACTTGCTTTCATTATTGTACTCTTTTACTGCTTGATATCACCAGGTGAAAATTACAGGCGTACTGGACTGACTTCAAGCACTGCCACAGCCTTGCAAATCATGCAAAAGCGCCACGCGCTCAATTATGTTCATATCTTTATTGCTGTCTGACTGTGCCACGCACAACCAATCTCGCTGATTTCCAATATATATGTGATGATATGGGAATAGGGTTAGGGTGTGCTTACCAGGGGCAAAGATTAGGGATGTGGAGGAGCGTATAGAGGGGTTAGTCAGATCTAGTGGGGAGTGTCCGAGGGTGGTGGTACAGGTAGGGACTAACGACCTAGCGGACAGAGAGGAGGGGGGAGGAAGGGGCAGGGTGGGAACAGAGGTAGTGCTGGGGAGGTACAAGAGGCTGCTAGACAGGGTAGGGCAGTTAGATTGTGAGCCTCTTGTGATGGGGATTCTGCCCAGGTTGAGAATGAGTGGGTGGGAAGCTAGCAGGATTATAGCAACAAATAGGCAGCTGGGAGGGTTGTGCAGGGAGAGAGGGTTTGCCTTCAGGGATGTGTGGGAGGACTTTGCAGGCAGGAGGGAGATGTTTGCGTGGGATGGTTTGCACCCGAGGAGACAGGTTAGGGCAGGTGTATAGTGAGTGGGTGCAACAGCAGCAGGAAAACTAGGGAACCCAGCACCCATTCAAGAGGCTTGGACTGGCAGGGAGGGAAGAAGAAAGGAAGGAAGAAAGAAAGGAGAAAGGAAGGACCAGGGGTCAAGGATTAGAGTGGGGTATGTAAACTGCAGAGGAGTTAGAGGAAAGATGGTTGATATTTGCATGGTAGCTGAGGAGGAAGACTTTGATGTAGTGGCCCTGACAGAGACACATTTAAGGGGAGGAGAACAGGACCAATTAGAGATACCTGAGGGGTATAACTTCACAGGAAGAGGGAGGGCAGTAGGGCAGAGAAAGGGAGGAGGGGTAGGTTTTCTCATTAAGAAGGGAGTGAAGTGGCACAGGGTTGGGATTGAAGAGGATGAGCGCAGTGAGATTAGGAACGAGATACAGTGGATAGGAATAGAGTCACAGAGGAGTAAGATAGCACCAGAGGTAGTATATGTAGGCAGAGAGGGATTACCAGAGGAATGGAATGACCAAGTGTATGAGCAGTTCAGAACACATGTCAACAGTGTACAGGAGCAGGGATACCAGGTCATGGTTGTGGGGGACTTCAATGGTCACATAGGAGATGGATTAGATGGGATTGATGGAGGTGATGGAGACCAAAACAGGAATGGCAGGAGGCTGCTTAGCTTCTCTAGAGAGTTTGGGCTACGGATTTTGAATAGGGACATGCAGTGTAAAGGAAAGTGGACATGGGGTGCAGGTGACAGGAGGTCAATCATAGACTATGTGCTGGTAGACGAGAGAATGTTCAGGGATATTGAGACATGTAGCATTGATGAGGAAGGGCATATGGATATTGGAAGTGACCATAATTGGATAGTTGTGAATCTTAGGTGTGTGAAGAAAGTGAAGAAACAAGGGGGCGTCAAATGGGTTTGGTGTGTTGGTAAGGATACTGACCGGGAGGCATACAGACAAAGACTACATGATGAGCTGAGGGGGTGGGAGGAACGGTGGGTGGAGAGTGAATCAGTTGATATTCAGGGAATGGCAGATGACATGAGGAGAGTAATATTCGAGGTTGCAAAGGACGTAATAGGAAGGAAAAGAGTACCAGTAGAGAAGAAAGGGTATAGCATAGATGCAGAGATAAAGACTGCAATTAAAAATAGGAAGGTTAAGAATAAAGCTTGGAGGTTTGCTAGGAAACACAGACAGCAGAATGAAATAGCTAAGGCTGAGGAGGAGTACAAGGAGGCAAGAATGATCGTACAGGAGATGAAGACACAGAGAAAGATAAAGAGGAATGATGAGATTACGAAAAGGGTTCTGTCAAGTGGAGGTGACTCATCAGCAGTTTTTTGGAAACAGGTGTTAAGAAGGAAGAGAGTAGGAATTGACAAGCTTTAACATAAAGGAAAAGTAGTAGAAGAGGTGAAGGATATAGAAGCGGCATTGCAGGAACACTGGGATGAAATTAATGACCCACAGTGGGGGGCGGGGGAGCCACCTAGTCATAGAGTAGAAGCAGGACCTGACAGGTGGGAACAGGAACTATGCAAGAGAATTGAGAGAGTAGAAATTGAAATAGCAGTGGACAGATTGAAAGTAGGAAAATCCCCAGGGCCAGATGGGATACTAAATGAGTTTATAAAGAAAGGTCCGGAAAAAATTGTGGGAGAGTATGAAATTTCTGTTTAATTTGGTTATTAAAAGAAAGGAAGCCCCAAGAGAATGGAGGGAGCTGAAGATAGCATACATCCCAAAGAAAGGATCAGTGGATAGCCTAGATCAGTGCAGAGGGATAGCATAAGCCTCAAATATAGGAAAGATTTTTGCACGTGTAATGTACATGAAACTGGGGAGAGTTGTGGAGAGGGAGGATTTCTTAGGAGAGATTCAGAATGGTTTCGGACCAGGCAGGAGGGTTGTCGATCATGTGTTTACATTATCACAGGTACTAGAGATAGCAAGGAAAAGGAAAAGAAAGGTGTACATGGCCTTCCTTGATGTGCGGAAAGCTTACGACAGGGTTTGGAGAAATGCACTGTGGGCTAAAATGGAAGGGCTAGGCTTTGGAGGTGGCTTTCTGGAAGTTTTAAAGGCTTTGTATGCAGATATAAATTGTAGTCTCAGTATAGGAGATGTGGAAACTCACGGGGCAAGGTTAGACATCGGGCTAAAACAAGGTTGTGTGTTATCACCGATTTTGTTTGCCATATACATGAGAGAACTGGGAACTGAGCTGATAGAGAGCAATAAAGGAGTAACAATATCAGGAGAAAAGATACCAGGGTTGTTCTTCGCTGATGACATTGTGTTAATGGCAAAAACAGGTAGAGAGTTACAGGAACTTTTGAGGATAGCAGGAGACTATGGAGAAAAGTGGAGATTAGAGTATAGTGAGAAGAAAAGTCAGGTCATGGTCTTAGGGCAGAAGAGAAGGCAGGAGGAGAAATGGATGGTAGGAAAGTTTAGGATACCAGAGGGTCAAGAGAAAGTCATCAGAATTGGAGAGGGAGAGGAGTACGAATATTTAGGGGTGATCATTAAGGTCACAGGACAGGGAATGTTTAAGTACCATGTTGAGAAAATCAGACAGAAGGTGAATAGAGCAAAAGGTATGATAAAGGTCACAGCAGAGAACAGCTTCAATAGATCATTCACAGGAAGGGTGCTGTGGGAACGTGTAGCCATACCTGGGATGTTGTATGGGGTAGATGTAATAGCCATTAGTGAGAAGGATATTGAATG